>CM053586.1:224875380-224929175 GCA_028646515.1 Pseudochirops corinnae
GGAGGGAGAGAAAGAGAGAGGGAGGGAGGGAGGGAGAGAGAAACAGAGAGAGAGAGAGAAAGGAGAGAAAGGAGAGAGAAAAAGAGAGAGGGAGGGAGGGAAAGAGAGAGAGGGAGGGAGGGAGAGAGAGACAGAGAGAGAGAAAGGAGAGAAAGGAGAGAGAAAGAGAGAAGGAAGGAGGGAAAGAGAGAGAGACGGAGGAAGGGAGGGAGAGAGAGAAAGTGTCCCGGCTAGTAAGTGGTAGAACCAAAATCTTAAAAATCTATTCAGTTGATCTGGGGGAGGGGCGAGTCCTTGGACCCCAGGTTTAGAACACTTAGTCTAGACCCCCTCTAAGGTTCCTTCCCATTCGGCACTTTATGAGTGTAAAACTTAACGGTGGCTGCTTCCTGTTGGGTTAAAAAGCGTTTACAGTGTCCACAGTCACGGAAAGCTGTCTCAACACTCACCTCCGAAGCAGTAGTGTGTGAGTCGATGGCCACGCTGCAGGCTCCTGCTCCTGGACAGTGTACAGTACATAGAAGTTCCTGACGCTGGCTGAGAGCTGAGATCTCTGCCAAAGACGGCACCAGCTCCCTGCCCCGAGTCCGCCCCAGAGCCTTCCTGATGAAACGTGTATACTCAGCCAGTTCGGTGTCAGGGAATGCTTTCTCTGTCCTGAGGAAGATACTCAGGCTCAGAGCACTAGCAGGTATCCCCTCCTTGCCCACAGGAACCCTTCCTCTATTCTATGCCCACCAGCTTGCAACCCTCACAGTGTTCTCTCATCCTGGACATTACTATTTTCTCTAAACTTCTTGTCCCCTTTCTCTCCAGTTTTCCTTCCCAAACACCCTCTTCCACATTCCCCACACTAGATTCTCGTTGCAAGATTAGCTGAGTGCCCCGACCTTAAGGTTCCCCTTCCATTTACTCCTCATTGTACCTCTATGGTACTCATCATTCTCTGCTACCCTGCCCTGTCCTCAGTCATCTTCTTCCGCCCTCACCTCTCCAGGTGCCCCAGCAGATGCCCCCGAACGGCTCCCCCAGGCCGGAAGGTGCAGCTCATACAGCAGAGGAGCTGCCAGTATCGAAGGGCAGCAGGGCTGTTAGGGGCGGGGGACTCTGGGGGCCCTGCAGGGCCCGAAGTCTGCTTGGCCAGCTGCAGGAAGAGTTCGTCCCGGAGCGCAGGCAGGTCCCGGCAGGTCTGGAGCACGCCCTGCATTAGCGGCCCCGGGCGCCGCGCCCCCTCTAGGGCCTGCAGGGCCAAGAACAGCCGAACAGCCTCCTCTCGAAGTGGCGCATAGCCCGGACCTGGGGGGGAAATAATGGGGGTTGGGGGTGGGGAGGCTGAAGGCGGGTTTGGGGACCTATAAGAGGAGAGACAAGGGGTCCGAAGGAATGCAGGGTGAAGTCTGGAACAAATTATACAGGACTGGGGGGGGGGATGTTACATCCCAAGAGAAACCAATTATTTCCAGTGGACTTAATAATAAATAATAATAATAATAATTCAGTATTTACAAAGCGTTTTCCTAACGTCTCTGTGACCTAGGCATAGAAAGTACTATGGCCCTCATTACACAGATGAAGAAACTGGAGTTTAGAGTTTAAGTGGCTTGCCCATGGACACACAAGTAAGAAGTGTTGTAGTCAAAATTTGAACTTCAAGGCTCGAGTTTTCCATTATGTTTTGCAACTTCTCTCTTCCAGGGATGTCCATTTATTTCCATTTTCGGTGCCCCAACTGTGGAGTGCCACCTTTTTTGGGGGAAGCAGTCATACTTCTCTGTCTCCCACTCCTTGAAGCCTTAACCTGCTCACCTGGAGGGCCAACCCCATAGGGCAGAGGCAGGAGTGGGGCATAAAGGGCGCTGCTTGTGTGCCTCAGGATCGGATTCCTCCGATAAATCAGGGCCACAGCCTCAGAGTCTTCTCCACTCTCCTGGGGGATTGGAGAAAGAAATGGATCACTGGATGGGTGCGGGATGGGGTGGGAGGGGGTCACTTTGACCCTTCCCCCTCTATTGGGCCTCGATGACCTGCTATTATTATAGCTCTTGTATGACAATATACTCCTCTTATCCAGATTCTCCTATACCTGTATATCCCGAAGTAGGAGCTGGGTAGGGGTTTCGAGGGGTGCCTTCCCTGCAATCACGCTCCGAAGTGCTGCACCCCAGCGAGCAGCCTCGGCTAGTCGAGAAGAGCAGAGCCGGACACTGTGTTTTCGGCCTGACACTGTCACTGACCAGAGGCCTGAGAGAGGAGGGCAAAGAAGGATCACCACCCAAAGAGTGCTGGGGAGCAACGATGGGAGTGTCCAGGGCTAAGAGGAAAGGGTTCCTTAGTGAAAGGAGGAAATTGTTTGATAGGCGGGAAGTGTCAGTCCTAAAAGTCTTACCGGTTTCCTTGGGCTTTCGCTCAGGGCCCGACACAGAACACAGACTGGTCAAGACCAGGCTCCCGAGCCGCCGGGCCCCCCTTCCACTCCCACTGAACTGGTCCAAGGAGTCACGAGTGAGCACGAACCAGGCCCTGCGGGGGGGCAGCCAGGGCCGGGCCCCGCCTCCCCGAGGCTCGCGCTGCAGCCAACCTGGTGGGAAGAGAAAGAAAGAAATCAGAAAGATGGGAATTCGCTAGTAGGGGAGTTGAGAATTCAGAGTTGCGAGTGTTGAAGCGGAGGTTCCGACTGATGGAGGGGATCCCCCACCTTTGACGATGATGTCTGGCTCCTCTTCAGGGGGACCCCTCTCCGGTATAAGGCTTCTCGTCTCCTCTGAGCCCTGCAGCCTAGGGAAGGTGAAGGGAGCCACTAGTAAGTCTGAGGAACTCCCAACTCCCAGAAAGAAGTCGCACCTAATCCAGTCAGATCCCATCCAGATTCAGTGTTCCCTTGGCAAGAAAAGGATCTGGAATTCCCGTAGTGGGCGGGGGGAGGGGGCGGAGACTGCAATGTCTCAATCCGAGTCCCTCCCCTCTCAGGCTGTGGGAACCGCTAGGCAGTTCTGACCTCGCTCCAGAAATAGCTCAGACCACCAGCCCCCCTTTCTATGTCCCCCGCCAGACCGCCTCCCTTACTACCCACCCCTCTCCCGGACCCCAGCCAAACCACAGCGTCCGGCTTGGAGCTGTTTCCTTATTGCCTAACCCGGTAGGAGGGTGAGGACTAAGAGGAATGGGGGTCTCGGGGATCAGAGACCTTGGAAAGATAAAGTGGGAGGACAATGAGAAAGGAATGCGCTTACCTGTCCGAGCCCGACCCGCTTCTCCCGGGCTGCGTTAGCGTCACCTCCAGTGGGCCCTGCAGCGGTGGGAAAGAGATGCCGAGGGATCAGAGGACTGGCTACACCGCATCCCTAGACTTTGCACCAGAGGCTCCGCAAGTTAAGGGATTAATCAACGAGAAGTACGTGGGTATCGCTTCTCCCCGGGTAGTCCGGAAATGGAGCTCCTCTGCTTCCCCCCTCCCTTCAGTCAGAATGTGCTACAGTCGTGGGGTCTGGAGTAGGACAATAAAAAGAAAGTTTAGCCCACTCTGCTCTTTATCCTTCTAAGATATTTAATTACCCTATTATCAATCTTCCCTTCCCTCCCTCTGACTAGGTCGGTGTAAGCTACCGCTCCACCTCAGGGAAGCGAAGACAGACAAGAGGAAAAAGGTCTCTTTCAAATAACGCTTCGAGCTTCCCTTATTTCTCTCACCCGTGGCCCAGGCCTGGGAAGGGTTCCTCTGTTGGGGGCACCTCGGAGGACCGCGCGCATTGGGGTGGTACACTAGTAGTCCCCTTTCCCTCCCGATGAGCCTGGGCTTCTAGCTCACCGGCTCAGGACACCTCCCCTGGTTGTCCACCAGCTTCCTGGCGCTTCTGTCAAGATAGGGGCTCAAGAAAGAGTCCATAAACCCGCCCGGGAACCTCGCCAAGCGGGAACCGCGCCACGGTACCAGTGCGCCCCGGGCCGGGCAGCAGCGGGAGAAAAGAGGGAGGGGGGAAGGGGGAAGGAGAGGGGTGGGAGGGGGACCTGGGACACCTGTCCTCAGAGCTCTAGGGGGTGGGAGGGTGGAGGGGGGGAGGCGAAGAGAGACGACTTCTATCCGGGCTTGGGGGACTTCTGCTTCGATCCTCTCTGAGACTGCTTGGGTCCCCCCTCTTAGGATGACCCTTTCCTTCTAAGGTTCTGCGTGGGTATCTCAGTCGAGACTTCTGGGGGGCAAAGCACAACCTTGCCCTCAGTTCAAAACCTCTCTCTCTCTCTCTCTCTCTCTCTCTCTCTCTCTCTCTCTCTCTCCTCTCCACCCCCTGTCACTCCCCGCCCCTCTATATTTATCCTCCCTCCGCCTCCGCCAGGTGCTGGCGCCGGCTCCGCGGTACAACCCGCCCCACCCGGGCATTCAGCCACCGGGCCTGCCGGGGACCCCAGGGCGGGTGGGAAGGAAACATTGAGGAGAATGGGAAAGACTGCTAGGACCCCCATTGTAGAAGGCAGAGTCTTGGTTATGTCCGTGGTACGGGAGTGAAAGTTCAGAGCCTACCTACTCCTTGCCTCAGTTTCCCTGTGTGGAGAGAATCAAGTGTCTTCCCTCATTCCCTGGAGGTTTTCCAATGGCTCACGGGGAGGGGGTGGGGGGAGAAGGAAAACTCGATACTGCGTGGACGAAGAGTGTTCAAGGGTCCACGACAGTAGGGACCCTAACCCACAACACAAAACTCAATCTCAGGTTCCCTCTTATCCCGACTAATTCTCCCCAAGGGAATTGCTGTCTCTGGCCCCAGCCCTGGCAGGCAGGGAGCGGAGCGGACTCAGGAGTCCGAGTCGCCCAGCCGGACTCTCCACATTCCTCTGTGCTGGCGGAGGCGGAAGGAGACGGGACGGGACGCGGGCCAGGAGGAGAAGGGAGAGGCCGGGCCAGGCAGGGCCACGCGTGACGCCTCCCCTGCCTCTGGGCCCCAGCAGGTGGACAGCGCCCCAGAGTGCCGCGTGGGGCCGTCAGAAAGGTCCCGCCTGGGTTTGCCCCTCTGCCCCCAAGAGGGAAGAGGAGAGAAACCCTAGGGCTGGGAGAGAAGATTCCCTTCCCCCGCCCACTTTGGCCTCTCAAAGGGACCGGGATGGCACAAGGGTCTGCAGGAGAAGGGAAAGACGCCTGGTTGGAGAGAAAGAATAGAACTGCAGGCCTCCCGAACTTACCCTCCCGCAGCTCACCGAACCCGGTGTCCTAAGCTCAAAGGTCTCCTCGTCTTCGTCCTCGTCCGCGTCGCCGCCAAGCTCTCCGTCCCCGAAGTCCCTCCGCAGTAGAGTGAAGCCCCGACGGCAGCAAAGGAGCCACCAGAGCCCCCCCGGGAGAGGCATCCGGACAGCAGGGGGCTCGGGGGCGCAAGGCGGCTGCGTGGAGCCACAGGAGGGGTGGATGGTTGGGGGTGGGGAGTCGCGGAAACAGTCAGGTCGCGGGACTTGGGCCAAGAAAGAAGGAGGCAGCGTGCGGGGCCAGGAGAGGCGAAGGTATAGGGCAGGGTCTGAGACTGGGGTGCAGTAGGACTCTAGCCAGAGCCTGAGGGAGATTCTGTGTCTGGGTCCGGGGGGTGGGGGACACACTCCAGGCCAGGGAGGGGGGGAGGTGGTAGCAATGTCCGGGGCTGGGAAGTAGTGTCCGTTGTAGTGTCCGGCCCAGTGGGGGGCAGTGTCCGGTGCGATGTCCAAAGTGGGCAGTTATCCAAGCTCCAGGGAGGGTCGTGTCCGTTGCAGCGTCCGGTGTCCGGGGCCCGGGCCGCGCGCGCTGCGCTCCCTGCAGCCCCGGGACTAGCGCGCGGGGGGCGCGAGCTCAGCGCCTGGGCTCCGCCCCCCAGCGCGATTCTTTTTGCCGCCCCCCCCCTTCCCTTCTTTTCTCTCTCCTCCCCTCTCCCTGAGCAAGGCAGGGTCTGGTTGTCGTCACAGACTCTTCCGACCAATTCTAGTGCCTGGCGCCGGGAGCTTCAGCCAATTGGATGATGGTGGTAGCGGCGGGTTGCATCATGTGCCCCCTGGCTTAGTGACAGCCAGGAGGGGCGGGCTGAGGCGAGAGAGAGAAGGAGCAAAGAGATGTTAACCACGCCCCGGTCTCTGAGGTCCAGAGAGGGGTGTTCATGGCCAAGACAGCCCCGCCTCCACACTCTTCTTTTAACTCTTTAACTTCCTTCCCAAAGAGCTTGAACTTGAGGGGGACATGAAAGGTGATGGATTTAGGTGTAGATTGAGATATGTATTTTTTGAACCTGACCAATGAGGAATTTGTTTATGCATATTTTTCATTATGCATACTTGTTACAAGTTTCTTTTTCTTTTTCAGTGGGGGAGGTGAGGTGGGAGAGAGGTTTTTTCAAGGAAAAAATTAGAAAATAAAATGACAGACTGAAAAATAAATCCAGAAAGAGGGCTCTTCTTGGAGAAGATTTTCCAGTAGCAGGGGGAAAAGGCTCTTGGGGGAACAGAAGTTAGGTAACGTAGAGGGAGTCTAGGGTACTTTTCTCTGGCCTCAGGAGATCTGTGCCTTGGTCCCAAGGGCAGGAGTGGGAAAGCTTTCCGGGACTCGGGCCGGCCTAAGTGGGAAGGGTGTTTCCCTCGATCTTCTGTAGAAGGAAGAAAACTTGCTCTCTGCCTATGCCCACCTCGTTTGGAGGGGGAGGGAGTAACTGATGCAAGCAGTTAGGCCACGGAGGGCAAGAATCAGAATTTTCGAGCTCAAAACTTTCCCCAAAACTTGGGCTGGGAAGTTGAGTTGGGGGGGGGTGAGGGGGGGGCGTAGGCCGGGGAAC
Source organism: Pseudochirops corinnae (assembly GCA_028646515.1). Lineage (NCBI taxonomy): Eukaryota > Metazoa > Chordata > Mammalia > Diprotodontia > Pseudocheiridae > Pseudochirops > Pseudochirops corinnae. The sequence goes on from CM053586.1 coordinate 224,882,151, forward strand.
TCTAGGATAGGCTCAAGGATTACTTCTTCCCCCACCCCCATCTCTATTTCATCCCTGACACCTATTCAGCCTCCTCCCCCAGCCTCATTTGGTCCATGGTAGGAAGGAGTTAACCAAGTCGCTGGGTTGGTAGAAGTGGAAGACTAGGATTCAGAGGGAGGGGCCCAGACAGACCAGGCGTGCACAGGCGGAGAGTCGGGAGCGCGCGCTGCTGACTCAGCAGCGCTTCCCGCAGTCTCTGGGTGAAGGGTTCGGAACTCGAGACCCCAGCCGCTGCAGTGGGGTGCCCTCTCTGGGAATCAGCGCCGCCTCGCCCCATCTCTCTCCCTCTTCCTCGCGGCCCCTGGGGGAGACTGAGAACGAACTTGGAGTGGTTTCCCAGATCCAGGCTCCACTCGGCCGCAGGGGGTCCCAAGAGGATTGACCGTCGGGAGTAAAGAGGGAATGCTCGGGAGGGGCTTCGCTGGGGCTCCGCCCAGGCCACACCCCTCCCCTCCCCTCCCCTCCTCCGTCCACTGTTGAAGAGCAGGCTCGGCCCTAGGCTGCGAAAAAAATACCCTTGGGGTCGGTCACGTGTGCCTTAGAGGGTTGCCACTGGTTAGAAAGAGCAGGATTTAAAGGGACTTTCCCCAGAGGTCAGCGACTGACCTCCGCCAAAGAGATCCATCCCTAGCTTGGACAGACAGAAGGTGGTCTTCTGGGAATGACACACTCCTCACCCTTCCCCTCCCCTTTCCATACCTTCTACCCTTGACAGTCAGGAAGTTCTTCCTCTCTCCTGCAGGCTCATCCAGTTTCCTCCGGCCCAGTGTGCAGAAAACATGACGAAAGGGCCAGGGAACTCCGACAGCTCTCCTCCCCCCTTCTTCCCCCCCCCCCCCCGCCCCTTAAGACTCAGGAGGGAAGTCACTTGCCTCTCTTTATCTCAATTTGCTTCTCTGTGAAATGAGAGTGGAAGATCTTTTCCAGGTCAGACAGGCTATGAAGCAATTTATTCTAGAGACTTGAAAGCCCCTAACGGCGAACTGCTTGCTTTAAACTTGTTTTCTTTACTACTTTGTTTTCTATATGAAGCAATCTGCCCTCTCTCCCTCGCTCGTTGCAGTTTCCATCCCACATCAACTTTCTCCCGGGAATTTACATCTCGCCTCCTGGTGCCTTCCTGTACAGGATGTGAGGGGAGAGGGGCGGGGCAGTAACCTGCATGCCAGTCATTTCCAAGCTGGTGAATGAAAACCCTAACAGTTGTTGATTATATCTAATTTTCAGGTAATCTTGCATTTAATCAAGTTTGAATTTGAATCTCAAAACAAACAGAAGAAATTCCCTTCAATTCCTGCCTCCCCGTCCTCTCCAGTGTCATCTTCCTTTCCCCAGTACCATCCAATTCCCTGCTCTATTCTCCATCCAAATATATACATCCCCAGTTTCTTGAGAACGAGAGTCCACTAAAAGGAGAGGCTGTGGGTTTCTGTGGGAGCCGAGCATGAAGAAAGACGGGGTCGGCGAGGACAGCGGCCTGGTTGACTGGATCTGTATCGGAAGCACCCACCTCGAAGCAATCTCCTGAGGTCCTGACGAAAGCGCAGCCCTAGGAAGGCGTAAAGTAAAGGATTGAGGCCACAACGAGCCAGGGCCAGGCCACCGGTCACTAAAAGTGCCATATCTTTGCGCTTGCTAGCCGAACAACTTCGCTCTCTGGCAGTCAGTAAGTCTGTGGTGTCCAACAACAAGGCTAGGCTGTAGGGTAATTGCAGGACCACGAAAGCCACCACCAAGGCCACCACAACTCGAAGTGCTCGGCGACGCTCTGGCCCTCTGGCGGCCAACAGTGTCCGACCCAACAGGGCGTAACAGGCCACCATGACTGCGAGGGGCAGCGCAAAGCCCAGGATCACTTGAGCCACAGCACTGGCCCCCTTGACTGCCTGGGTTAGACCCTCAGGAAATACCAGTCGACATCGCCTTTGCCCATCTCGCTGCCCGTCTTGACCATAGAGGAGAGAGGGCAGTGCCAGGAGCAGGGAAAGCAGCCAGATTGCTGCGGAGACCACATGGGTCTTCCCAGGAGCTGGGGACCTGTGGCCCCCTGGGGAAGCCTGAGCTATGGCCACGTAGCGATCGGCGCTTATACAAGCCAAGAAGAGAAAGCCTGCATGGAAGGAGGCCGAGTAGAGGCCTGAGACTGTTCGGCAGAGAATGCTGCCCAGCATCCATCCCTGCAAGGCTCCGGCTGCTGCGAAGGGCAAGGTCAGTGCCAGAAGTAGGTCTGCCAAGGCCAGCTGGAGTAAATGAGCTGAGGTTGGTGAGCGGGCTGCCCGGTGGGCAGCGAGGTGGGTGGCCAAAACAAGGCCATTGCCTGCCAGGCCAAAGGCGGCTACTGTGAGAGAGATACTTGGCTGAAAGGCCCTGCTGAAAGACTGGACATCAGCCTTATGACATAGCTCTGGTAGAGTCACTGAAGGGTACACATCATCACTTTCTCCAGAGTAGAGGGTCTCCCAGGTGACCTAGGAAAGAAAGGGAGAAGGTGATAGGGACAGATCCGCTAAGCCGCCCTCCCCAATGCGTTTGCTAGCCCCTAAGAGTTGCACCTAACACGTTGTAAGCTAGGGGCAGTATTACGATATTCTTCTCAAAACTAGCCCAAAACAGAGTTCCCTATACCAGACCATAGGATGAACCCCTCTAGAAACTTAAGGCTCTGGAGCAAATGAGGTTCAATTAGCATTTGTTGATTTGGCATAATGTTGTATCTCCTTTCTTGATAGGGGGTCAATAACACTGGTTACTTATTAGATATCAGGCTAGAGCCTCACTGGTCCTGGAGGGGGTGGAGTGGGGAATTCTGCATATTGTTTTTGTCTCTGGTTTTCTTTGCCTGTCTTTCTGCTCCTCCCCTCACTCTACCCTCAAGACAGCTGTGCTGACCGCTCTTGGCCTGGTTTTCTCCCGGGAATCACTCAAACAAAACGTTAGGGGATTTCCAGGGCTCAGGCCTCTTCTGGTACCTAACTGCTGTCTCGATCAGGTTCAAATGTCTGAGGGTGTCCAGGATCAGGAGGCAGTGACAAGGTGGGGGAAAAGTATTGACAGCTCCTGCATAGCTGAGCAGCTCTGGGGGTACCAATAACTACCCCAGTCCTCTCCATACCCCATTCCAACCCCCATTTCCATCCTTCTAGCTTCACCCCGAGTCCCACCTGTTCCAGTGATTCAGTCCCCATCTCCCCGCGAAACCGGTTTCCGAGGTGGTCCGGTTGGGGGAGAAGTTAAAACTTGTGGGACAGGAAGGAAGAGGCGGAGAGTGAGGTGAGGGCGGGGAGGCTAAAGATTAGGGGCCCTTTGGTCCTGTTGTCCCCATCTTTCTCCTATGCCCGTTTCCTCTTCTTCATTTCCCTCTTTTTCTTCCTGTCCCTGATCCTGGCATCCTGTCCTTCTTCCAATCTTGACCCCTTCTCTCTCTCTCTCTCTCTCTCTCTCTCTCTCTCTCTCTCTCTCTCTCTCTCTCTCACACACACACACACACACACACACACACACACCCATCTCAACTTTTCTCTGCCCTTCCTAACATTGTCCCTTGCCTCTTTCGAGCAGGTTTTGCCCCCTCCAAGTTGTTCTGCAGGAAAGTGCCATGCATTCAGCTATTACTGGGTTGTTGAGTTTTTTCAGAGTCGAATGCAGTGTACTTGTACAGGGATGATGCTCTCTCCTATAGCTTCCCCTATTTTCCAATTCCCCTACGTGCCTTGATCTTTCTGCTCTTCTCTGTATTGTTGTCTTCAGAGATTTCCCCGCATGAGCTCTTAACTCTCTCTCATTCCATTTCCCGCTTGCTTGTCCGTGTTGCGTGCGCGCGCGCGGGGTCCTGGGAAGCGGCGCGTGAGGTGGGAACGCGAACCGGGCGGGGGAGGCTGGGGGATGTAAGAGGAGAAGACGGGGAAAGGCTGGGAGGGGGGAGAGAGGTGAGGGTGGGCAAAAAAAGGGGACAGAGATCGGAAGAGAAGGAGAAGGGGAGAGAGAAAAGGAAGAAGACTGAACCCTTAAAAATCGCGAGGGAACAACTGAGAGCTGGGCAGAGCCCAGGGCCCTTTTGGGCACTATGGGCACCCCGTTGCTCTGCATTCTGCTTGCAACGGTCACTGGAGCCAGGGCCTGGGGTTGGTGTGAGTATCCAGCGGACTGGAGGTGTAGGGAGGACCTGCAACCAGAGAACCGAAAGATGCTGGCGGGCGGGTCTAGGATCCAGCCGCATTGCGGTTGAGGAGTGGTGGTGGCGTGCCGTTTGTATGGAGGGGATTTCTTGAGCCTCTTTCCCAGTTTCGGGTCCTTTCGCCTCATGCCTTCCCTCTCTCTCCCCCTTTCCCAGTGTCTCCGCAATGCAGCTCCGAGACAAGGACCCCACTTCTTCCTCACCCCTCCCTTCTCTTTCTCTACCCTTTTCCATAGCTCCCAACCTTCCCTGAGTCCTGGGGCTCTCAGGTCCTAGGTGTCGGGTCTGGTTGGGAATCGAGATGACTGTTAATCCTCCTAGGCTGTAGGGGTTCTGCTGCAGCAGAGATCAGGGTAGGGTGGGGCAGTTGGGTAGGGCTCCGGTCTCACACTGGCTCTGGACGCAGGGAAGTTGGGGACTCTCTGACCCTTGGAAAAGCAGCATAAGGGGAGGAAGGAAAAGACACTGGCTAAAAGGAGAAAATTCGGTATGGTAGTAGAGGGCCGACACTGACCGCCTCTGATCTGTGGGTCTACCAGATGGCTGTGATGAAGAACTGGTGGCCTCGCTGTATTCTCGCTCGCTGGGAGCCTCTTCCTATTACGGCTTCTTCACTGGGCCCCGCTTTGCCCGTCTCCACGGTGAGGAGTACCGGGGCTCGGGGACCTGGAATCTCTAGTGCATGCAAAATACCTAAGTGCGTGTGTGAGAAATCTCCCTGAATGGAGTTGGGCGGGTATCAGGTGGCCTCCTGGTTTCTCACATGCACTTTCTTGGCGTCTGCAGGCACAAGTGGATGGTCGCCTGCCATTGGAGACCGGAACCCCTGGCTACAGATTGATCTGATGAAGAAACATAAGATAAGGGCTGTGGCCACGCAGGGCGCCTTCAACTCATGGGATTGGGTCACGCGCTATATGTTACTTTATGGCGACCGCGTGGACAGCTGGACACCTTTTTACCAGCGAGGGCACAATTCGGTATGGATGGTGGGAGCGAGAAGGAAATGGGTTGTCCAGGGGAAAGCATTTCGATGTCTCTAGTCCCTAATTTCAGTGCCTCCCTGTCCACCAGGTGGCCCTAGGGTGGGGTCAGCAGGTGGAGACTAGGAGAAGGTACCTGATGGACTGTGAGGGGTACAGACTCCGTTATTAACCCTCTCACGGCTTTCCTCCTCGCTCTCTCCCCCTAGACATTCTTCGGGAACGTGAATGAGTCTGCAGTGGTCCGGCATGACCTCCACTACCATATAACTGCCAGGTACATTCGGATTGTGCCCTTGGCCTGGAACCCACGAGGCAAGATTGGCCTGAGACTTGGACTCTACGGATGCCCTTACAGTAAGGGGGAACTGAAGAAACGAATACTCTAAGGGTCTCCAGACTTACGAGCTTTAGTGGGGGAGGGGGAAGGAAAGAGGGAAAAGGAAGGATAATCAAAGGAGAGCTCAGTAGAAAAGGTTCAGTTGAGGGCCCCAAGACTTTAGAGAACTGGGAGCTCCTTGGCTATGATTGGATACTCTGGGTGGGAGCTGAGGATGGGTATAGACAGTAGATTGGGTCTCAGTGTTTAGGAGTGCAGGGAAACAGAGAATAGAAACAGAGTGGGGAATTGGAAGAGATCAGAGGCAGCTCTGGGTTTAGAACAAGGACAGACTAGGCTTCCTAGTTGATTCCTCACACATATATACTTGTATGATCTGGATGGGTCCCTTAAACCTCTCAGATTTCTCATCTGTAAAAAGGATCAAACTTATCTCATTGGGTCATTGCCAGGATCCAAGATTAGGCCTTAAAAATATATTGTAAACCTTCCAGTGCTAGATAAATTCAACTATTACTGTTCCTTTCAGAGTCAGACGTGCTATACTTTGATGGGGATGATGCTATCTCCTACCGCTTCCCCAAGGGGGTCAGCCGTACTCTATGGGATGTCATAGCCTTCAGCTTTAAGACAGAGGAGAAAGAAGGGCTCCTTCTGCACTCAGAGGGGATTCAGGGTGACTATGTGACTCTGGAGCTCAAGAATGCTCAATTGTGGATGCACATGAGCCTTGGTGAGTCTATGGCTGGGGCCACATTCAGGACTGGTTACCAAGGAAAGGTCTCTCAGCTTTGACTGGTCACACTTAACTTCCGACCTCTCTTGCAACCTCCAAAGCCAAACCCTTGTTTTTCACTCAGTTTCTGACCTTGGCCCAGGCCTCTTGTTTACATTGGGGGGGGGGGAGCACTCTCTAGGAATCCCATGGTCCCAGTTAGTCCAGGGAACAACTGAGGTGTCATGGAAGGAGCATGAGGTTTGGAGTTAGAAGACCTCATTAAAATCCCACCTTGGTTCCTTATAGGAGTTTAGGGATGTCACTTCCCACTCAGCCTCAGTTTCCTCTTCTATAAAATGACAGAGATGGACTAAATGATCTCTAAGATCCTTAGAGTTGTAAATTCTTGCTCTTTTTGTATCCTCAGCAAGCAGCACAAAGTTTGGCACGAAGTAGGAGCTTAATAAATACTTACTGATTGATTAATGGGATATGAGCACAGTTAATGATAATATCTAGTATTTATTTATCCTTTCAAGATCTACAAAATGCTTCACCAGCATTTTGGGGCTTGATCCCCACAGGGATCCTGTAAGTGCTGTTGTTATTCCCATTTCATAGATAAGGACACTGAGGTTCAGAGCTGTTTAAGTGACTGCCCAATGTCTGAGGCTGGATGTGAATGCCCGTCTTTCTGGCTCCTATCTGCCATCATGGCTGTACTCTTCGTGTCTTCTCTTCCCTCTCCGCCCCCACCCCCACCTCCACTCCTTCCAGGTAGCAACCCTATCCATGCCAGCCCTGGCCATACAACTGTATTCGCGGGCGGCGTCCTCAATGACTTGCATTGGCACTACTTGCGGCTGGATCGCTTTGGTAGAGACGTCAACTTGACGTTGGATGGCGAGGTGCAGCGATTCCTGCTCAACGGCGACTTTGAGAAGCTAAACCTAGACACAGAGGTGATGGACGGAGAAGGGGAAGGAAGGATTACCGACGAATGGGGGGAGGAGGGTAGAATCACACCTTCCAAAGGTGGAGGGAGGTTCGAGGATACGAATGGAGGCAGGTGCATGGAGAAGAGACATGAGAGGATCCGTTCTGAGAAAATGTGGCGGGGACCCTGTAGAGTTGGGGCACGACACGTGTAAACACGAGAGTTCGAGTGTGCGTTTGACAAATAGTATAAATCTAAGATGCTGTTGGGGCGAAATTTGCTCCTCTGAAGGTCCATCCTGGGTGGGTAGAAATCCTAGACTTGGGGTGGGTACAGAAACTGGGGTGATTTGAGGTGACTGACACCCTGGCACCGGTATGCTTCTTTTTCCTGCAGATGTTTATAGGAGGTATAGTCAGGGCTAGGCAGAAGAATCTTGCTTACCGGGAAAATTTTCGCGGCTGCATGGAAAATATAATTTTTAACCGAGTCAACATCGCCGACCTGGCTGTCCAGGGCCATTCCCGGATCACTTCTGAGGCCAGTATGGGGAGAAATGGAAAGGGCAGGAGAGTAGGGGACACACGGAACTCTATGACGGGCTTGAGCACTGCAAGGGAGATGGGGGAGATGGGAAGGAAGAGAATGGGGTCACGCCCTGAGCTGCTCTTCCCTCCTGGAGGGAGGCCGTCTCCTAGACAACAATATCGATCTGCGATCAGGATCGATACAGGCTGACTCAGCTCCGTCTTCTCTCTGGCCACAACAAATAGCAGATGGGGGCAGGAGATGGTGAGAATGACCTTCCCCTCCCCCGCTCATCACTTCTATGGAGGGTGTGTCCAGAAGCAGACAGGGCTCAACTTTCCCCCTCCCCACCCAGATCCCTGACCAACTAGAGGAAAAACTGAGTCAAAAGGCAAGGGGACAGGAACGGGATGGAAGCATCATCCAGGCCCTGCCAGTTGTACGACACTCGCAGATGCCTACGCTGATGGGGCCTGGTTTTCGCATTCTCTCCACTATAGGGCAAAGTGGCTTTCCGGTGCTTGGATCCAGTCCCGCACCCTATCAATTTCGGCGGCCCACACAACTTCGTGCAGGTGCCCGGCTTCCCCCGCCGCGGCCGCCTCGCTGTTTCCTTTCGTTTTCGGACCTGGGATCTTACAGGGCTGCTGCTCTTCTCGAGCCTATCCGACGGGCTGGGCCATGTTGAGCTGATGCTGAGTGACGGACAGGTCAATGTATCCATTGCTCAACCTGGGCGAAAGAAGCTACAGTTTGCTGCGGGTGCGGGAGGCAGGGGAGGAGTATGGGCGGGCAAGGGAGAGAGAGCTGGAGTGGAGGGGGAAGGGAGGTGTTCCAGGACATCCTCAGCCCCAGAGAATTCCTACCTGATCCTAGATAAGGGGGGGGGGGGGGTGTCCTCCTCTTCACTCCCTAAGGGGGCCCGATGTGGTGAAAAGAGCCCTAGTGTCAGAAGGACAGAGGTTACAGTCCTATCACTACGTTCTTGAGGAATTCTTTTAAACTCTGAGTCTGACTGGAAAAATAGGCATAATCACTTGTATTACCAGAATTGTTATAGGGAAAGCATTTTAAAGATGCTACACATACATTACTACTATTATTGTTAATATTCTGAAAGGCAGTCAGTTGTGGTAAAGAATGGAAGATTGGCCCTTGGACTCAGGAAAACTTTGGTCCAAGGCTTGCTTCTGATTCTGTTGGTCATAGCCTCAGACAGCTCTCTATAATGACTACTTGTAGAGAAGGTGCTGAAAAATAGAAGACATTTCTGTACTGGAAATTCCCTAAACCAGTGAAATCACTTCTAGGGTTTTTTCAAAAAATTTTTTTGGGGGGAGGGAGTTAGGATATCTCTGCCTTCTTAAACTTTACTCTCAATAATATTCTAGTGCATGTTTTCATGCCATGAATGCCTTCAAGGGAGTGAGAGTGGGGGGAAGAAGACTTCTAAGAATCAGGGCATCTGGCTGTTCAAATCTTGTCTTTCCCACTCACTAGTTAAGTGAACTTACACAAAACTTTCCCATATATCATAGATTTAGTGCTTTAAGGGATCTCAGAGGCCTTTGCCCTTCCTCCTCAATTTAGGTGAGGAAGTAGACCCAGAAAGATTAATTCAATTGCCCAAGGTCAACCAAGTTCAGGAGGAAGTTAGACTGGGAAGTTTGTGTTTTATCCTTGAAGCATAGGATCCTCTAAAGGTTTTTGAAGAGCTGAGTGACATGGTCAGATCTATGTCTCAAGAAAATTATTCTGTCGGTTGTGTGGAGTATAAATTGAGGGGAGAGACTTCAAACAAGAAGACTGATTAAGAGGTTAGTGCAATAATCCAGGCAAGAAGAAGTGAGGGTCTGCACTAGAATGGTGGCTATGTGAGTGGAGGGGGGAAAAAAAGATTCAAAAGATGTTCTAGAGATAGAACCAATAAGACTTTAACTGATTGGATACGGGTGAATGAGGGAGAGAGGAGACTCTGAAGACTGAATAAATCATACTTGCATCGCCTCCCTCAAGGAACTGTTGGGTGACTATAATAAATATAAAACTCCATCTGATTATGACCTTTTGGGAGCATTCCCTGTGACTTGTGGTCTCTCTTCTCTGCCTGAAGGATACCGCCTCAATGATGGGTTCTGGCATGAGGTGAATTTTGCAGCACAAGAAAACACAGCAGTCATCAGTATAGATGATGTTGCTGGGGCTGAATTCCGAGTTTCTCATCCCCTTCAGATTCGTACTGGGATTTCATACTTCTTTGGGGGTGAGTGGTAGCCAACATTGCCAACCTCTTGTCCCCACCTCTACAGACACCCAAGAGAATTCACAAATAGGACAAGGGGTTTCCCCAATGTTCTTGACCCCAAGGGGTTAGGGTTTTTTTTTTCCCATTGCCACCTGAAGACATTTCCCCTCTCTAATACAGTATCTCCTTCCATGCTGTTTGTGTACATGTGCAATCTACAGGTGTGTGTAAGGGATAAGAGGTGGGTAATGGTGGTTCCCATATAATTTAGTCTTCCCTGCCCCTTTCCCTTCCAGGGAAGAGTGGATGGTTGCTTGTTCCAGGGTTGATCACAGGGATGTTTGGTTGATCCAGGTTGTCCCAAACCAGCTAGCATCTGGGGCTGCCATTCCAACCAGACTGCATTCCATGGCTGCATGGAGCTGCTTAAGGTGGATGGGCAGCTAGTCAACCTGACTCTGCTGGAATTCCATCGGCTTGGAAAATATGCTGAGATCCTCTTTGACACATGTGGTATCACTGACAGGTGCACAGAAGCCTCCCTTTCACAGACGAGGCAAACTTCCCCAAACCCTCCCCCAAAGTCTCAAAATGGAAGTGATTGACCATGTTCTCTTCCTGCCCCATTCTCAAGATGCATTTCTACCACCTCCCCTTATAGGATGATTCTTCTTCTCCTGTCATGTCCCTACTTTGAAGTGACATATGCAATGGGGCCAATGAGGCATATGCCCCATTGTACCTGGGAGAGAAGTGAGGGACTGGGAACCTATCTCCCTTGCCCTTTTGGTAAGAATAAGGTAGGAACAGCAGTGGCATGAGTTCCCAGACATTCTGCCACACCTTGTCTTGGCCCTGAGCAGAGTATTGTTCTACCCTGGCTGATTATTCTGTTTCTAGTGTGGAAAAAGAGAAGTTGTGTTGGGTGAAGGGAACCTGAGGAAAACCTTCCCTTTCTCTTACCTTATTTCCCATGATTACCCCCACTTTTTTTCCTGGTGCTATCCCACATCCCCAGGTGCTTCCCAAACCCGTGCGAACATGGGGGCCGCTGCTATCAGTCCTGGGATGACTTCATCTGCTACTGTGACCTGACAGGCTACAAGGGGGAGATCTGCCACCAGCGTGAGCCAGGAAGGGTGGGGTGATGAGGGCATCAGAGGATAATCTGTTTTTTGATGGGTAGAGCAGATGGGGAAGGGAGCTGGGAGTATACAGGGGTCCCTGGGGGTAGATAGAAACTGTTTCTCTAGGCCCCCTCACTCTGGGCTTGCCTCTCTACTCTACCAGCCCTGTACAAAGAATCATGTGAAGCCTATAGGCTCAGTGGCAAGACCTCTGGAAATTTCACCATAGATCCTGATGGCAGTGGACCATTAAAACCATTTGTTGTGTACTGTGACATCCGAGGTAAGTGTGTTATTGGGCTAGCCAGGGAACCTGAAATGGAATTATGGGTCAGAATAGGGAGAAGGCAGAGATGGCTATGTCCATAGGAAGTAGGGAATGGTGGCTAGGCCATTTGGGTTTGATGGGGATTAGACTGGAAGTGGATTCTGGGAGAGCAAGACAAGATTTAGTAATCCACTTTTGCAGATAACTGCTAGCCTTCCACCCCCTTTCAGTCCTATTCCCAAAACCAACCAGGATACCATGTAACAGCCCCAGGCCAGAGGGCTGGAATTCTATCCTTGTCACATTCCAATTATTCCTCTAATCTCTGACTGTGGGAAATGGAAAGGTATCAAGAAGCCTCATCTCCAGAGAGAGGTCACCCACTCTCACTCTCACCCCAACTCCCAGAGAACCGGGCATGGACAGTGGTACGCCATGATCGGCAGTGGACAACTCGGGTGACAGGCTCGAGCCAGGATCGCCCATTCCTGGGGGCTATCCAGTACTGGAATGCATCCTGGGAGGAGGTCAGTGCACTGGCCAACGCTTCTCAACATTGCGAGCAATGGCTTGAGTTCTCTTGCTATAATTCCCGGCTGCTCAACACTGCAGGTGAGAGAAGATAGAATTAAAAGAACAATAGTACATTAATGGAGGAATCTTAGTGGTAGTCTAGGTCAGCAGTTTTTGAACGTGTGTGTGTGTGTGTGTGTGTGTGGCATGGCCTTTTTTGGAAGTCTGGGGAAGCCTATGGAAGGAACTCTTCTCAGAATGACATTCTTATGTGCATAAAATAAAATATAGAGGATTACAGAGGAAATCAATTACATTAATTATGTATTGATATAATAGTTATATATTATATACAATTATATTATTAACTATATTAGAACTACAGTTATCAAGATATTAGAAGACAAATTCATAGACCTCAGGTTAAGAATCACTGATCTAGTTCAACCCCCTTAACTTTAAAGAGGGGAAAACTGGGTGACAGAGAAGTAAAGTGATTTGCTCAAAGTTCCACTGCCAAACCAGGATCAGACCCCAAGGCACCTGATTCCCAATGCTGTTGTTATTCCTTTGTGTCCAGCTCTTAGTGACTCCATGGACTTGTCGATTGGGTTTTCTTGGCAAAGATACTGGAGTAGTTTGTCATTTCCTTCTCCAATGTGCCTCCATTTTAATAGATGAGGAACTGAGGCAAATAGGGGTTAAGTGACTTGTCTAAGGTCACACAGCTAGTACATGTCTAAGGCCAGATTTGAACTCAGGTCTTCTTAACTCTAAGCCTAGTGCTGTATGCACTGCACCATCTAGGCTGCCCACCTGACTTCTTGTCCAGTATTTTTTCTGTTCTCTCTCTTCTAGAGGAATGTTAGCAGGTGTGGTGACTGGGGAAGGGTTACTCTATATGATTAGTGACATGACCAGGAGGATGATAGGAGGGACTAAAGGAAAATTATGGAGTAAAGAAATATGTGTGTGTGTGTATGTATGTGTGTGTTATGGGGAATTATGGCGGACAGAGAAAGAGGAGGCTTGGGAGGCCAGAAGACGATAGTACCAGGAGAAATTACCCTCCATTCTTCTCTACATCTCTAGGTGGCTACCCCTTCAGCTTCTGGATAGGCCGGAATGAGGAGCAGCATTTTTACTGGGGGGGATCTCAGCCTGGGATCCAGCGCTGTGCCTGTGGCCTAGATAAGAGCTGCGTGGATCCCACACTATTTTGCAACTGTGATGCTGATGAGCCCCAGTGGTGAGGATGGCAGGGGTGACTTGGAATCCTGAAGAGTCTCAGGGGCCTCTAGGGATGCAAGGAGATTTGAAAAAATCTAGGGCTCACTCACTTATTCAGCAAGCATTTATTAAGCACTTAAAAATACAGTCTCTTTCCTCAAGGAGCTCACATCCTTACAGGGGGTTAACCTGACATCCCTTGGCCTCAGTTCTCACTCTTGGTCCCCTGCCCTGTAGGAGAACAGACAAGGGCCTGTTGACCTTTGTGGACCACCTACCAGTCACGCAGGTGGTTGTTGGCGATACTAACCGATCCAACTCAGAGGCCCAGTTCTTCCTGAAGCCTCTTCGTTGCTATGGCGACCGTGAGTGACAGGCCCACAAACGGGCATTTCTTCAGCTCTTATATCCAAGCTGTCTGAACCAAGTTTTCTCCGTGGTCTCCAAGTTCTCTTTTTGTGACTTTTATCTCTTTATCCAACATCCCCTGTCTTTTCAGTATCTCCTTCCACTGATACCTCTCCCATCTCTGGGGTCCTCCATCCCAAATAGATTATTTCTGTCCATATATTGGAGACACTGTGTTCTGCCAGTATCCATCCTCCCAGCCCCCCCACCACTCCCTCTCTCCCCACAGTTTCTCCTTTGACTCTGGTGTCTCTATCCCCCTTCCCTTATCCTCCACGTCCCTCTCACTCCTTGTAGTCTTCTCTCGTCCTTTGAGATTCATGTATTTCCTAAGAAACTCTGATGGTTCCCCATTACATCACCACTTTGCTTTCTTCTCTGTGCCCCTCAGGGAACTCCTGGAATACCATCTCTTTCCACACTGGTGCTTCGATTCTCTTCCCTCCCATCCGTGCCAACTACAGTCTTGATGTCTCTTTCTATTTCAAGACCACAGCGGACTCAGGTGTCTTCCTGGAGAATAAGGGAGGCCGCCCCTGCCAGTGGCGACGACCATACCTTCGGCTAGAACTCAACAGTGAGTGGGTTATTATGTGGGAGGAGATATGTGAAGGATATAGGAAGAGATGCAGAAAACAGGGACAAGGATGGTGTTAGGGATATGACTGAGTCCTTGAGGAAGGACTGGGTGGGGCATATAATGAGGGAAAAGGGAGTTCACCATCAGAAAGGGATTGAGAAATTATCTACTCCATTGGTCCTCAAACTTTCTGAGTATGAGAAGCAATGCAAAATTGTGAAGTGCCAATGCCTCAAGGGGTGTCAATATCTCACCCAACTGTGAGTACTACATACACGACGATGATTGTTGTATTGGTAACTGCTGATTGAGAAAATACTTGACTGGATAGGGATCTCCTGTAATAACTTTGACAACCAAGTTGACAACCAAGGATCAGGTCCCCATTTTAGAGATGCGAATAAATTGACGTTTTAAAGATGAGAAGAAATTGGCCAATTTTTGACACATCTCTTACGGATCAGAGAACGACCCAAAATAACAACAGGGAAATTAAACTGCACTTAGCTCTAGATGGAGCTATGCCAAGATAGGGAAGGTTGGGTGTCTAGGTTTATGAATGCATCTGGGAGGATTTTGTGGCATCTTTAGAGAGGTTAAGAGGTGAACATGTGATGAAATCTTCAGGGATCTGGGGGAGGATCTTAGGGGTTGGAATTGGAAGGGGATCAAGAGTAATGAGTGCTTATGCTCCCTTCCTCTTCTCCCCATGCTCTAGCCTCTCGAGATGTAGTTTTTGCCTTTGATGTGGGAAATGGTGATGAAAACCTCACAGTCCATGCTTTGGACATAGAATTTAATGATGATGAGTGGCACCTGGTCCGAGCTGAGATCAATGTGAAACTGGCTCGGCTCCGAGTTGACCATCGACCTTGGGAGATTCGACGGATGCCCCTCCAGACCTACATCTGGCTAGAGTATGACCGGCCTCTTTCTGTTGGTGAGCAGGGATCCCTGTTTCTAGAACTGAAGTAGTCTCTCATCTTGTTTATGAAGAAGCCGTGGTCCTGCTCTATGTTTTCTACTATTTCAGTTCCTAGACTCCTCTGTTTATGACTAAAGTCCCTTCTCATTCACCAGAAGTAGAATCCTTCCTCTATATCCCCTCTGTTCTCCAGTCATCCATTCCAGTCCTCTTAAAAGATGAAAGAACCATAGATTTAGCTATGGAAGAGAACTTAGAGGCCATCTAGTCCAATTATTTCACCTTATAGATAGGAGACCAGATCCAGAGAGGTTATAGTATTTGCTCAAAGTTCCATGGGTAGTGAGATCTGGGACTGGCTCCCTTTCTTCTGACTCCAGATGCAGCTTTCTTTGCATAGTATCACATTGCCTTCTCTTGATCCTTTCCCTTTCTGTCATCCTGTCCACCTTGTGAAGGCACACGGGTCCCACAAAATCTATGGATCATTTTCCAGATTTACTCTAGAGGACTTGTCCATAAGTCTTTTAAAAATTCAATTTATATGTGGAATTGCACCAATTTGAACCCCTATGACTCTACTGCCTTTGCTACATCCCTGGAGGAGGTCAGTCACCACCAGATTATCTTGAGCTTTGGATAACTGGAGCAGCTCTTTTTTCTGGAACACAAGCCACAGGTGGGGTAGCCAGGTGGATAGAGTACTGGGCTTGGAACCAGGAAGATTCATCTTCATGAATTCAAATCTGACCTCAGACACTTACTATCTGTGTGACCGTGGGCAAGTCACTTAACCCTCTTTGCCCCCGCTTTCTCACCTGTAAAATGAGCTGGAGAAGGAAATGGCAAACTACTCCAGTATCTTTGCCAAGAAAATCCCAAATAGGATCACAGAGAGTTTGGACATGACTGAACAACAACAACAAACCACAGGTGGGTTTTTAAAAGGGCAGAGCTGTTTACAAATATGTGGGAAATGATCCATGAAGTTAACAGACATTAACTAGCTAGTTAATTGGCTAGTCTGGCTGACTGGCAATAAGTTTCCTAATCTTAGCTAAGAGAAGCAGGCCTAATAGGATCCATGAAGCTAGACTGGCATCTTTGGCCAAGAGAGATTTTTTTTTTTTGCTTTTGGGCAATTGGAGTTAAGTGACTTGCCCAAGGTCACATGGCTAGTTTTTGTGTTAAGTGCCTGAGGTCGAATTTGAACTCAGGTCCTCCTGACTCCAGGGCAGGTGCTCTATTCACTGTGCCACCTAGCCACCCCCCAGGAGAGATATTGAAGCAGTCAGGTGCCACAGTAGCTAGTGTGTTAGGCTTGGAGTCAGAAAGATGTAAGTTCAAATCTAGCCTCAGATGCTTAACTAGCTGTGTGATCCTGGGCAAGTCATTTAACCTCCCTCAGTCTCAGTTTCCTTATCTGTAAAATGGGCATAATTCTATTACCCATCTACCAGGATTGTTGTAAGGATAGTATTTATAGAGCACTTTTAAACCTTAAAGTGCCGTATAAGGGCTAGCTGTTACTATTACATAGTTCTTTCCTTTTCTAGTTTTACACTGGACTCTTCTTTCTAGGTCAAAGATGTCTACTCAAGTCCTCCATTCTGCCCCTCTATAACTCAGGTGTAGTTTGCTCCATATGTAGTCACTGATATATCGTATCTTTAGAATAGAAAGAAGCCTTGGAGTTCATCCATCCAGTCCTCTGATTTTACAGATAAGCAGACTGAGGTCCATAGAAGTTAAGTGACTTGCCGAAGGTCACACAGTCAGCACATAGTAGGGCAGGGATCTGGGCCCTAACTCTCTCATTCTGAAGCCCGTGCCGTTTCTACGACAGCAGTCTGGCTTTCCATCATTATTATTTCCATTAGCTGCTCATGAGGCTTCAGCTCAATTAATCACCAAGGCTCTCTGGGAATATTCAGAGGAATATAAACCACATATGCTTGATTTTTTTCCATATTTCTGTCCCAGAAGCACAGAAGAAATATCTCATTGGGCCACTTCCCTCTCTCTGCTCCTAGCTCACCCTTCCTTCCCAATCTGAACGTGATTTTTTGCTCCTATAGGCTCTGCAGAGCACAAAAGGCGTCCCTTCCTGGGCTGCTTACGGGCAATGCGCCTAAATGGAATTACCTTGAACCTGGAGGGCCGTGCCAATGCTTCAGAGGGCACCTCACCCAACTGCACGGGCCGTTGTCTTCACCCGAAGCTCCCCTGTTTTCATGGTGGACGGTGTGTGGAACGGTACAGCTACTATACGTGTGACTGTGATCTCACAGCCTTCGAAGGGCCCTACTGCAATCATGGTCAGTGGAGGGGGTGAGGTTGGGATCTTGGGGGAGGTGAGGCAGCCACAGAAGGCTGGACAGGAGGAGAGTACATAGACAAGCATCCTTTTTGAGAATTGAGTGGAGGGAGTTAGTGCCATCCCCAGAGTGGCTGGGCTCCGTGCTCTAGGGCAGTGGCTCTCAACCTTCCTAATGCTGTGACCCTTTAATACTTGTATGTGGGTGTATCTGCATGTGGACAGACCCACCTGGAGATGGATAGAGGAGCAGTGTCTCGGTTCCTAAGACCATTGGAAATATGTGTTTTCTGATGGTCTTAGGCGACCCCTGTGAAAGAGTTGTTGGACCCCTAAAGGGGTTGCAACCCACAGGTTGAGAACCACTGCGAGTCTAGGGAAACCTGTTATAGCAATCTGGTGACATCATAGCAGTGGGCTGGGGGTGGGACAATCAGTTGTTCCCCTAAAAGGCCTAAAGCCTCATATCCCCTCCTCCCAGCAAATACACGTTTTCAATATCACCATTGCCAAGGCAAAAGAGTAGGACTGGGGCTTATGCGATGTGATCGCATCTCCTCTAGTCTACCTTTGAGTGGCCACTGGGGTTAAGGGGGTGGAGAGGGATATAAATTAATAGTGATGTAAGTAGGAGGACATTGTCACTGAAGGCAGAGAAAGGGGAGAATTAACAGGGTGGAGGGACATGAGGGGATACAAAAAGAAAAGGTAGAAAGACTAAGAGTTAAAATAGAGGTAGGCCATTAGAAGGATCCTGATTTAATGAGCATGGCATCCTGTGCTGTATGATCTGGGGCCTCTGACATGCCACCTGTCCCTAGACATCGGCGGGTTCTTTGAGGAAGGCACCTGGGTGCGCTATAACCTGCAGTCAGCCCTTCGCTCCGCCGCTCAGGAGTTCTCTCACATGCTGAGCCGCCCAGTGCCTGGCTACGAGCCTGGCTATGTCCCTGGCTATGACACTCCTGGTTACGTGCCTGGATATCATGGTCCTGGTTACCAACTCCCTGACTACCCTCGGCCTGGGAGGCCAGTGCCAGGCTATCGAGGGCCGGTCTACAATGTCACTGGTGAGGAGGTCTCTTTCAGTTTCAGTACTACCTCTGCCCCAGCCATCCTCCTCTATGTTAGCTCCTTTGTCCAGGATTACATGGCTGTGCTGATCAAGGAGGATGGTGAGTTCTTTGTGGGCATACTGAATGTCCCTCAGTTAATTCCAGATGCTCCTTAGTACCTCCAGTCATTGCCCTGTCCAACCCAGGGACCGATTTCCCCCTTCTCCCTAGGCACTCACAGGGGATGGGGATAGCAGGGGAGGGTGTTGGCTATCCAGGTTGGGGGAGTCGTGTTATGTTGGTAGCTCCCCTCCCCTGCAGGGACCCTGCAGCTGCGCTACCAGTTGGGTACTAGCCCTTATGTGTATCCACTGACCACCCGGCCAGTCACTGATGGTCAGTCCCACAGCATCAATATCACCCGTGTCTACAGAAGCCTCTTCATCCAGGTAGGTAAAGGAGGAGGGGAGTGTCATGGGGAATAGCAAAGCATTAACTGGGCTAGGGCTGGGATCAATTTAGGAGAATCTTTCCAATGGGTAGACATTAGTTAGTCTCATCATCATCCGGATGAAGTCAGGGGTATCTATTTGATACCCCCTGAGATCATGTGTGTTTTGTTTGCTGTATTCCAGGTGGATTATTTCCCATTGATGGAACAGAAATTCTCATTGCTTGTGGATAGTCAATTGGACTCACCAAAGGCCTTGTACCTGGGGCGTGTTATGGGTAAGGTGTCATGGAGACTTTGCAGTTAGGAAATGGATGGTCAGGGAGTTAAGACTAAGAAATCTTGGGAACCCGAGGAAGGAGTCACAACTAATAAAGAATTAGTTATAAAGAGACCAGGGAGAAGAGACATGATGAGGGTAGGACAACAGGGGCCTTGGCCCAGGGCAACAAAGTTTAGGAGGCTGATAGCATTGATGCTCCTTTGATAGCATAAAAATCAGTTTAGCACTTAATTTGCAAGAAAAATTAGTCAAAATACAAAGTTGCCTGATAGTAGGTACTTCCTTCCTCTTGCTCTTAATACTCCAGGTAAGCCCCACATGCCCACCATGGGGTAGTGCACTTATTGAGTTTTGGGGTCACTGCCCAAAGGGTATGTCATCTGTGGAGTTGTCTTTTCGCCTTCCAACTGAATTTGCCTTTAAAAATTGATTTGAAGGTGTTGGTTTTTTGTTCAGTGCTAAGTCTGAAAAATGCTAGTTACAGGTCTCCCAGGAAGTGACCACTGCCCTCCTTTCATTAGAGATTTGCCTCTTTCTTTTCTTCAACTTCCAGAGACAGGAGTGATTGATCCTGAGATCCAGCGCTACAACACACCAGGCTTTTCGGGTTGCCTCTCAGGTGTTCGTTTCAACAATGTAGCCCCACTCAAAACCCATTTCCGGGGTCCCCGCCCATTTCCCCGTGAGATATCTGAAGCCCTTCGTGTTCAGGGGGATCTGGCTGAGTCCAACTGTGGTGCTATGCCACATTCTGGCCATGAGGTGCCACCTGAGCTTGATCCGTGGTACCTTCCTCCAGGTATGTGTCCTAGGGCAGGGGAGAGCAGAAGGGGCTTCCTTCCAAGAAGGAAAGATAATGTCCAACCCTAGGTTTTCTAGTGACTAGGCATCATATCCTCTTACAGATTTCATCTATTATCATGATGATGGCTGGGTGGCTATCATCATAGGCTGTAAGTAGCAGTTACTTGTTTAAAATACTCCAAATCTAATGTGTTCCCTGTTCCTTAGGGCCCATAACCTAACGGTCTGGGGATTGGTCACACAGGGAAAGGCTTGAGAGGACTGCTGTAAAAATTCAGACAGTGGGATCATTTGAGGGTTGGGGATTTTTAAAACATGTGAAGATTTATTGTTAACCTTTACCACTCAGAAGAAAACCATTTCTACCTAGGAGTGGGATGGCATGGAGTAAGAAGCTGAAATGGGGTGCAGAGTTTGGGGTAAACACCAGAAGTTGGGGAATGAAGACATTAAGCCTCTAAATGCCAGGAAGTCAGTTCCTCCAAGGGTTAAGGAATAGTTACACATAGTTTTAGTGCAGGTTGGATAAATGTACATACATCTAAAAGGCCCATGACCCACAATAATCTTTTCCTTTTCTGACAGTTGTGGTGACTCTCTTGCTGCTGGGGCTGGTGGGACTGTTGGTCCTCTTCTACCTGCAAAATCATCGATACAAGGGTTCTTACCATACCCATGAACCCAAGGCCACTCATGATTACCATGCTGCTAGCAAGACACCTTTACCATCTTCTACTCCTGCCCGGGCCCCTGTCCCTCAGCCTCCAGCCCCTGCAGCTGCCACTCGGGACCAGAACCTACCCCAGATTCTGGAGGAGGCCCGTTCTGAATAAATCAGAGGAGGGATTATGGGATGAAATCCCTCTCCCTAGACCCAGACATCCTCCTCCCTTTGCTCTCACTCCCTAATCAAGGGCATCAGGACTCCAGCCCTGAGTAGGCTCTGTCCACCTAGAGGAAACCTCTTCCTGCCCACTTTCATAGGCAGAGCTGCAACTGGGACCAAACGGAGAGGCAGAGCTTCACTGCCTCAAGCCAAATGCCCATCCCTTTCCTTCTATCCACTTTCCCCCAACCCCCAATCACTCAGGCTCCTGGCCCAGTGCCTGCCTGGCAGGACATGTTTGGGGTGGAGATGGGCATAGGCACCTCCCACCATCTCTGCCCTCACCCCATAGCCAGCTGCTACAAGAGATTAACAACTGTGCGCAGGGGGAGATTATCTACTTCCCCCCCACATAGATAATCTCAGTAGGGACAGATATGAGGGTTACCCAGGACATGGGGGGAGGAGGCTGCTAAATCATTTCCCCAAGCCTCCCCTCTGTCCTGCAGGATGCCTATGGCTTCCAGCATAGTAGGGAGTGAGAAGCATTCCCTTCCCCAACCTGCCCCCCCTTTTTAACGAGTCTACAAGGCTTCAGCTTAGCACCTTAGCACCCCTGCTACTTCATACGCTTCAGTCAAAGCCATAAGCCAAAACATGCAAGGTAGAGAAATTTAGGCAGACCCTTTAATAACCTCATGTTCCCCTCCCACTTTCCCAAAGATGTGCAATAACTTGGTGTCTGCTTACGGGCCCACGCTGCTCTCCAGTGCATGAGGAGCACCCCTCCCTCCTGTGCTCAGATGCCGCTTCATGTGCCCAGGGGATCATGTTCTTTACACGTTTTTTGTTGCAAAGACTCTCCAGAAGATCTATATATTGCAGTAATTTTTTAAATTCTTGGTTTATATAAAAAAAATAAACCCAGTCAAGTGTTCTGTCCCATGTTGTATTTCTGTTGGATGCCTCTAAAGTTCTGCTGGTCACTCCTCCAGCCTGGACCTCGCCTGTCCATACTAAGACAGACCCTGTTGTGTTGACAAAGACTCAGAGAGCTGTTCCAATAAAGAGAGTGACAGAGCTGGTCTTCGTGTGGTGGCAGACGCTACTGTTGTTGGGGAGAGGAGTGGGAGCAGTATGAGGTGCATGATAGTGGGCAGGGCTGAATCCAGGACTCCACTGATCCTCTGTCAGAGCTCTGACTGGGGACCCTGTTCCCATAAATCTCTTGAGGACTTGGGACCTTATCCTGGGCAGAGAATGCTGGGATCCACCATTCTGGGCTGTGCACACATTCCCCATTTCCCCTCAGACCAAAAACAAATTGCTCAGCTTACTACACAGAATGGTTTCTACCACTTTATTCTCATGAGGGGATCACAAGCCACAGGACTTTAAAGTGCGTGAGATTCACTGGCAACAAAGCCACACTGACATCAAGCCTCCCTGCCCCATTCCTGATAATAGGAAGGAAATTCAAACAGAGATTGTGGGTAGCAAAGAATACTGAGGATGTAAGGATTGAATGAGATAAGAGGGATAAAACCCAGTGACTCTGAAAACCAGAGAAAGCCTGAAAGACATGTGGTAAAAGTCTCTCCAATCCTGAACACATCACAAAAACCTTAGCCCACCCCTCGCTCTTGGCCAGAATATAGCCGAAAGATCTAGAGACCACCCCTCAAAAAACCCACTCTAAAAAAAACAAGTCAAGCTGTTCAGGCTTTCTGAACTGATGATGCCAAATGTCTCTGGTTTTCCCTTTTAATCTATGAGCAATGCAGTGCCCATAGCAGTTTGTGGCGGTGGGAAAGGGAGTGTTCCCTTCATCACACAGCAGGAGTAGACTTCAGAACCACTGCTGAGGCTGGCTGGCTAAACAGCTGGCCCCTGCCAAAAGCTGGCTAGGAATGTCTGAAGAGCAGCTGGAGATGGGGGTGAGAAAAGGGGGCAGATGGCCAGCTGAGCTGGCTGGGAAACTTCTTTGAGAATCTCCATGGGAAGGATGGTAGCCCTTGGCTAACATGGCTTAGGAGGAACTCCACCCCAACCTAATGTGACATGCCTAGGGGTATAAGGACAGGCAGAGAATTATCAGTCCAGATCAAGGAGAAAGGCACTTACTTCCTAAAGAGACAGGGCAAAGCCTCGCACCCTTGTTCTAGACACTCCCTAGGCCAGTCTGGACTTGCCCATGTCCTTTCCACCTAAGCACAGGCACTCCCCAGCTCCCTGCCAGCTCAGCAAACTTGCCAGACACAGATCTTCTTGGTTGGCCCCATTCTCAACATGACTAGACCCCTCTGTCAACACAGCTACTCTTGGCTCCCCAGGGGAACTTGATGGAAGGAAAGCAACCTCCCTCTCCGCAGAAACTAGATTTAGGGTGGGATCCCAGGGCCCACAATTTAATCCCCATACCCACCCATGCCTTCAGGTCTTCTAAAGGAAACAGTTAAAGTGCTTTGCTGGCAAGTTTCCTTAGAGAGGGCCCACCTGCCTCTATACTTAAAAGTGGCAGAAGGTCCAGTAGCCCCACATCCATGCACTGCCAGTTTATAATTACATGTATGGTCATCTCTACACATATGCATGTTAAGCCCCCAGACCACTCTGCTACATACCTACCAATACCAAACAGAAGGTGCCAGAATCAGGAAAGCAAATTATATCTGCATCCTATATATCCTACTCCCCTACCCCCAATTTGTACCTGGGCCTCTCCCCTGAAAGGATATTTGACTTGGGGCCCTTGGGGCCCTTCAGTCTGGTGTAGGGTAGGGAGCAGGGAGGGGAAGGAGGCTAGAACAAAATAAGTACCCAACACACACACACACACACACACACACACACACACACACACACACACACACACACACACACTCTCTCTCTCTCTCTCTCTCTCTCTCTCTCGAACACCTCCCACTCTTCAATATTTCAGCAGCGTGATACCTCTAAGGGCCTGACAGGCGGTCAAGGAGGTCACAGGGGACCTAACACTCCTCCCTGGAAATCTGAAAACACCAGTTCATTTGCAAGGACAAAATCTTCTTCAAAGGCTCCCGTCCCTCAAGCCCTGGGATCTTAGCTCCTGCCTTTAGCACAGCTCTCCTTCCGTGAACAGTGAAAGGAGAGAACGAAGGCCCTTTCACGTCTAGCCTAATTAGTCAAAGTAGCAATAGTTCATGCTCTTCTTGGCAATTTCTGACTGTTGATCAGATTTAGTAAACCTCTGCCACTGGGCAATGGGGAAGAAAGTTAAGAGGTAGTGAGAAGACTCATCCCCCTACTTAAATTCAATCTGTGTTGTCAGGACACACTTTGCCATGAACTCACATTCAAATGCCTCTGGGCCCCAATCCTATTCACTATTAGCACCCTTCCCAGGTTCCAGTGTCAGAAATGGTGCCAGGGACCTAACTATATAAAGGACTTTGATTTAGGAATCTAAGATAAGATGGTTCCTTTGCTGACTTTCTAGTCCACACAGATACTGCCCTAGGTCTGGCCCCCAGCATAGAGACCTAACAGGAAACCAAGTTATCAGATATCAGCCCCTAACCTTTACTGTTTGCCTCTGAGCTGAGAGGACATACCCCCCCACCTCCCTGCCTTTGTCTCTCTCTTTCCTGAATCCAAGCCCTAAATGCTCCTGGATTTCACGGAGACAACTTCTCCCCCACTGCCCATAGCTTAAGCTTCACTACAAAGGGGGTAAGAAGTGAGAGGGTTTCTGGGTATAGGAGACAGTGCAGGAGACTGAAGCAGCCATGATATGAGCATAAAAGCAGAGGCAGCGCTGCTAGAGGCACTGGAAGTTGGGGCACAGGAAGACTAGAGGACATCTGTCTCCCTCTCAATTCCCACATACTTGAGGGCATCAGCTTGGCTGTACCTATCAAGGAAGGAAGAGAGAAGGTGTTTGGTTAATACCAGGACTTTTGTGCTTGACAAGACAAGCCCCCAATCTTCTTTCCCTTTCCAATTTCAAGCATCGGCCTTATCACTTTGCTAAGGTTTCTTCTAAGGAAAAGCATGAGAGCTAATGCCAAGAGTGGATCAGGCCATGATCTCTCCTCCCCAGCCCTCAGTCCCTCCAGACTCACCTCCCATGCTACGTACGAAGCATGCCTCTATTAATGGCCTCACCTGTAATCAAAGAAGAGTTCTTCCCCAGCCTGAATTGCTCTTTTGGCAAAGATTCCGATCCGATGATCTCCATTCACCATCACCACTGAAATAAAACAAACCAATGGCTATTCTTCTGGCTTCACTACAAAGGGGGCTAACCTCAGGCCAATTCCTCTAGCTTTTAAATGAGCTACAGGAAAAATTCTCACTCTCTCTGTCTTCAGGTTCCTTGAAGAGAAGACTGATCCTACAGTCTAATCTTAGGCACCTCTCCAAGTCAAGAAGTGGCCAATGAAGGTATTTGTTCTCAAGTGACCTTAGATTTTTTTTTTTATCCTGACTAGAGTTTTGAGATGCACTAGGGTAGAGATGACATGTGTCCATGGGAGAGGGATCTTTCTAAATGGACAAAGTAAAGAGTGATAAAAGCCCTTTTGGGAAGGAAAGAATCCTCTCGAATACTGTACACTGCCATATATATCAAAAGAAAAGGGTCTATGTGGCCTAGAACTCAGTCTGTCCCACCATCTACCCCATAACCTTACCTTTGGCATAACAATTGGGATTCACTGAGTGGTTTGCAAATCGAATTTTATTTCCTTTCCGGGTGGCATCCACCACAAAATCTGTAGGAGATAAACAAAGCATGGGTTCATCTTGTCATCATTGTCCTCCATAAAAAGAACAACCCTTAGGGTCTTTTATATTTAGGTCTCAAGTAACTTCCCCAAAGCAGCAGAAATTTAGGTTCAATGGGAATTTCATATAGAGGTGAGCCTCTCAGGATGGGAGAAGGCATCCTACTTTTTTTGGAACCATCTCCAGGTTACTGCTTTTCTCACTTTAAATCCCCGAGACCTTTACTCATGGTAGTGAGGTTTCTACTGTATCACAGATATATAATCAGGTGCTGGTACCATACACACAATTGGGGAAATGTTTGTTTTATCCAGAGTTGGTGAGTTTTGGCATCATGCGATACCAATTGAATCATATCAAGACCCTTTCCCAATCTGTTCCCTGTGAGGGTAGGTCTATGGCTAGATCGTAGAAGCAGGGACTGTGAAGGAGAAGAGCCGGCCCCAAACCATTAAGGATGAGTGGTGACAAGGTCTCCTACCATTGTTGAGGTTGAAAAGAAAGCTGGACATGTACTTGTCGTAGACTTTTCCCCGCCGGTCAGCCTCATCCTGAGAGATAAGCTAGAGACAGGAAGGGTGAAAAGTGAGGATGTAAATTGGGATGCCTGCTCAGGACAAGCCCCCTTCAGTGAAGGAGTCAGGGATGCACACAAGGAACTGGAATCCTAGAGAGCCACAAGGAAATATTGCTTAGGGTGATTCCACTCCCCACCCAGGCCACCTAACAGTAACATTAGTGAGCCTATCCAACACCTCCCACCACTCTTGCTGTATGAGCGGGTTGCTTTGGAGTTGATGAACAGTGGTTTGTTTCAGGGCTGCAGATGGTTCACTGGAATCCCTAAGAGAGGCCACATGAGAGCTGAACTGAGATATTTAGGGAGTAATTCATAGTTGCCCAACCCACAGAAAAAGTAGGGGGTGTTATCAGCCTCACCCACTGTGAGAATTTGAGTCAAACCTGCAGAGCTCACCTCGCCACAATATTCAGAAATGAATTCATTCTTCTGTACAGACTCCTTGATGAAAGTGCCCCATCCAGCCACATCTGAGGGTGCCAGCAGCAGGTGCTAGGGAGGAGGCAGTCAGACCTCAGGCTACATGGCAGGCATTGTGGGGAAGGACAGGGGGTTGTGACATAGGGGATAGCACTGGGCAATTGTTGAAAGGATCTGAAAGACGCAAACCTATCCTATTCTGTGTGGAGGACAAAGAGGAAGAGCAAACAAAACATGAGGGGAGTGAGTTCTTTTACCCCACAACTGTGAGTGGGGGTAAGTTTACTTCTGAGGCCATAGGAATTTATTGCCATTTGTGAAGCAAAAACAGAAGGCATAAGCAAGACCCTACCTCTCTGTTCCCCTCAGTTTAGTTAACTAAATGGACTGAATCTCTGAACAATTCCCCACTCTGGGAGAAAGGAAATAAAGAGAATAAATGGCTTTGAACATCAACTTCTAAGGTATGGAAGCTACAGAGTAGGAGGCTCCAGGAAGCCGAGAAAAGAAAGCTTTCAGAAACCACTCCTCTTCTACCCCCATGTAATTCCCAGCCCCTGAAGAGTCAGTCCATGGAGCCCACACCTTCTTAAGACCACGCTGGATGCTGCAATTCTTGCAGGAGACCACTTTGCAGTCCCAGTGCTCTGAGGCCCCACAGGTGAGACACAGGTCGGGGTCACATTCCCGAACAGCGAGGTAGCAGGGACACTGTTTGGTGTTACACTGGGTTTTGCAGCGGCAGCCTGGGAATCGGTTTTGACCTGAGAGGAGCAATGGAAAAGCTGCTGGGGTCAGCCAGATCACTGTAGATCTGAGAAAACATGACCCTCTTTGGTGTTTTGGTGAGAAAGAGTGGGTGGTTCACAGGGCAGCAGTGAGGCGAATGGGATGGGTTTGACTTGAGGATGCTGTGGGCAGCAGGGTATATCCCCCATTTCAATATCATTCCACAAAATATCTTGGCCAAGAGGAGGAGCAGTGTAGTATAGCAGAAAGAGTACTGGAGCTGGAGTTAAAGGACATGGGTTTGAATCCCAGTGCTGCTCCTTACCCACCTATGTAACCTTGTATATGGCCCTTCTTCCCAGGTATCAGATGTTGTCCTCATTTATAAAATAAGCAAGGTGAATTATTTAATTTATAATTATATTTATTTTATTTATTTATAATTTATAATATATATTTATATAACTTATATATAATATAGTATATATATAATTTATAATATATATATTATTAATTACATAAGTTCTGTGATCTAGCCTATGTATCTATATTTCAAAAAAAACTGGGCTTGGAGTCAGAGGACCTGAGTTCAAATTCTGGCTCTGCACTTACAGTCTGCATGGCCTTGGGGGAATCATTTTTATCTTTCTGGCTTCAGTTTCCTCATCAGTAAGTGAAGGAACTGGTCTCAGTGACCTTAAAGGTAATTCTAGTCCTAAACTTATGATTCTATGATTTGGACCTCCTTGACCAAAAGTCTAAAGAAAGTGTGCTCTCAGCTCACTTTCCAGCACCATCTTGCTCCTTGCTTGTGAGGACTGGGAAGGTGACTGAATATACCTTGGAATGCACACAATCAGTGCTCCTCACTGGCAAATCCCTGCCTAAAGAGCAAGTATCATTTTGACAGTACCATGCATCCTCTCTGCTCCCCACTCTCTTCCACCTACTGCTCTACTCAGAATGATCTGCTGTGGCTGAGATGTGTATCTGCTGTGGGCAGAAGGTACTCATTTCTCTAACTGCCTGGCCCCCAAGCTCTGCAGGTTCTGGCTTTGCTATCTATCAATCAGCCCGCTGTGGTCAGAACTGATGGTAAACTACGCCAACAAGGGACAGGGTGGTGGAGGGGGAAGAAGCATTGTGGGGAGAGGTAAGGGAAAGGGCTATACAAACAACCTCTCCTCCCTCCCTTATCCACCCTGCACTTTGTGCTATCACCAGGTCCCTATCTCCTACCAGATTATATTAAAATGGATTCATTTTAATTAGATCACAAACATACAAACTTGAAATTAAATTTTTATTAAAATGCCCTGTGAAACTAGCGAGACCCCCAAATGGGGGAGGGAGGTTATGGGATACACTGAACAAGAAGTGTCCAGAGTCCCCATCTCACCACTTGAAGTTTTGTAAAACTGGGAAGGGCAGGCAAGTTGTGTAGACCTGCAAAGTCAAGGCTTTCCAGTGACTTTCAGTCCCTTGTTGAGCCCAGGCAGAATGCCTGACATATGCCAAATACTGAATGCGAAAGGGTTCAGAGGCAGCTCAGAGATCGTGGAAAGGGAGGGAAAGCTAGCATATGTGTGTGCCAGTGGGGATATGTGCAGTGCAGGCTTACAGTCTGGGTTGCACTGGCAGAACTTCTCACAGAAATTCTGGGTCATGATGCAGGGGCAGGTGCTGTCGCAGGGACGGTCTGGATGGTCACAGGGTTGGTAGTTGTACACCTGTGTGGCGGAGTTATCTAGGAGATACGGAATAGGCCAGTAACACAGCTGTGACTATGCTTTCTGCCCCTCTTCCCAGTTCCCAACACCCTAATTCAAAGAGACTGGGGCAGCCACAGCCTTGGAGAATTCAATTTAATTAGACAAACATCTATTAAATACCTACCAATACCTATTAAATACCTATTAAATACCAAATGGATGGAAGGCACTGTTCTAGGGACACAAAGACAAAAATTAAAACAGTGCCTACTCTCAAGGAATTTATATTCCATTGTATTCCCCTACCCTTGAGGTATGAAGAAATCACAAGTAAGGGTAACTTGCAGATGACTTTGGGATATGAGCGGGAGGAAGAGGAGACTCAAAACTACAGAGCATCTATTTAAAAATGAGCACTAGACCCTGGCAGATACCATACCACCAAAGAGACAAAGGCCACAGCATCAACTCCTAGCAAGACTGTGGCCTTCTCAGCTGCAATGAGAAGCTGAGCTCCTCTGAACGACTGCAGAGAAATCTGCCATCTGTGGGAACTACTCAGGGTCTGCAAGTGCAGCTGCCTAAGGGGTGATGTGGGTGGGTGGCCACATGAGGAAGGCTGATGACTGAACTGATGGAAGAAGGCTGAGAGACAACATACCTTTCTTGAGCTGAATCTTCCTGCAGTGTGCAGCCCATAGCCTGGAAGAAAAAGACAGAAGGAGTAGGGTCTGGGCCATAGTTTTGAGGGGCTCTGGAGATGCAGCTGAATAAAACACAACCCACTCTGAGACACTGTGGTTTGACAACTAGGGTTTGCCTATGGAAATCAGACATGAGGCCTGGGCTCTAGCACATGAAAACTAGAGACCTTGATTTAGCCTCTGCTGATGATTAAAAAAACAAGATAAAACAAAAAACTTACGTCTCCTTCATGATGCTAGTAACTCCCTTTGGGGGTAACAGATGTGGGGAATGGGAACAGAGACTGAAGGTGGGAAGAAAGGGTTCCAGATCAAGAGGTAGGAGGGGAGAATGTGTAGGAACTTCTGCCCTGTGGAGTGCCCTGCTAGCTGTTATGAGAGTGTTTAAGGAAAAGAACTTGAAAGAAACCTACAAAGTATAATAGAAAAAATGCTGGACTTAAAGTGTCCAAATACCTGGGGTTTGAACCCTGGCTAAACATTCACTTAGCTGTGTGACCATAAGTAAATCACTTCACATTTCTGAGCCTCAGTTTCCTAATCTGTAAAATGGGGCTAATGACAGTTGCACTACTTACCTCATACTGTTACTGTGAGGAAAGTGCTCTGTAAAACTTAGTACTGGAGAAATGTAAGTTAGTTTTATTTCTTCCATACCCAGAACTGTTTGCTTCTACTGCGTAATGGTCAATAATCAGGGCACCAAGACAGGAAGAACATTTTTTAAAAATTCCAATTCTAGGCAAATGCTAGAAGACAGTGCTATTATACAACCCAGAAGGAAAACAACAAAAGTTGCCAAAATCTAAGAAAGAGAATGCACTATGGACAGAGTTGAGGAGGGGCTAAAATGGTAACTAACTGTCCAGCCAGGAAGGACTGCCCTCAGAGGAACAGAGCCAGCTCCTGCTGCCTCACTGGCTAAGCGCTTAAACGTGCAGCCAACCCTACCCATTAAAGACTGAAGAACACTAGTGGGAAACCACAGGGGGAGGGCAGAGGAGTTGCACCAATGCCCTAGAGAGCATGTGCACTCTCCTCCTAGTTGTATAATCCTAAACTGACTGAAACATGCTGCTCTGTCTGACTGTGGGGAGGAATACAGATGGGAAGTCCAAGGGGAGGCCCAAGCATAGGGAGCAGAAAGGATCGATACCCATCCCAGCCACAAAAAGTGCTTTGTTCAACCCTTGCCTGTGTTTTCTTTTCTTCTTCTGCGAGGGGTTCATGAGCTCATTTGTTGGCAACTTCAGGATAAGTGACTCTTTGACTGCAAACTGAAAGACCTGGAAGAGAAATCCAACAGGCCCCGTCACTCTCCCTCTGGCCGACTGGCCAGACAAAGGGCCCAGCTGGTTGCTGGCTCTCGAGGGTTCAGAGGCAGCTGGCTTCATTGCCCCTGGGGGTCCCAATTGCTTGGGACATGAGGTCACATGGCTTTACAGTTTAATTCTCCAGCTGGTGTCCTGATTGGGAGGAGCAGTACTGACCACAGGCATGCTGGCCTGATCACTGTATTCCCCTCAGGCTTTGTTCCAACTAAGCAATGGTTTTTTGGGGAGTGGCTTTTTTTGGACCCTTAACTCTCCCTCCACAACTGCCTCTCCTCACCTAGCACAGATATTCCCTAGGCATTCATATCACCTAGACAGCAGTTTTATAAAATGATCCTGGCCTTTGTACAAGGGGCTGGTATTCAAAGCAGTATCTGGCTCTGAGCATGAGCCCCCTCTGTTGGGGGAAAGATGTAGAATCATACAAACAATGTTATAGCTGGGAGCTACCTTAGCAATCATCTAGTCTACCCCTTTCATTTAGCAAAACAAGAACTGAGGCTCAAAGAGGGAAAGTCACCAGTTTTCACCATTTTCTGGGGTCACAACCTTCTTCAGCTGGCATGAGCACTAGAGGTCATCTACTCCAAACTCCTCATATTACAGATAAGGAAGCTGAGGTTCAGAGAGCAGAAGCTACTTTTCTAAAGTCACACAGCTAGTTAGGGACAGAACTGGAATTAGAACCCAGGTCTCCTCACTCCTATTCTAGAGCTTTTTCAACTCTATCATATTATCTTAATATTAGATTGAGCTTTGGTAGGATACCATCCCAAGCCATCACCTTTGAGTGATAAACTCCAGATCAGAGACGGTGACGGGATTTTGAGTGTGTGAACTTCTTTAATTCACAGGGCCTCATCATTCATAAAATAAAGGAATTAGGAAGAAGACACCATCCAGGTATTTCTAAAAGACAAGGAGCCATATGGATGAGTCTGGATCCTGCTTTTATCTGTGTAGCCTAAATGACTGGCACAGGATGGGTACCTATACCCATATTCCTATCCCTAATCTTCCTGAAACCAAACCATTAGTAGCTGCTACTACAACTATCTTTGAGGGTGTTACGGAGTAGGAGATATCCCACAGATCTATTCGAGGGGAACAGGGGAAATAAAAAAGGGCAGTTTGTGGAAGGACATAACTGAGGTGGCTGACGGGACAAAGGGACAAGAGGAAGCCTAAATGAAAAGTCCCTTAGGAAATGGGGCTAGTGACAGTCTAGAATGGTATGAGAGTGTCACTTTCAGAAAAGAAGGAAGATCTTTCAGGAGAATTTCTGAAGCCAAGGATGAGGCAATTTCAGCAATAATTAAGGAAGAGGTTGTAAGTAGCTTGGAGGTGGCCACTTGAGTGCAAAGACATAAGACAGAAAGGAGGTATAAGCACAGATATTCCCTAGGCATCCTTCAGAACTGACATAGGTGGATTTATCCAGACCCTCTGCCTTAAGGCAACCTGTGGCTCCATAAGACCTTCTCAAGAGGGTGAAATGGTTAGTGGCCTTCTACTCTCCTCTGCTCTTATCAGGATAAAGGAAGTATTCCTTGAAAGAAGTGCTTCAAAGAGAAAATAAAGAAGAAAAAGAATCTAGAAGCTTGAAGAACATGACATAGAGAAGAAAATGAAAAAAGAAGGGCATGTTAACCCCTGTATGAATAAGGCATTCCCAGGGAGGAAGCAGCTTTTTCTGTGCAATAGTTAGTATTAATCCCAGGAAGAAACAGTAAGTTCTGGTAGTTGGTAACTTCCTACTAGAGGATACTGAGGAAGCCCTGTGTCAACCGGACACAAATAGTCAGGAGGTATGTTGTCTTCAATTGGTCAATAAGCATCTATTAAATATCTACCATGTGCTACACACTATGCAAAGTACAGGCAAGAAAGAAAAGCAAAAGACAGTATTTGTCCTAGAGGAGCCCACAGTCTAATAAAAATGGAGGCTGTGGGGAGGGGTGAAAAAGAACCTTCTTAATGTCACACTGAAGCAGGGCTCTGGCTCTGGAGTTGGTATACTTTCTATGGCACCAAGCTGCCTCCCCAAAGCATGTCTTCCTGAAGCATTTTTCTAGGACGTAAAAGAGAACCTCCTAAGTCTCATCAAACCTAACAACTAATATCTAATTCTGATGATTCATGTGGAAACAAAAGATATTGCCAGAAGGAACCTAGTAAGCATCTCTATAAATTATGTCTCAGGGCAGAGTTGGGGTTTCTTCAGTATTGTTGACTAAAGGCTTGAGGGGAAAAAAAGGCTTATATGAGAAGTGAATAGCTGGTTAAGAAGATGAAGGAATGGGATTTTAAGTTCTAGACTAGAGCTAAAGATACAGGAATGATGGGCTCATGGTCAGGTTTAGAATGAATCTAATGAGGGCTGATGAAAAATATATTTGCCTAGAGAACTTTGGATCTAATCAAGAAGGCTTTAAACCAAAAACAGAGAGAAAATTGCCCACATACATACATTAAATCCAATAACAGACAAAGCAGACAGAATAAAGGAACAATAGTAGAAGGGCCTAATAACTCACAAGAGCCATAAAAGAGGGACTTTATAGTCTTGGTTGTATATACAGAGCTGCACGGAGTACAGATAAAAGTGAATTGAGAATTTCAAAGCAATGAAATAAATGTGATCTTATATGTATCACTAAGACTTGATGGGATGCAGCTCATAATTAAAAGAATATATTTTATTCAAAAGGAATAGTAGATAGTAGAGGCAGTAGAGCTGCACTAAATATCAAGAAGATATACTCATGTAAGGAAACATTTAAATGGATAGGAGAACACAGTCAAGATCACTGTATGACTTTCAACAGAGGAAGAAACAGCAGCAGTACTATGATAGAATATACTACATGTCACCCAGCTAAAAACGGGTGATGAGTCCCAGGCAGAAGTTGTGGAGAAGCAGATTTTCCTCAATATAAGGAAAAATTTTCTGATAATGAACCATCCAAAAATAGAATGGGCTACCTCAAAAGGAAGTCAGTTTCCCATGGGTGGAGGTCTTTGAGTAGAGGTTGAATGACCACTACTGGCTACGAGGTAGAGGAGATTCCCATTCCAGTACAGCTTGGATTAGATGATCTCTGAGGTCCTTTCCAACTCTAAAATTATATGACTCTATAACTATGTACAGACTCACATGAGCGTGAATCTGAGATAAACAAACACCTGGAGGAATCTTTCTCTGGACATTAGCCCTAGGATGCGGCCTGGGGGATGGCTGGCTGCTAGACAGACTCGGTCACTTATTGCTGTTCTACCCCATTTTCAGACAGTACCTGCTTGCATGTTTTAGTTCCCAGGAGCCTGGCTATTGAACAGAAGTTGTTGAAGTAGGTACCATGGAACACTCTGAAGAGGGACTCCTCAGCCCCCGTCCACTCCACAGGTTCTAGGGGTGCTTCCACGACACAGAGCTGAGGTGGGGCAGGGCTGGCCTTCTGTTTGGTGGGTGTCTGACATCGAGAGTTGGCCTCTAGAACAGGAAGAGAGAGATGAAGAAAAGAACAAGCAAAACAGAAAGTGAAGGGCAACGCCCTACAATCTCTTACCAAGGAGACAGGCTAGTGAGGAACAAGAGCGTGTATACTTAATGTACAGCAATACTTAAAGGTAATTTATACTCTGAAAGTAAGGATTTTCCCCAAATGAATTTATATACTTCAGAGTGTCCAGGAGTTTTCTGGACAGGGTGTTTAACGAGAGCCCACATTTTCTCTGTATGGTTACCCATTTCACAAGGTTGTGGTGAACAAAGTACTTCATAAATCTTAAAGCTTCTTATAATTGTGTTCTTATTTTTACTGGCAATAATAACATGACCAATCCCCATGCTGCAAATACAAACTGCCAAATATCCTTGAGAATTCAACAAAGAACCTGGACTGGAACTGGAGTATCATCACAAACAAAGCTATTGCCCACAATTGCTGGGACTTTTATAACACTGACCAATAAAAATTTAAGAACAATAGTTTTGATTAAATGTTGTCATACTGAATATTTCTATCTTCCAAACTATGGGGAATGAAAGCTCTGAAAATATGGATGCTTAGCTAAACAAATCAAAACCATACGGGAACTGGATGAAGTACATATCATCTCCATTCTCCTCCTACCGGATTTGTCCTGAAGATGCTTTCAGTGAGCCTAGAGAAGATGAGCCGACATCCCAATACTTGTAGTCACCTATAAAGGCAACTGTTTTATGTACCTGGACAATAGGTTGTCTAGCATTAAAACATACAAGAATAGTAGGACGGTCATTTGCCCCCAGACCATTTCTACCTGAAATCTGTAGAACAGAAGATGAGAAGAATGATAATAATACTAATAACACTGAGGAAGGGAAGTAAAAATGTATTATAAGTCCCCGATCTGCTCGCAATACCTGAAGAGCTAGAGGCCCAGTCATTTCCTGTGTCCCTGTCACTGTCCCCCTCTTTTGTCTCAGCCACAGCAGAGGTAGAAGTGTTGGAGGAGGAAGCACTGACCACTTGATGCCGACGTCTTCGCCGACCAGAGCACTTGGATCGTGGATTGTGGAGCATAGCATATTCCTTTGCTCCTTCCTGCAATGGGCACAGTACAGACATGAAACAAGACCCTTTAATGATGTTTTTTTGTCTTCTTTTCCTAAAATGCAGTGGGCCCTTAGTCCTAACACACACCTCAATTCCCACGTTCAAGTGCACTCATACTGCCGTTTTATACATCTGTGTCTTATACAAGAATGACTAGTAAGTAGTCATATTGCTTTTAAATAAAGATAACAAACTTGTCTGCTTCATGGACCACCAGGAGCAAAAGGAAG
Organism: Pseudochirops corinnae; assembly: GCA_028646515.1. NCBI lineage: Eukaryota > Metazoa > Chordata > Mammalia > Diprotodontia > Pseudocheiridae > Pseudochirops > Pseudochirops corinnae. Next base: position 224,917,985 of record CM053586.1, read on the forward strand.
TCATTTTCTGGGGGCCAAACCCCTGTAAATAAACTTTTCTGTTATCAATTGCTGGCCCCTAGACAGAAAGCAGTTTGTCAATAGATCTACACTAAAAACCATTCTTTAGTGTAATCTGCCAGAGCTTGCACCCTTCGGCAGAAGTTTGGAGAATCTAGGTCACCTCCATACTGTAGTACGGGAGTAGGACTTCTTGAACTGTCCTGTGGCTGGCCATGGTATAGGCAGTATTCAATTTATAACTGGATTGTATTCCAAAAGGTCATTTTTAAGTCAGGTGTTTGGATATAAAAAGACATTTTCCCATAAAAGCAGTCTTAAAAATGGTATAGCCATTGGTTTCCAGGCCAGTCAATAAAATTCCATTTAATCTGTAATGTTACTAATAGAACTAGAGTGAGTTTGAGGTTCTAGAAATAGGCTCATATAGGACAAGGGAAGTTGTTTTGTTTTTTTTCCTGATGTGGAGCCAACCCTAGGCAAACTTTTGAAGAAAGGGTTTGATTTCTCTTCCTTTTATGTCCAACTTTCCTATCTCTTATTGTCCCCTTCCCTTGGCCTCCAGTGCCTTCATGCTTTTCTAAATCTTCCTTCTCAAGTTTCTCTTACTTTGGTGGAAAAGGGATAGACAAGTGCCACAAAATACTACATGTCCCAAAATACTTTAACTTCCCTCTCTCAAAATCATAAGTCCCCATTTCCTCAGTACAGATTCTGAAAAGACAAATTCACACTAAGCTATGAATGACTGAAAGCCCCTAGACCCTTTGAAGCAAGAGCAATATCTACTAAGTTTCCTGCCATATAGGCTAGATTAATTTATTTTTTCCCTCTAAAAGATAGCTGTTCTTAAAACTTAACAGTTTAGGGAGCTAAGGCTTGAGCCTCTGACTTGGCTTCCTCGTCACCTAGGGCAGAAGTATCAATTATGCTACCAAAGACTGCATCTTGAACCACATTAAAATGTAACTGGGAAATATTTAACAAAATAAATAAAACCATAATAAAACATAGATAATATTACATTCTAAAACTAAGCCAATGTGTGGCCCACAGGGATCCTTATGCACAGATTAGTGGCCCCTATTGATCCTGTTACTATCTGAGTTTGACACCACTGACCTAGAACATAAAAAGGTCAACCTATGAGGAATCAGTGTCTCTCAGACTTGGTGGCCATCCCACTGCTGTGTGAGTCATTATATCCACCTGACTCACCAAACTCTGTTATGAAAAGTTCCTTTATGGAAATGAGAGGGGTTATATCTCCCTAAAGCAATGCTACAGTCTTTCCATAATACTGCTGAGCAAATTTCTTTATGGTCCACAAGTATCTCATTTCATTCCAATCCCAAACCTGAACCAGTGCACCTGAGTAAGGCCTGGATGCCCTTCATATAGAAGCCTGCCATTCCATGCCCTCTCAATGGGACAAAAAGAGGCTCCCATGGACCCAAAAGGGATAAAGTTGACTAACAGTGATAAGGAAAGCATTCCTATGCTTATTCTTAAAAGTTCTAGAAAAGCTGGATCACTAATATAAGAAAATAAAAGTAAATAGTTCCTATATGTTCGAACAACTAGAGACATCTGATGGCATCAAGAAGTGGCTTATAGCATAAAAAACAAGGACAACCCTTGTATGAAGAAAAGACCAATGGGTTATGGGAAAGTATAGTCTCTGACTCTGAGATCACTCTGGAAAACATACTTAATACCACTGAGATCAAGGCTATAATGAAAGAGTGGGAATGGAAGGGGAGATGAGAATTAAGAATTTGTCCCGGTGGAATGAAAGCCTTGGGCTTACCCTACTACTACCTCTAGAAGTGGCTTAATCATCCTGATGAGTCACTGGAACAATAGCTGAGGCATACACTGTTCACTGGAACCAATTTGGAGCCTTTCCCTGAGACAGTGTTACATCTGCCTGGAGAGTTCAAAAACACATTTTGCAAAGCTAATTAAATTGGAGGCCCTGGATGGAGAACTTTCCCTTGTCTCTTTTTAGGTGGCTATGATGGAAATTGTGCTTATCTGACTCCATAAAGATGACTTCCTATTAAAGTTGATTCTCCAAACTAGGGCTGAAAGTGAGGATGTGAAATACCTAAAAGAGATGGGCTTGGTAGACTGAATCTCGCTTCCCTACAACTTGCCCATGCCATATGACCAGCCTGCACTGGGGGCAATTAGATCTTATCTTCTGGATTTTACTATGTGCTTTCTCTTCTACATATACGGGCCAGGGCAGAACTGGTCAAATCTGGAGATCAGGAGAACTGCAGTGGTCATCTGGGCTCTTGTAAATAAGTGTTCTGGGGATGGCAGAAGGCATGATGCTCACCACCATAAGGTGGGCAGAGTTATGACACCCTCTACCATAAGGGGCTTTGGATGTAGTTCCCAAAGTAGAGTTGATAGGAAGCCAATCACCTGCTAGCCTACAGGGGGTGCAAGTAAAATTTACTATGATATCCAGTACCAGGGTAGTAAGGGCCCTTCAATCTCATCAAAGCCTAAAGTATCTCCTAAAACCTGTGTCCTATGCTATATATAAAGGGCTAATGGACATCAACAAAACAGGTTACTTTCATACCAAGAGACCACCAATGAGTCTCCAAGCTTCCATGGGAAGTTTTGGAGGACAGGTCATGGAAGAAAGAATCTTCATGAGTTCCTAAGATCTGGTACATGTATGGCCACTATGATGACTTTTATGCCATTTATTGTAGGTAGAGTCAAATGAAAACTTTTGCAATTACCTAAAACAGCCTATTTAGTTAGTATCAGTTAATCGAACTCAAGATAAAGGAAGCTGAAATATTTCATTATGCCAGATCTTCTTATAACCCTACACTGACAGTGGGGAAGGTAAATGACATTTGTTGGTTTACAGTGGGAGCTGACAAAGTCATTACAGGAAAAGGTGAGGTCATTCTTCCTAAGAGCATTCATAATAACACAAATTAGGTCAGACCAGGCAATGGCAACAGGGACTCAAATCCTATGATGGCCCCTATGAAGGACAAAGCAGGATGCCAACCCAAAGAAAATCCAGGCAACTCAGTCAAATTTTGGGAAATACGATGGATATATCTAGATGCTTCTAGACATTGTCCAAACAAACTGCCAACAGCTGCTTCACCCATCTGGAACATAGTAAGTACTTGGAAAAATGTTTGTTGATTGATTTTTAAAAAGCTAAGAGGCTCATTAGACTTTTTGGGTTCTGAAGAAATCACATTTCTCATCTGGGCATCCTAATGACCCCAATTTGCTGAGTCACCTTAAAGTCTGCCTCTTTTGAGTGGGGTACAACACAGGCTATAGACCTGGAAGATCTAAAACAGGAAATTCAGCAGTCTCTTCTCCTGGGCCCTTATGATCCCATGGAAACCCATGTTTTTAGAAGTCTCAGTCTATAAAGACCAGGCTGAGTGAAGGTGGTCAGACCAATCAACTGTTAGGCTTCTGTCCCTGAAAGCTCCATGCAGCAGGCAATTGGTATTTTGAAAAATACTTTCAAAAAGTAGTTGCCCACTTGCTACTAAGCCTCAATTGTTATTGAATGAATAATGCCATCACTGTTTGTCCAGTTACCTATTACGAATTGGGTGATGCAAGATGGTACCTTTACAAGTTGGGTAGGGAGGTCTCTACTGACAAATGAAAATGGGAACTGGAACCCTTCAGGAAAAGGCTGCAATTGTGTAAGGGGCCAGTTCTACCCGAGTACACTGTTTCCTTCCCTAGCCCAATGAACCTGGCTCCTTAAGAACATTCTGTACACTTTAAGAGAAGCATGAATATACTGGACTTCATGGACAATTAATCTGGCAAGTTTTTCAAGCTGGCTGAGCTATAAGCCTCATGGCTGGCGTGTGAGGAAGCCTTGAGGGATAGGGCAGATAAGATCTTCATCTATAATAATTCCTGGATGACGGCCTTGGGTCTGGCTAAGAGGTTTGAGTCTGGAGAGAACAAAATTGAACCAATGGCTCTCTCATTTAAGGTCAGGACCAATAGAGGAATTTTGCTGAGAATTCCTCTGCATAGTTGTTTGTGGGGTATGTCAACATTCATGAAAAACATCATATGCCCTCCGCTGAATAAAACAAGATGATGCTATTTTGTGGTAGTTTAGGGGCCATACGATTCCCGTGAGGATGAGGCAGCTATGTTTGCTCAATAAGGCTCAAGGTGCCAGGCAGATCTATTCTATGTGAGATTCAACCTGCCTTCACATGGTAAATTGCCTTTTCACAAAAAATAAGCCCGTTTCATCACCATATCCCTGTCTACTGAGGGTGGGTGTCTCACCTCCAAGAAGCTATGACTGAATTGCTGCCACCCTAGAAAGGAGTAGGCCTCTCTCATTCAGTGCTTTTCGGATCCAGCTTCCAAAATGACATCCAATAAGGATGGACTGTTTTTGAAGACAGTTCTGATTGATCTTCTCCTGTCCTTTCTATCTCTGGAACAGCTGTAAAGGCCTTATATCCAAAGGTACTCTATATTCTTAGAGGCACTTTATCTTACATTCAAAGGCACTCTATCCTGAGTATCCTTTCAAGCTACTGTTAAATAAATTTATTTTCTGTTAAATATTGGATAGTCTGCAAGTTTCATTCCATTCCAATTCCAAGCCTGAACCCTGGAAGTAGCCTGAGTCAGGCATGAACTACAATACCCTTCCAGAGATGTTTACATTAGGAGAAAAAAACCCCATTTTAAAAATCTTATTTTTATTGATATTTTGTGGTTTTTACATCACTTTTTGGTTTTTGTTTTTAAGCTCTTATTCCAGGCTTCCTCACCTCCTCAAAAGGCTCTGTATACCCTGGGGAAATGGCTCAGACTTCTAACCCCTTTAGTATTGGTGCGAGGTACCTTGTTCTCTAATGACACAGGGGAGATGAAACTAACATAACTATGACAAACGTGTAATTGCTTATTTGGTAGTAATCCTGCATCCCTGGATGAAGGTGAGAGTCCTTAAGAAGGGAACAGTCTTTCAGCAGAAGAGTCTAAAGGAACAAAGACTTGGTATCACCCCCTCCGGGAGGCTCTCAAGGATGTGAAGGCCTTGGCTGGTGGGCTGGGGAATACTGAGAGGTTGGTGATATAAAGTAAATCTTGATATTGATGCTAGCATTAAGACAGGCTGTATAAAAGGGGGTAATGACCTCTTATCTATCTTACCAAAGATGACCCTAACTATGACGAGAATCAGCAATTGTGTCATCATTTTCTCTGTGGTTCTGATGTACCTGATGCTGCTTGTTCTCAGTGTCATTCCATTAGATCTCCTTCACACTGCCCCTGACACAATCATGACAGATCCAGGACATGGTGCTTCTGTGAAGGAGTGGATGAAGTCTTATATTTCTGGTCTTTGTTCTCTATATTGAGCTCCCTGGATATCACATTCCTTTAGGGGACTGTCATATTGCTTGCTTTCTACTCCTAGCCCCTTATCTTTCTGTTTTTGTATTTAAGCTTTTATTCTAGGCTTCTAGGATTCTCAAAGTCAGGGATACCTAGCAATGGCCCTAAGGCCATTTAAGTGCTGAAATGTCTTTTGGAAGATATTTAGGACCTTGTCACCAAGGAGTGGGATGTGGTAGCAGCAATATCTAGTAGGGTTACTACCATATAGACTATAGAGAAAAAAAAAACTATAGTTTTTTTCTCAAAAGGCAAGAAAGCAGTCCTCAAGATTTAAGGAATCCAGGGGGTTAAAGCTCAATTTCCTGGACACGTAGGGCATAAAAAGGCCAGTCCATGAGGAGTCAGTGCCCCTCAGATTTGGTGAATGTCCCACTGCTGTATGAGTCACTGCATTCACTTGACCCATCAAACCTTGCTGACAAGATGAGTTTCTTTAAAGAGATGAGAGGGGCTACATCTATCTGAACTAGCACTTTATTCTATCCTTTCCAAGCTGTTGTTGAGTAAATTTCTTTTCTGTTAAGTACTGGACGGCCTACAAGTGTCATTCCATTCCAATCCCAAGCCTGAACCCTAGAGCTAGACTGAGTCAGGCCTGGACTACAACATCTTTCTAAAGAGGTTTACATTAGGGGAAAACTTTTTTTTTTCCAGTCTTATTTTTATTGATACCTTGTGGTTTTTATATCACTTTGTTTTATATCACTTTTGAATACAACCATTCCCTCTTCTCATCCCAGTGAATATATAAAAGATTTTAAAAAGAGAAAAAAAGCATTTAATAAAAAAATAACCCAAACAGCAATTGTATCTGACAATATATACAATATTCTACAACCACTGTACTCCACCTTTGCCCAGATGGGAAGATGAATATTCTTGTCTATTCTGGGACCAAATTTGGCCATCACAATTAGAAGTTTACATTTTTAAAAAACAATCCCGGATAGCTCATAAATTTCTAACTGGTAGCAATAGCAATGTAAAGAAGTGAAGTAGCGGCAGCTAGGTGGCGCAGTGAATAGGGCACCTGCCCTGGAGTCAGGAGGACCTGAGTTCAAATTTGACCCCAGACACTTGACACACATACTAGGTGTGTGACCCTGGGCAAGTCACTTACCCCCAAATGCATTGCTTTCCCCCCTCCAAAAAAAAAGTGAAGTTAAAAAACTATAAGCTGTGAGTATGAAAAGTCCACCCATATGTTAGCATTGCCTAGGAGTCTGTTCACAGAGGCAGCTTTGATAAAACAGCTGTACTTTGACAACTTCACATACTTAGATACAAGTGAAAGTGACTTCAGAGAGCATATCATACAACCTTCTCATGTTACAGATACTGAAATGAGGACAAGAGAGGTTAAGTGACTTGTCTGTCAAACATTTAATTAGTGTAGTAGCTGGGATTTGAATCCGTTTCCTAAGTACTCTTTGTCCTTCTTGCTGCTATAATACATTTCCTTTCCTCAACTTCAGAAGCTTTTAAAAGCTCCAATTTTTTCACTATAGTTCTCATCGCATCAGCGTCATAAATTCCAGCAGTGAAAAAATGACCAGCAATATTCATGTTTACAGATCTGTTTGCTAGTTAGGAAATGCTGGTAATTCCAATGATACCACAATGGCTCAAAATATTTTAGAACTCCTCCTTTGGAACTGCCTTAAGAGCTAGTGAATGGGTCATAGAAGAAAATCATTTTCAGTGATCAAACTCAAATAGGTCTGTGACCTCCTAAATTTAGATGTTGCCTCCACTGATGAAGATCACAATCTATCCTTGTATGCCCATCCTGAGTTGTGACTCTTGTTCATGTCTTCCCTAAAGATCAATACAGAGTATACAGAGTTTCTATCCAGTGTCCAAGAGCCATTCCTCCTTCCTTTTAAAATTTCAAGGATACCAGTGGAGATCTCTGAGGGACAGCTAGGTGGTGCAGTGAATAGAGCACTGGGCCTGAAGTCAGGAAGGCCTAAGTTCAAGTCTAGCCTCAGACACTAAGTAGTTGTATATCCCTGGACAAGTCACTTAAACTTTGTCTGCCTTAGTGTCCTCAACTGTGAAACGGGGATAATACTAGCACCTACCTCACAGGGTTGTTGTGAAGATTGAATGAGATAATATTTGTTAAAAGGGGTTTAGTGCAGTGGGTACTATATCAATGTATTTTCCATCCTCCTTTCCCTGTGATTGTGAATTAGTCAGCTGTCACCCTATAATCAATCCATCTTTTGTTATTACATTTCCCTAATTTTTGACACCTATTAGTCTTTGAAGCTCCTCATTGGTTATCTGTTGCAGCTTGCTCACATCATCATTTATCTATCTCTCCACTGCAATCTGTATGATATGCATTTTCAATTCTTCAGAATTGAATACTGTTGCTGTTGTTTTTAAATGAATCTATATCCAAGAAGAAGCTTGGCATCATTAAAAGAGTTATAAAGTTTCCTGAAAGTAATCCAACTCACTCTCCTCCTCCTGTTCAACTCTGGGACCAACTTACTGTCTATCTGGCCCAAATATGTATATGTATGTATGTATGTATGTATGTATGTGTGTGTGTGTGTGGTGTAAATGTATATATATATATATATATATATATGCACACATATACATATATATATATATATATATATATATATGCATGCACACACACACATATACACACATAAAACATTATTATGGGCACTTTCTACAGATTGTAGTCCCTCCACATTTTTCCATCCTATATAATGCCTATCCATGTTCTATTATAATTCCTTCATAAAGAATCTACCAAACATGCTTGAAGCTCTCCATTGGATCTTTATATTTGTCTTCAAGGATGAAAATATATCTTCACTGAGGGTATTCAAATTAATTGTGCTGCATGTTCTAGACCAATCTTAAAGATTTTCATTTCTCACAGATATGAGAAATGTCAACATTGTTGGAATAAGTACCTAGCCTCTGAAGGAGATTACTCTGAAATGGACAAGTCTTGTTTGGATATGTGATTTGTAGCATATTGGTTAAAAAACTAGTTGTACTGGGGTGGCTAGGTGGCACAGTGAATAGAACACCAGCCCTGGAGTCAGGAAGACCTGACTTCAAATTCAACCTCAGACACTTAACATTATTAGCTGTGTAACCTTGGGCAAGTCACTTAATCCCAAATGCCCTGCCTTCCCACCTCCAAAAAAGCAAAAAGCAAAAAAAAAACCAGTTGTATTACTACATAATCATATTTCAAGTATATACACACTGCAGTCTATCTTTTTTTCACAATTACTACACAAAGAAGGCCAGGTTCATTCCCTAGATGCCAAATAATCTCCAGCTCCTTGCCATTCTTCCTCATACAATTCCTCTGGAAAAAAGGGCAAATATATAACATGTTATCTAACTGGTTCTCAGATGCAGACTTCACTGCTCTGAAGAAAAGTCTAACCCTGTGACTGCCTATACTTGTCTTGCTTCTCCGTATCTCTTCTACCTCCAGGGCAAGAGTGTAGACCTCCGGCCTCAAGGCCACATGTGGACCTCGAGGTCCTGAAGTGTGGCCCTTTGAATCTAAACTTCACTGAACAAATCCCCTCAATAAAAGGAATTGTTCTGTGAAGTTCAGATTCAGTCAAAGGGCTACACTTCACACTCCGCTCTAGGGCTCTAAGGCCAGACTGAGGCTTCGTAGCCAAAAGTAAAGTTTGTGTCTGGCACGCCTCATCTCCCTTTTCTGCAAGCTTTCTCCTTTTTCCTCTTAGGATTTACTATAGTCTTCTAAAGCCCTGGTTCCTCTTTTTTGGTCAAAAAGCCTTTTAATTCAATCATGCTATAGTATTAGAGACTTACTCCTTGCCAGGGGAGGTTGCATTTTAAAAGAGGAAAAAGCAATATTTGATCCAAAAGAATGACATTAATTTTAATTATGGAATTTCCAGCATTGCGGCAGCTGGTCAGCAAATGTTTTAGGCAGGGAGACCTTCAAACTTCACTGCAGAAGCGACTGTCTACTCTATCTATCCACACTGGCCCCATCCATTCTGTTGTAGGAAACTCTTTAAAGACAGGATCCAGATCTGATTTGTACTGCTTTATGGATGTGAGTCACGAAGTAGTATAGTCTCTGAAGAATTAAAGCTGGGGTTCACTAAAAGAGCAATGGAGAAGCACATGGTGAGCATGATAGCCTGAAGTACGCTATCAACAAAAAACCCATGTAAAAAAAACTGTCAAAGATGTCACTAGAGACCATGTTTCTCTCGAAAAGGAGGGAGGTGTGCTAATCACAATTTTAGAGTGAGGAATCACCTCCAGACCACTCACGTGCTCCATTAATATTCAAGTGATGTTAAGAGAATCAGAAGGGACCAATACAATGGCTCACACCCCTTTTGGAGGATTTCCCGGGCACCAAGGCTCTAAGTTACACCCAAAGAGAATGCCTGGATGAACTGCCATCAGTAAGTTCCACAATGAAGAGGTCACAGATATAACAATGTATAGAAATCACACAAGAATATGCATGAGGCCACTCTGTTCTTTAGGAGAACGCTAATAATTATCATGGAAGCCTGTGACTCACTAGAGGCAGTAACCTGTTGCTGACATCGCCCTTCAGGTACAATCCCATACTTTTCTCCACAAGTAGAATTTGCATTTGATTCTGACAATGCTGTTCACACTACCAGGGGCAGGAAAAACTGTACTAAGAGCATAAGGACTCTGGTCAACTTAAGAAAGAGTGTTAAGTCAACAAGGCAAGGACAGCCTGAGAATGTACCTACCAGCCACAGGAAGCAGTCCAATCCACACGGGTCTGGCTCAATCTTGATTTCTTTGTTTTTGCGTTTGTACACATTAGGAGTGGCATGAAAAGCTGGAAAACACAAAACTGTACTGTTTCGCATGCTCCATCAAGACTATGGAAAAATACCAATCCAAAGTAGGTTATATGGCTATTAAAGGAGCTGAATTTGGCTGTACCAAATAATTATCATCAGGGTAACCTGAGTTTAAGATCCCTGACACAGAGCGCCAATATTCCCACTCTAGCAAGGAGGTGATAACAAACAGGTGCTTGTGATTATTTTCTTCAAATGAACATCATCGCAGACCAAAAAACAGAGCCATTACTAAACAGACAGAAATGGAAATAATTCTTTGTATACCCAAGTTCAAGGAAGAAACTGAAGATTTCGGATGGATGCCCAGTGTCTAGTACAGAACTCAGCAGGTGAACTGATGGTGCTTAATGTCTCCTGAATGGAGTAGAAAGGAAAGGGGAAGAGTGGGAGCTAGGTCAGAGGAAGCATCCTCACTCACGGTGAAGGAAGCAGTCATATTTGAAGCAGCGTCGGCAGAAGAGTGTGTGGAAGGAATGCAGCGACTGTTCTCGCTGCACAGACTTGGCACAGGGGCCATCGATGTTTGGGGTGCACTGGGGAGGCAAAACATTGGGATCCGACACCTCTGTGAGTTCTCGATACCTATGTGAGAAAAGGGAGTAGAAGTTCTTTCTAAGGGTCAGTCTTCTGGACAGAGGCAAAAGGGCTCTGCTGAGGGAAAGTTTGGGGATGAGTTTTGACAAGTGCCTCAGGCAGGATCTGCCCAGGGAGGATTAGCATCTTTCTCCAGGCCTGCTGGCAAAACAATGAGGCATATCTAAATGGGTACAAACTGGTGTAGCTGCAATACACACAGAACTGTCTGGGAATGGGGGGAAATGTGCTACATCAGTTACTAGAACAAAATCACA
>CM053586.1:224929275-224943919 GCA_028646515.1 Pseudochirops corinnae
CCCCCCCCCCCCCCCCCCCCGCCCCGGCAATTTCTGCTATTGAAGGATGGCTCACTGGATAGAGAAAATGAACATGATATAAAAACAAAAGAGTAAACAAGGAGGTGTATATGTATGTATGTATACCTCCTCTATAAAGAGGACGTAATCAAAAATGTAAAAAATACTCTATCTCAGTCATGTGAACACGGCTTGTTGTTTTGGGAACACAGTAGCTAGAAACTGCCAAAACAACTTTTAGGGCACTTTGGCTCAATTGATTCTTTGTACTGTTCATATCCTAATTTGTATTATAATCACTTGTCTCATCTTCCCTACAAGTTTCCCTTCATTGAGGGTAAAAGTCATATCTCCTTCCATCTCTATATCTCCATCCTGAGCACAGTAGGTACTTAATAAACATGACGAGTTGTGAATTATTGTCATTCAAACATTCCAAAAGAGGCCTGAGACAGTTTATCCTACCTCTCTTTCATGTCATCTGGAACACCATTCTCAGGGAACATGGAAGAAATGGCGCTGAAGATCATGTCATTTGGAAACTGTTTCTTGGAACTCTTTTTGTTGCCTGAATCAGAAATGACAGAAAGCTTCTGGGGGGGGGGGGTATTATCAGAACCTGGGGGAAAAAGCCGTTTTCCCTTTCACAGATACTTTGACTAGAACTACTAGAATAAATCTGATTTCTGGCTCCTTTGAATCATGTAGAAAAAGTCACTCCCATCTGGACTTTTCAAATACTAGACTATACTGCCAAGAAAAGTAGCCCCCACAAAAGCAACACCTCTGGACAGAAATGAATTTACAGCTAAAAATAACCCAACTTAGATATTAGAAAAATAAGAATATAGATGAAACCAATTAAAAGGTTGATATTAGGGAAGGTCAGGGAGATATAGTATGGCATAGTGGAAAGGGTGATATATTTGGCATCAAAGGACCTGAATTAGAATCTTGGCTCTCCTATTTACTGGATGTGTGAACGTGAGCAAGTCACTCTCTCTGGGCTTCAGTTTCCTCATCTGCTTAATGAATAGATTCAACCAATTTTAAAATTACTTTCTAGCTCAAAATCATAGGATCCTAAAGATGTCACCTAATAACAGCTGACATTTATATAATGCTTTAAGGTTTGCAAAGTACTTTATAATTATTATCTCACTTGATCCTCCCAACAAGTCTGGGAAGTAGGTTCCACTATTATTCCCATTTTACAGATGAGGAAACTGCAACGACAGAGGTTGTGAATTGCCCAGGGTCATACAACTACTAAGGGTCCAAGGCCAGATTTGTACTTATGTCTTTCTGACTCCAGGTCCAGTGCTCTATTCGCTGTGCCATCAATATACCAACCACAGCATTTCAAGTTACTTTACAATAGACTTTTACTGCATTCTTTTTAAAAACGCCAAGTATTTTCCTCTGAATTTTGCCTCTTTTATCCCCCAAAAGGGTAGGATACTGTTTTATGCTGCCAGGAATGCTAAGTTTCCTTAAAGTTAGCCCAGTGAGCAGCCCATTAGCCTCTGATAAGCAACAGCCCTGCTTAGCTCCTTCATCACATTTTTGGTGGAATGCAGGACCCCTACCTACCTTCAATGGTGAGCCGTTTTCTCTTCCTAAGGACGGGCAACTCTTCCTTGCCGTCTTCCTGTTTCCCTTCAGAAGAGTCATTGTTGTGCCCTTCCTCTTCCTCATCTGAGTACTGATTCAGGGCATCTACCAACTCCAGGAACACAGCATCGCTGATCAGGACAGAACCTGGGATCATCTCTAAAAAAGGAGTGGTGTGAGGGGAGTTTCTCTTCCACATTCCACCTGGCACTGGCTACCCTATGAAGACCTTATCAGATCAACCCTTCCAAGATCTTGATGTTCAGGTTGTCCAAGGCTGGGCAGCATTCTCATTACAGTAGCACATTAGATACTTCACTCTAGGTAACACAAATTTAAATTCTGATAGGAACTATCTGAGAAATTCTCTTAGTTGCTTTTTTTCTTTTCTAAGTACAGTGTGGCTAGCTTAACTGGTTAGAAGATGATGTCAATGAAACTAAGACCTGGTCCCTGATGGGTTTGGACAGCCTTGATTTAAGACTAAAGACTCTAACCTCAGCTAGGAATATCATAAATATGTATCCTTGGGCACACAGTGAATGAGGCAAAAGAGTCTGGATGAAAATGTGTCCCATACTTCGCACAAGTCCTACCAAAGATGTAGTAATCAGTAAACCAATCAGCAGTAATATCACTGTAGCAGAGAAAAGAATTTTCTCATAATGGAAGAAATTTCAGTATGTGAGCATCAGTATCTTAACAGTAGGGGGAGCTATAAATCAGGAATGAATTAAAATAACTAGTGCTGCAAGGCAGTACAAATGATAGGTGATAATACAAGTCCTTCCTCAGCTCCTCCCCAATCCCTACCACCCTCCTAATTCGGTGGGCCTTTTCTAGAACTCTAAATGCCTTGCTTCAAAGAAGCTCAGACTTACCACTTCAACTTCCTTATATTTATTCTACAGGTCACTACAGAGGTGCCTAGATCATCATCTTACTCAGATGAAAAGAATATCAGACCAAAAAAGGCCTTAGTTTTTTAGCTACAGAAATCTCTTGATATGGTTGTGCTAAATTGCTTTTAATTTCCCCAGCCACTCATTAAATATGGCAGTGTCCTCTGGTGCTTCTTAAATTTCATTTGGGAAATACCTAAATAATCTAAAGACTTCTGGGTCTTGCTACCTACCCCATCACTGCATCTTCCAGACCTTTCCATCTGTTCTATAGCTGAACTTTCTTTTACATAGTTGTTTGTCCCACTTAGAGTGTGAGCTCCTTGAAAGCAGGAGCTAGCTTGATTTTTCTATTTGTATTCCCAGAAGTTAGCACATAGTAAACATTTAATACTTTTATATTAATTCATTCAAAGTTGTCTCCTGGGCATATAATGTCCCCCAAATGCCATATAGTAACTGCCCCATTTATAAAGATTATGAGACCAAAATGTCATGTACCCCCAAACTGAGCACCTGCCCCAGAGATCTTATGTATCTACCTTCTTCCCCATGGACTTTCCCATCATAGTTATTGATGAGTTCTTCAATGAAAGTTTCATCTTCTTCTTTAACCTCATCCCCCATGTAGGGAATATTGCACAAAACGGTCTCATCTTCCACCTGCAAATAAACCAGACCAGACTGAATAAGCCTACTAGGTAGGCATTTCTATTCCTTTAGCTACTTCTTCTTATGTAGGAATCAGCTGAACCTCTTCAAGAGAGGGGAAGGATATGGGAAGGAAGAGGGAGAAAGAGAAGGAAGAGAGCTCCTCAAGATACTTTTGGTCACTCAAGGTTTTCTGTATACAGAGGAATGATCACCTCATGAGGTACTGAATAGAGCTGTCTGGAAAGGGAACATGCTGCTTCCAAAAAAGCATATTTACTGATACACTGAGGGCTACCCAATGGTAAACTTATAATCAGGATCAGGATTATGAATAACACCAACACCCAAACATCCTTGGGTGGACACTTATTTTTTAAAGTGTCTCCACCTATAATCTCACTTTATCTTCACCTATTTGTTTGGCAGGAAGGTAGCATAAGTTCATACACAGAGCACTACAAATGGCTCACAAAGAGATCTTTCAACAAACAGAGGGAGACAAATGAAAAGGAGATACCCAAAAGATCTGAAGCAAAATAGGCATTCAGATGGCAAAAGGTGGGCAAACATACAACTTCTAAATTATTTATAAAATAATGTAGGAAAGCCAGTCTGATCCACAGTAAAATACTTATTATTATTCCTATTAAATCATTGCAACCTGAAAAGCACTGGGTGCACCAGAGAGCTGCAGCTATTTTCTGGTTATGAACAACATAAAGAGGTTACTTGGGTTTAAAAATTGGAATATTGCTCGGTGTCATTTTTCCCAGAAAACCAGCTAGAATAATAATTCTGGAGCAAAGTACTGAAAGTACAGAATAAAGCAAGTTAAAAAACAATTTGTAATTTTGCTTTCTTGGGAAGTTAATAACAACATTCTTTTTTGTTCATCTATGATGTGTTAAATATTAGGAAAACCTTCACCTTCAGAGGAGCTCTCCTACATTAGCATCAATTATTTACATACTTTAATCACATGTCATGCTGCTTCTACTACATACCATGAAATTTTGCTGGAGAGGAGACCAGGAATACATGATGGGCACCAGGGCAACTGTATTCAGAGATCTCATTAACATATCCTGGCTGTCAAATCCTGGAAAATTGCTTTCTACAGTACACTGCAATACAAGCAAGCAAAGGCACAGAGAAGAGATGATACACATAGCCCTGAAGGGACATTGAAGTTCCCTTCATACTGACCCCTTTGATCTTCTAACTTTCCTAAATGTATTTGTAAAAGGTTTCACAAAAAAACTGTTCCTAATGTGTATAGCTTTGCTGATTCAAATATCAATAAATAGTTTATTACTTGGGGATCTAAGCAAGCAAAACTGGGGATAAAGGTCTTATCAATATCTTAAATTAAACTCGGCGCCTACACCATACTAGGCACTGAGAGATTTAATTCACAGTGCTGTGTTCACACCAGCAAAACAAAGAATTGTAAAGATAGATCCCTGAGTGTCCCAGGAGGTCAACTTTGAAAACCAAAAATCAAGTCTGGCACCATCAATCTAGCTACAAGAGAGTTAGGTTTAGGGTCACATCTGCTTCTGGCAAACGCTACTCATAAATTAAGTTACCCTGTCTGATGTCCTCTTTTTATATAATAAACTCTGATTATCAAAACGGATTTCTATTTGTCTTGGAAATATAATTCCATCCTTCATGCCATTCTAGTTATATTTCGCTTAGGTTAATATGATAAATATTAGTTGGCATTTCTTAAATGTGCATCAACTGACAAGAAAAAATGGTTTTAGTGATGAGAAGAAGTTAACTTGTTAAAACTTTGTTTCAGAAAAATGCACAAACTGACACAACTATAGTAGCTGCCATAAAGTATTTCTTGCTCACTGATTCGTCAAAAAATTATACATACAGTATAACAGGATAAAGGATCATAGGATCTAGTGTTGGAGGGTACCTCAAAGCTTTCTAAATTTTTTCACTTTATACTTGAGAAAACTGAGGCCCAGAGAGAGAACTGATTTATCCAGGGTCACAAAAGTTGTAAGTAGCATGTCTGGGAATCACTGGTCACCCCAAAGTTGTAAGCATTCTTTCTACTATACTATTCTGTCCCCAACAGGATGGCTTGAGGAGTCACCATTCTATAGAGAAAAGGAAGGCTTCTCTTTGGGAAACTCAGCAAGCTGTATCAGTCTTGGGCACCAAAAGTACCTTTTTGAGGAAAGGATGCCCACTCACAGGCTTCATCAATTGAACAGGCTGGATTCGGAGCCTTTTCCAGTCTTCATTGAGTATCTGAGTTTTTTCTTGAACTTTTGCAAAATTGGCCACAAAGAGAGCCTAGAAAAGCCAAGGGAAGGGTTTATTACTTAAGATTTCAAAATAAGATTGAGGAAAAAATACCACCCTGAAACGATACCACACTAACTCAGTAATTCAAAATTAAAAAAAATAAAGCCTTAGTAGCAGCCATCCAAACATAACTTCAAAATTCACTTTTTCAAAAGGTCTCTTTATAAGTACTTTCCTTTCCTTACCTTTGCACCCATATTTGCCTGAAACCGTTTGAGCTGTCGAAGTCGCATGTACTCAGACTTAACTTTTCTCTTCCAGTAAGTGATGCATTTGGAGGTGGGAGAATTTGGTATATCCATTTTGCTGCAATGAAAAGAGACAAGTATCAGGGAATGAACATTTTCATTGCCTGGAAACTAGAGTACTCCCTAAAGCTAAACAGATGTGGTCAGTCATGTTTTCATTCCTAATTAAATCTACCAAAAGAAATACTAATTACAGACACTTAATCCCATGGGTCCAATTAAAACAGTTTCCATTCACAGAGCTGTTCTTTAACATTCATGTCATAGGTAGATTTAGTTCACATTTTTAAGGAGGCCCTGTTCTTGCTCTCTTATTTCAACTGCTGTTTCTTTCCATTTATCTCTCAAGAGTTTCTCTCACAATAAGAACTCAAATTATTTTTGAGTTTGAGGGCTCACCCTCACCCTCCTGAATAACAAGATTCTTTAGTAAGCATGGATTAAGTATCAAAGCAGCAGAGTAAAAGAATATGAAGCTGTTTATGCCATCACCCTCAAAAACACACTGATATTAACCCCTTAGATGTTCCAAAATAAAGGGAATAGATTATAAAAATGGTATGATCTTATTTCTCAGTCTGAAGCTTTACATATGACAATATAATTCAACGTACTGAGGTAGAAAGGGCAATGGATTCAGAACCAAAAGGTCAGGCTCTGATCACCAGCTCTGCAGTTACTGATTTACCTGTTCAACTTTGGGCAAGTCACTTTGCCTCTCTGGTCCTCAGTTTTCTTACCTACAAAACAGAAAAGCCTGGATTACCTTTAAGGTCCCTACAGGTTACTTTGGAAACTGGTAAAAGGGAGCAGACAGAAGGGTTAGAGGGTAGGCAGCATAAACTGGTTGGAGGTATCAGTTTGGGGGTGTCTCTTACAAACTTCAATACTTACTTAATAGCATGGTTGCAAGGAAAAATTTGAACTTTTATAGGGTGACTTGGGATTTTCAAGAGCAAGACAAGACATGAAGAAAAATCAAAATGGAAAGAATTCAACTCCTGAAAAAATGGAATCCAGTCATATACAGGACCCAGTATTCACCAGATTTAAAGAGCTCTACCGACTAGCAAACATATCCTTTACCTGTAACAAAAAATACTTCCAGCCTTATGTGACTAACCTGATGCAACTACCAACCTGGCTGTATTTCTCTAATCCAGTTCCAGCTAGCATGCCCTATCATCACTTTAGAGCAAAACAAACATGAACAATTAGCATGACCTCACTAGAACCTAGAGAATGATGATGGCTAATTAGGTTTCTCAATAAGTTGGTTCATTTCATGCTTGAGTACCCAAAAATATTATAGGCATCAACTTATGAAAGGCTGTGAGACTCAGAGAACTACTAAGATTCTTGGGGTACTTAGGCTGAATGGAAACACAAGGGTAAGGACATTTCTGTCAGACATAAATTCCAAAGTACAACAAACTTCAAAGGACATCAGATTTTTAGGTCTGATTTTTTTGTTTTCTCTTTTTTTCACTTCATTTTTAAAAAATTAACTTTTGTTTATTTTTAGTTTACATCATTCGTTTCTGTAAGATTCTGAGTTACAAATTTTCTCTCCATCTTTCCCCTACCTATCACCCCAGATTTTTTGTTTTCTTATAAAGTTTTTTACTTCAGGATTTAATTTTCAATTTTCCTGAAGGTTTTGAAATTGCTAATACTTCTTCCCACCCAAAAGATAACCAATAAACAATAAAACAGTAAGATTTAAAGCACACATCCCATTTAATGCTTCAAAGACAGAAATTAATTTTGTGTATTTGGATTTTAAAAGAAATATAACTATATTGATTAGTCTAATATTACAGTAAACCTGGTGAATTAAGAAGAAAGCAATTATTTTTAAAAAGGCACCAATTGCAACTGACCTATCATGAGCTCAAATTAATTTCTAAGTTAAAAAAATAAAACAATTAGATCTACTTTTTCAATTATAAAACTTCCGTTCTTTCCAAACCTTTCTCAAAAAAGATAGGATTCAAATAAGGTAAAGAAAGAATGAAGTAGATTTTTTCCAAGTTATATAATTACTGAAATATGAAAATACCCACAGTAACTTCTAGTTCCCAGAATAAGTTGTCATATAATTCCTAACAGGAACAAGTACACTGATGGACTGCTCTGAATAGTGCAAAAGTTTGAACCTTGGTTCAAATCCTAATTCTGCTACTTACTAACTGTGTGATCTTAGACAAGTCACTTGATCTCTTTTGGCCTTGACCTATAAAATGAGGGGGCTGGACCAGATGATTTCTAGGTGCCTTCAGTTCAAAATCCTATAATCCTTGGTTCTGAACCAGGAATAACAGTTTCCTTCTAAAAGCACAGGCAATTTCCACTTAATCCACATTAGAGCCCTAATGTCATCAGATGGTAGCACTACATACAAATACACAGGTTCCCCAAAGAATTGATTTCAAACTTATATTCACTGCTGCTCCTTTTGGAACTCATTTACCTTTTCTGAAGTAATATGGTTAATGCAGGATGTATGGGCTGCCAGGGATCTAGTCATCTAAGGAAAAAAATGTGCCCAGCATCACTGAGGTTGAAAAAAAAAGTTATTTGGAAGAGATAGTTATTAGAGATGCTGACAATATCAGCATTTTTGCTGGGGAAAGAAGATGGCTGAAAATTATGTTATAAAAGAAATATGGCTTTCCATAATTAGGGAAATTAACAAGATATAGTAAACACAATGCAACATCCAGCAATGAATGTTACTAGTTTTATTTTTAATAAAGCATTTTATTAGATCTGAAAACATGCAAATATTGTCAATGAACTTTAACCAACCACAATATAAATCCAGTCACATTTCCCCTTTCATAACTAAAGTTATACTTGAATCTTTTGCCTAAGAGCCAATATTTATTTGATTTGTGTTTTTAACTGTCCCTAAAAGTTGATTTGGCAATTAGTCCCCAAACAATGTTCTAGAGAAGGAAAACCATACTGCTTGGAACAAATAGACTTAATAATGAAAAACAGTCAGAAAAAAAGCCAGAACAAAAAGCTATCACCTTATCAAGGTTAAAAAAAAAGACCAAACTCCCAAACTGTTCACTAGGTTAGGGCTAAGAGAAATAGGTACACAAGTAGCACTTCATATTTCAATTAGAACATATATTTTAGTCATACGGACTTGCAAAAAAGATCCGGCATTCCAGCTGTCTGTCTTATAAGTCTTTATAAATAAATTTTACTCCTATATTGCCAATGTTCACTTATCAAATGAAAAATAACCTCCAAAACACAGTAATTATGGTCAATAAGGAATCTTAAACAGAAGTCTTTGTGTTATTTCTAGCCAAGGTTTTCAAGAAACATTTAATTTTACTCTTAAAAACCTAAAGGTGATTCTACCTTGTACAATGACAGGTGAAATGCAAATTAGAAATGCTAATAAGAAGACCAATAGTTCTAATTCTATCTACAATGTAACTCTTTATAGGAAAAAGAAAGCTTTCATTTCCCAGTTTGTAAAAACTCATGACTTCCCAGCCACAGGCTAAATCTCAAAAGGAGTCTGTCTAGCCCAGAGTTAGAGAAAGACTTCTTGAAATTGTTTGGGGGGCATAGTTAGAAAGCAATAGTATACAATTTCACAACTCATGACAACAGATACAAGTTTCAAAACGGAGTAGGTTTTGGTTTTTTTTTAACTTTTTAAACATATCCTCTGTAGGAATATCTTTTTTGGCTTTAGGAGCAGCTTGATGATGTTACTTTTTTTTTTGTTTAAGTAGTTTTATTACTTATCAAGCTAAGATTGGGGGGCAGTTTGTATAGTTAGACTTTTAAAAAATTTTCCATCTCATTCTTCTTTCTTCATTTCTTGGGAGAGCTTCAGAGCTCTGTGTCATGGATCTTTTTTGAACCAAAGAGACATGAGCCACAGGGGACAAGTTGTAATTGCAAAGAGCTCTAATATCACACAGAATTAAACTATGTTTGTAGCAATCACCAGTTACAGTGTTCCAGTTACAACCAACTCTGTGGCTATGTGTCCAAAAAATCTTTAAAATTAATTCTCCCACACGCTGATAGATGAATCTTTATATCATCTTCTCCTTCTGAAATCATATGTAATAAAGGTACTATACAAGTGTATCTCAAAACTTAAGCTTGTGACCTCTAAACACAAAATAATGCTCTACTAAAACGAAGGATGGAGTAATGGAGGCATTACTACTTAATGCTTACAATTGTCTGTGCTTCCTTTTCCTCATCTGTAAAAGGAGACAACAATATAGACATCACCTATATCACACAACTGTGGTGATGAAAGAGATCTGCAAATCTTTGTAAAGAAATTATAGCATGCCACATGTGCTTTGTAAAGAAATTATAGCATGCCACATGCACTAAACACTCCTACACCTGAAATAAAGATAATAAATTTAAAATAGGATTGACATCAGACACAAAAGTTCAGATGACAAGAGTAGGGACATCTTGGTGGGTACCAAATGATATTTAGTACAAAGTTTAATATTTACTGAGTGTCCATTATTATTCAATGAACAAAGAGTTTTATTAGTAAGTTTATCAAGCAAAGTAATTCAGATGTGCCAGAGATTATAGCAAATAAATTCACTAATCCTAAACTACCTTCTAAGTGAAACTCTAAATCTAAGGCTAACACATTAAAAATCCAACTATTAACAGAGAAAAGGCAGAATGCTCAGATTTTTTTTTCATCAGGTCCAAAGTGCCATTTTCTTGGTGAGACCTCCATATAAAGACAATCCAATCCTTGGGGCAGTTTTAGTCCATGGCCCCTCTTCCTTCCTCTGTTTCTCAATATCACTGCTGCTGCTGTTGCTCTACCCTCCAAACTGGAGCCCAAAAACTATGCCTGGGAGAGCTAAGCCTCTCCTCCCTGCACTCCCTAGTATCACAGGTGATCATTTTCATCATTACCATTATCATCATCATCATATCCCCCCACCCTTTCCCCCAAGAAATGGAAAGGGAAGATCAATGGACTACCCTATTTTTTCCCATTTACCATCGATGACTTCCCAGAACCAGTGTGGGTTCCCCCATTAGAATGTAAATTCCTGGGGCAGCTAGGTGGCACAGTGAATAGAGTACCAACTCTGGAGTCAGGAGGATCTGAGTTCAAATGTGACCTCAGACACTTAACACACACACAAAAACTAGCCGTGTTACCTTGGGCAAATCACTTAACCCCAACTGCTCTTCCCCCAAAAAAGGCAAAAAAAAAACCACTGTAAGCTCCTTGAAGAGAGGGACTGCCCTGCTTTTCTATACACAGTAAATGCCTAATAAATGCTTTTCATTAATATATTCATTCATTCAACTTCTAGTGCTGGATTTTCTAAATTTACGTAGGAAACACAGCACAAAATTTAGGCTCAATGGTGCTGTTAAACCAAAGGAAATAGGTCTGACTGTAGTTTTCTCATTCTCCATTTTCAGATAACATGTGCAAAGCACTTTATAAACCTTATGGTGTTATATAAATACTACCAATAATTACCTTGTTATTTTCCTTTAGATTGTAAATTCATTGTGGGCATCGATATTTTTCTTTTTATTATTTGTAACTCCAGCACTTAGTATCTGACACATAGCAGACACTTAATATTTACTGGATTGAATTTTCTAACTGTTTTAAAAGACACAACAGTTACAAGAATACAAAATAACCAAACCCTTGCCCCTTGCCCCTCCCCAAAAAATAGAAGGACAATTTTAAATTCAAAATATCACAAAATTTTAGGGCTGAAAGGGATCTTGGTGGCCACCTAAGCACACTGAAAGAGGAGCCAGAATAGGTATGCTCCAACTCCAGCTCAGATACTAATGAACCGTATGACCAGGTATAACACTTCACCTCTGAGTCTCAGTTTCCTCATCTGTAGAATGAAAGGATGAGATTCAGCATTCTTCCTTTTGGCTCTAAAATGCTATTCTATCTAGTTTGGTCCCTTTGTTTTAGATGAGAATAGCAAAGGCTTGCTCCCTGACACCATTCATAAAGGTGTCTAGCACAGGATTTGACAGTAACAAGATTATATTTCTGTACACAGCACATTCCTGGATGTTAAGAGCCTCCACTCCAAATATAAATACATCCTCCCATGTATAAGGAGTCCCTCTAGTGCCACCATCATAATTTCTAGTGTTTGAAATGGGAAGAATTCTTGCAAAGGCCTCAGACCACAGTACTTTTCAAAAGGATTAGAAAACTGACAGAGAATCTTTCCCTTTATCATCTAAAGCCCTGGAAAAGTATAACTTTACTAGCAAGGAGAGACTCTCTAAGTAAATCTAGGGAAAGAGACATACCATTACAATTAATCACTGCTGACCCAGTTCTCTGAGGAAGGGGCTCATCTACCCTCCTACTACAATAAACATTAGGTTCTTGTTATGCACAAGGCAATGTCCTCGCCACTGGCAATATACATACCATCATCATCTCAAGACACAACAACACAACAGCTTTCTGGTGGGTTTTGCTATCTCAAGTTCCTCACCATTACAACCCATCTTCCAGGTAGCTGCCAAAATGATTTTCTTAAAGCGCATGTTTGACCATGTAACCACCCCTTTCCCCCAATAAAATCCTCTATCTGGCATTTAAAGCCCTTCACAATCTGTCCCTTCCTACTTTGCCAGTCTTTTCCTTTCCTTTTCTTTTTTTTTTTTTAAACTTTGCTTCTCTCCACGAATTCTGTAATCCAGTTATACTGGCCTATTTGCTATTCCTTAAATACAACAGGCCACCTCCAAATCTGTGCCTCCTCCCTGGAGGCGGAAACTGTCCTCCGTGTCTGGAATGTTCTCCCCTCCTTAATCTCTGTCTCTTGGCTTCCTTCAAGATTAAACTCAAATACTATCTTCAGGAAGCCTTTCTGGGTGCCCTCAGTACTTTCCTCCTGGGATTACATTGCAGTTACAGTGTATATATCTCCTATGTCAATAGTTACTACCTGTTGCTAAGGACCCTGTTTTAGCCCTTCTTTGTATCCCCAAAGATACATAGTGCTCTTGGCACAGTGCCAACTCATAACATGCTTTAATATGTTTATTGACTGACTATAATGAAAAAAGCAAAATAGTCCCTGCTCTCAGTCAGCATTCTATTGGGAGGGGCAGCTAGGTGGCACAGTGAATAGAGCACCAGCCCTGGAGTCTGGAAGACCTGAGTTCAAATCTGACCTCAGACACTTAACATTTACTAGCCTTGTGACCTTGGGCAAGTCACTTAACCCCAACTGCCCTCCAAAAGGCAAAAAAACACCAAAAACCATTCTACTAGGGAATATAATATGTACTCAACATAATTTAAAGAGGAGAGGAATAATAATAATTTGGGGGGATCAGGGAAGGCTTCTATATAGGCTATGCAACCTCATATGGACCATGAAGGAAAAGGATGCTTCTGAGTGGCACAGTATAGGAACAATCACAATCCAGGAATTGGGCACTGTTTGTGAGAATACACAATAGTAGAAGATGAAATGTTGAGTTTGGGAAGCTGGTAGTAATAGCCCAATTTAGCTCTAATGTACAGTAGATGAAATGTGGCTGGAAAAGTAGACAAGTCAGATAGTGGAGGAAATTAAACACAAGGATTAAGAGTGTGCATTTTATCCAAGAGGTATCAGGAACATTCTTGAACAGAAGAATGATCTGTGCTTTAGGATGATTATATTGATAGCTATGTAGAGGAGAAGTACTAAGCCTTAGAGTTATTCAAGGTTCTCCCCTACTTATATATCAACATATTGTGTACCTTAGTACGTAACAGAAGCTTCTTGAGAGCAAGAATTGTTTGTCATTTCATGTCTCTGTATCTTCAATGCCTAGAAGAGTGCTATTTATATTCCTGGTGTAGGTGGCAGGAAAGATCCACAACTATAATTTTCACTTGCAATTATTATTTCATTTGTACAGCAAATTCACACAACAAAAGATCCTTCCACCAATATACATCGGCTCCTCTTCAGGATACAGAGGTTTATCAAGGGAACTTGCCTATGATGGGCCAGCAAACTGTCAGAGGCAGGGCCTGACCAAGTCTTCCTGACACCAAGGCTGCTGCTCTATAAACCAAATTGCTTCTCTCACCTGTTACACAGTATGTACAATTTGTTGAGGAAGAGAGACCACTTAAGACAGAGCGCTGGCTCTGCGGTCAGGAAAACCTGAGTTCAAATATGGCCTCAAACACTCGGGCAATCTGGCCTCAGCTGTGTGATCCTGGGCAAATAACTTAATACAGGTTCGCAAAATGGGCAAGAGATAAGCAGGACCTAAAATAAGGTGGTCGTAATTCAAGCGGAGGGAAGGGGTTCACATCGGTACACAAATCCATTAACGATTTCAGGTACTTTCATTCAAAGCCTAAACACAGACACCCACTCCCAGCATATTCTTTTACTGTTATACACCACAACCTGCAAAGTGGAATGCTCCTCAGAGAATACTTTATCCCCTAAAAGAACCCCCATTTCCCCATACATCCCACTTTTCCCCTCTTGCTCGCTCCACAAGGATTCTCTCCCAAAGTTA
Organism: Pseudochirops corinnae; assembly: GCA_028646515.1. Lineage (NCBI taxonomy): Eukaryota > Metazoa > Chordata > Mammalia > Diprotodontia > Pseudocheiridae > Pseudochirops > Pseudochirops corinnae. Next base: position 224,943,593 of record CM053586.1, read on the forward strand.
CCTTACCTTGCAAAACCCAAGGCAACCCTCATAGAAGCCACCTCCCCTTCCAAGGGATGCCCCAGTGGCTGGCCACCTACTTGCACCTGGCGCGCCCCGCCCATTTCCCCCCCTCCCCTGTGAACTCTCAACACCTCCCCTCCATTCTCGCTTCTCAGACACGTCCTCCCCGACCCTCACCTCGCGCGCCCCGCCTCCACTAGCCCATCCCCCCACGAGGGTGCTCCTAGACGCCAGACACCTCCTCCTCTCGAGCCCAAGGGATTTTTTCCCCTTCCCACTCGCGCGATTTTCCTTCCTCCCTCACAGCCCGGAACGAAGGGGCCT
>CM053586.1:224954328-224992671 GCA_028646515.1 Pseudochirops corinnae
AAATTCTCAAGGAAAATTGCCCAGATATTCTAGAACCAGAGGGCAAAATAGAACTTGAAAGAAGATATATTAAATACCAAGTAAAGAAATAAATACAAGGTAATTTGAGAAGCAGTGAGACAATACTAGCAACTGAGGGGATCAGGGAAGGCTTAAGGTAGAAGGTAAGCTTCTTGAGCTTGAATAAAAGAGAGGAATTCTATGAGGGAGAGGTGAGAAGGGAGGGCATTATAGGCATGAAGGACAGCCAGTATAAAGATGTGGAGATGCCAAGGCAACTGCCTGTGAGGAACAGAGAGAAAGCCAGTTTGATTGTATCACAGAGTACAGGAAGGGAAGTAATATACGATGGAGTTGGAAAGATAGGTTGGCGCCGGGTTATAAAGGGCTTTAGAACTAAACAGAAGAGCTTATATTTTATTCTAGAGACAACAGGAAGCTACTGGGGTTGACTAACTAGGAGCATAACATGATTGGATCCTCACCTGAGGAAAATCACTTTGACAACAGTGTGAAGTTTGGATTTAACTGTGGAAAATACAGTTTAGGAACCTCACCATCAGGATAGAACCAGAGAAACAGATCTGTCTTTAGTTACGATTTTTGATTATGTGACTATACATGTTTTAGATATTAGGGGGAACAAAATGCAATTTCAGTTCTTCAGAAGATGAAGTCAACAAACACTAATTGAGAAACAGAGATGGGGCCAGAGAAGGAAGTTATGCTGGAACCCCAAAATGGTAAGCATGTTCTCATCATCAATTGTTCATGGTTTCATCCCATTTTCATCTATAGGATCCAATACAAATGCGATAGTGAATATTGAGAAGGAAATAGAGAATGCAATATCATCCTGGGCAGCAAATCTGAAGTCACAGTCACATTTCTATCATTGTGTTAGACATATATGAGGAAAATACCTTTCATAGAATATGCAAGGGTTGGGATTTGGTGATTAAGATTACCTATCAACTACCTATCATCATGAGCTTGAAGTTTTCTAAGGAAGTTGTTTATGTGAACAAAAAGGTAGATACCAAGGCTCTGGTATGAACAGACCAACTAACTCCCACTGAAATGTTAGCACCGACTAGAACCAATTCTAGTCCATTCAACATACTAACAGGATATAGCATGCAACAAGCTAGGATCCACTATGGATACACTTTACCTGTCCATAGATCTATCAGACAATAGTAGCAAGTGATGGCAGTTAGCATCATGAAAGCATTGTCCCTTCAAACTCTGGAGTGGATCTTGAGTTATCTGACTGTGGTGATTCCTAAGTACCAAAAGAACAAAAGGGTCAGCTGAGGCAGAAGCTTAGCACGAGGATTGGTAGGATCATGAGTACCAGCAGGAGGTGGGATGTACCCAAGGAGCAATCTACAGAATACAACTCAATCTGTTGTGGAAATAATCTAGTAAGATTTCATTATCTATGATAATGAAACTATTTGATAAAGTATTTGAAAACGTTTCTGGTCAAAATGGCATCATCATAGAACCCAGTAGTCTTTATATATCAACTATAATAGTGGTATGGAAGATGAATAGATAGATACAAATGTGTTGGAGGGGCCAAGGGAAAGCAGGCACATTAATGGATTGTTGATGGAGTTGCAAACTGGCCTAGTCTTTCTGCAAAATAATTTGGAACTGTGCTCCAAAAGCTAATAACTTCTGCATAGTGTTTGACCTAGTTATACTACTACTATGACTATATCTCAAGGAGATCAAAGATTAAAAAAAAAAATCTCATGACAATAAAAATATTTATAGCAGCTCCCTTTGTAGTGGCAAAGAACTGAAAACTTAGGGCCTGCCCATCAATTGGGGACTGGCTGAACAATTATGGTATGAGAATTTTTATGGAATACTATTATGTTATAAGAAATGATGAAAGGGACTGTTTTAGACAAACTGAGAAAACATATTTGAGCTGATGCAGAATTAGTCATAACCAGGATAATGATTTATATAATAACAACAACATCATAATAAACAAATAACTTAGAAAGACTTAAAAACTCTTATCAATGCAATGATTATTATGATTCCAGAGCACCAATAGTGAAGCATGTTATCCACCTCCTGACAGAAAAGTGACAGATTAATATACAGAATGAGACACATTTTTGGACATGACCAAGGTAAGAATTTGTTTGACTATTGTTATGAGAATCTGAAGATCTTCCCTGCCCCTAGCCCCTTTGATAGGCTTAAGTGACTCTGAGAACCTTCCCTGATTTGAAAATATACTCTGTCCCCTAACAGGCTGAATGTGGTCACATGGAGCCTGTGGTGGGAAGCTTGTTTTTCAGGAATGCCCACACCTTGTTACTTTGTGATTGGGCAGTGGGTCAAGAGGGTTGTGACATTCTCTGACCCAGGAGAAGGCTATATATACCCTGATGTGAGTTTTTGCTTTGGGGCTCCCTTTAGCAAGAGTTGTGTGATTTGTTCAGATGAGACTCTGGGCAGCCACTGAGCCCCCTGGCTTTGAAAACCCAGATGTTGGTGCTTCTTTCTCTGGTAACTAACTAGGTATGGATGTAATGGTCAGACAGCTGGAAGCCCATCTGCTGATCTGTTTCTCTGTCTTCTTGTAACTTCTATTTGTATTCTCTGAAGTTCAGGATGTTGACTTTTTCCCCCTGAACCAGGTAAATGATATATGTTTGATTAAAATAAGATTGTTAACCCATTTTGAGTTACTTTCCTTTAGAAAAGCAGATCTAAGAACCTGTGCTAGCAACCATGCTGGATATGGTAGGGTGCTTGTTGCTACAACTATACATATTTATTAAAAGTTGTTTTGTTTTGCTGTTTCAAGGGTAGAGGAGGGGGAAGGAGATGAGAGAAAAAGAAAATAAGTATTTGTTAATAGAAAAATAAGCATGTAAGAGTAGAGAGAAAGAATACTGAAATTTGAACAAAACTAGACTGATATAGTATGCTATAGATTCAAGATGTTCCAGACTTGCTTCCAGGAAGTTAGCCATTCTTAGTTTGAGATTTATGCAGTGATTACTATGAGATTCTCTTTGATGAGGAAGCCAAAGAAAATACTGCTTTCATATGCTCAGTTACATTTTACTAATTTGTGTATGCTGCAAGAGGTCTTGGTGGCACCTGCCCTTTTCCATCAATTTATGGAGAAAATGATCAGACATATATATGGTACTGCCTCCTTTCATATTTGAAAAGTTTGGTTGCTAACAGAACATCTGTTTATAGACCAATAAAACCCAACTCATGAGGAAACATAGTCTTTTGGATAAAATGTTGAAGAGAGACAGAGTATTCTGAGAGTATTAAGGAATGGTCTGTCAGATGAATGTAGCAAAAGGATATGTTTGAGATCTTTGAATGGAGAACAATGATTGAGGAGATGAAGGTTGAAGGGCATTATGGTCTATCAACTCATTTGTATGATTTTAGAGTTTTAAAGGTTATACCTGACAATATTATAAATAAGTTAACTGGGGACTATGGAAAGATTACTTAATTGGTGGCAATGAACTGGAAAATGTAGGGCTCACCTACTAATTACTTAATTATTAAGTAATTACTTAATTACTTAATAATTACTTACTGAGTTCATATTTGAGTGTGGTAGGTTTCTTGAGTTTTATATCATAAGATTGGTTGGTTAGTTCATTGGATAGTGTCCTTCATTCTCAACGAGGATCAAAATGACATCACTGTGCTAGAATCAAGTTACAGTGTGTCGGACTGAGGCTGATCAGAACGATACGAGTTTGGAATGTTCTACCACAAGACAGGCACAAAAAGTCTATGTGAACATTTGATATGGATTCTCTAAATTTTCCCATCCCATGTTTCTTTTGAGCTACTTCAATTCTGCTTTGCTCATAGCACAGCACCTTCTTTGATGAAGGCACACCATGCTGAGCAGTCTTGTGTCACTGTCTCCCATGTCACACAATCAATTCCAAAATTCTTAAGAGTGACCTTGAGAGTATCCTTGTATTACTTCTTCTGACTACCATGTGAGCACTTGCTCTGTGTGATGAGATACCAGATAAGATACAGGACACTTAGGTCCTTTCTCGAACTAAACTGTCAAGCATTCAAACTCTACTGCAAAGAGCGCAGCTCTGATGAACTGGCCATGTTTTTCAAATGTAAAACATATGCTCACCAAAAAGACTATTTTATGAAGAACTCATACAGGGCAAGCACTCACATCATAATGTAAAGATGAGTCCCTGACCATGAGGAAGTTCTCATTTGATGCATTGGGAAATATAAGAAGTTGGAAAAAGAAGTGGAAGAGAAAACTGAGCACAGGAGTTAAGAGAACATGCTTTATCATGACTACTCTGAAATTGTTGTTTTACATCTTCCAAAGTTGTTTATTTTTACAGCACTATTGTTCTCAAATATGTTGCTCTCCTGGTTTTGCTTACTTCACTGTGCATCTGTTCATAAATGTTGCTGTAAAGCTATCCCCTTCATCATAACCTGCTCAACCATTCCCCACTTGATAGGTAAGCCCTACATTTTCCAGTTCATTGCCACCAAAAAAAAAGAGCTCTATAAACGTTTTTGAATCTGTAGTTCTTTTTCCTCTTTCTTCAATCTCTTTGTAGTATAAAAATTAGAGTGGTATAGCTGGGTCAAAGATGATACACAAAGTTAATAATATTTTGGGTATAGTTCCAAACTGCTTTCCAGAAAGTGTGGATAAATTCACAATGCCATTCATAATGTATTCATGTACTTATTTTCCCATGGCTCATCTAAAATTTGTCATTTTCCTTTTTTGGTGAACTTTGCCAATCTGATGGGTATGAGGTAGAATCTCAGAGTTGTTTAATTTGCATTTCTATATTTATTAGTAATTTAAAGAATTTTAAAAATATAGTTTTTGCTAACTAAGATTTCTTCCTCAAAAAATGATCATATCTTTTGATCATTTGTCAATTGGGGGTATGGCTCTTATTCTTATAAATTTGAATCAGGCACATATAAAGGTAGTCTCAAAAGTTTAAGCTATTAAAACTTAAAACTGCAGTAGGACTTTTGGGACTCCCTATGTATCTTAGAAATAAGACCCATATCAGAGAAACTTGCTACAAAGATTTTCTTCCCATTTGCCTATTTCTCTTCTAATTTTAGCTGTATTGTTTGTGTTTATGCAAAACCTTTTTAATTTTATGTAATCAAAATTGTCTATTTTACCTTTTGTGATCTTCTCTATCTCTTCTTTTGTCATCAACTCTTCCCCTCTCTAGAGATCTGAGATAATTTTTTCTTTGCTCCTCTAATATGTTTGTGATACCACCATTTACATCTAAGTCATGTATACATTTGAAGCTAAAAAATATTTCTCAATTTATAAATTCTTTGCCTGTATCCATTCTAACCAAAGCAGAGATTTTGAGAGCATGTTACTCAAGGTAGATATCAAGAATTCTAGATCTTATCGACAAGGAAACACATGATTTGAGCATTATCAAACATATTAGGAACTCTGAGACCACAACAAAAATCTAAGTGAAATAAACCTATGGTATTTCTAGTACATGTCAACAACTTCCCTAGGAATGATAATACTGAATTCGTATCATATTTGCTAATATTTGGGCAAGAACTATGCCTACCTCTTGATTTATGCTTTGGCATCTTAGAGGATGGAGATGATCAACCAACCAACCAATAAAGCAAAGAATTGTAAACTAAGAGGATATTTATCAATTGGGAAATGACTGAACAAATTGTGGTATTTGAATGTGATGGAATACTCTTGTGCTATAAGAAATAATTAAGGGAATAATTTCAGAAAAACCTGGGAAGACCTATATGAAATGACACAAAGTAAAGTAAGTAAAACCAGAACATTGTACACAGAAACAGCAATATTGTAATAATCAACTATGAAAGAATTAGCTACCCTGATCAATACAGTAATCCATGACAATTTCAAAGAAGTCATGATGAAAAATACTATTTACCTCCAGAGAGAGAAATGATGGACTCTGAGTACAGATTTAAGCATATTTTTCATTTTAATTTTCTGGGTTTTTTTAACATGACTAATATGAAAATATGTTTTACATTACTTCACATATATAATGAATATTATATTTCTTACCTTCTCAATGGGTAGGGAAGGGGGAGGAGGGAGGGAATGTGAAACTAAAAATAAAAGTAAAATTAAAATTTTTAAAATTGTTTTTGAACCAATCAACCAATCAGCATTTATTGAGCACTTATTTTATGCCAGTCATGGTATTAAACACTGGGGATAGGAAGAAAAAACAAAAACAGTCTTTGTTCTCAAGGAGTTTAAGTTCTCATGAGGTAATCAACACGTACATATGTATCAGGACTTTGGGGCTCTTGCCCAAATCACCTGAGATGGAAACACCCATGTGGTAGAAGATATTCTGTGTTTTCCTACCGGACATGGGTGACAGCAGCCTCTTTCTTTTGGCTGTTGCTGGAACAGAATGCATCTTTAAAACTACTAGACTGGAACAGTCTTCCCTCTCCTACCCCCATCCTTCCTGTTCACCTACATCAAAGGTGCTATAAACTAAGTTGGATGGAGGGAAGAGATACTTCCTCTCTTCTCCATTAGATTCTCTGTCCCAGAGAAATGAACTTGGAGTCTTGGTCTCTTTCATTTATCCTTTCAGTTCTAGGACAGAGGCATCTCAGACCCAGGAATTTGATCCATGGTGACCTTGAAGTTAGAATTCCAGGCTGGATGTTGCAGCCAGTCCAGAAGCCAGTGTGTCTGTGACTTTAGCCCAAAGTGAGTTGTGGTCTTAGAACTTGGTAGAACTATGCTATATAGAAACTAAGTTAAATTGTGAACTTAATCCCCTCCCCACAACTGAAGTGATATTGTGGGGGAGTGGCATCGCCAAGAATGAAGTTCTCCAGATGTTGGGAGAGAATGTTTGTATGTTTGTTCTTACTATATTTTTTAAGTAAATATCCCTTTGTAAAAGCTAATCAAACTACTAAGTGATTAAATGGAACTGGCATACTTGGGGACACTATAAAATTGGAGAATAAAGTTGGCGGGGTCTTGGATCAATGGCAGAAAGACTAGACATCCCCCAAACCCCTTTAAGAGCATGAGAGAAACTTGAAGAAAGGGTGAAAGGCAACAGACCTTGCTTTTAAATAGTGGATACATAATATGTATACATGATACAAAATAGATGGAAGGTAGAGGGAACTTTCCTTAGAAGGAAAGGCACTAATGTCTGGAGGGGGCAAAAAAGGCATTGAGGTAGTGATTGAGCTGAGTCTTTTTTAAAAAAAAAATTAATTCAATTTTATTTTCAGTCCTAAATTCTCCCTCTCTCCCACCCATTGAGAAAGTAAGAAAAACAAAGTCTATTACAAATATGTATAGTCATACAAAACAAATTCCTGAATTGCCACATCTAAACAAAAGAAAAGAAAATATGCTTCAGCCTGACTCTGACTCCATCAGCTCTCTATCTGGACATGGATAGCATGTTTCATTCTGAGTCTCTGGAATTGTGCTTGGTTATTGTATTGATCAGAGTTATTAAGTCTTTCAAAGTTGATAATCTTTACAAAATTGCTGTTACTGTGTACGTGGTCCTCCTGGTTCTGCTGACCACTATGTATCAGCCCATATACATCTTCTTGGGTTTTTCCTAAAGCCATCTCCTTCATCATTTCTTATAGCACAATAGTATTCCATCAAATTCATATACCATAATTTGTTCAGTCATTCCTCAATTGATGGGTATCCTGTTTCTAATTCTTTGTTACCACAAAAAGAACTTCTATAAATATTTTTCTACACCTGGATTCTTTTCCTCTTTCTCTGATCTCTTTGGGAGTGTAGACCTCATAGGGATACTTCTGGGTCAAAGAATATACACAGTTTGATAGATCTGGGGGCATGCTTTCCTGAATAGTTGGACGAGTTCATAGCTTCACTATTAGCTTATCCTGTTTTTCACATCCCCTCCAACATTTGTCATTTGCCATTTTTGTCTTCTTAGCCAATCTGATGGGTGTGAGATTGTACTACTTCTGCTGAGTCTTAAAGGAAGCCAGGGATTCTATGGAAGCTTGGAAAGAGAAGATCCTAAACTTGGGAGAGATAATACAAAGACACTGAGGCAGAAGGAGCATCCTGTACGAGGAACAGCAAGTAAGTAGGTGCAGCTGGACCACAAAGCACAGGGAGGGGAGTAAGGTATTAAAAAGACAGGAAAGGTCAGAAGAGGCCAGGTTGTGAAGAGCTGTAAGTGCCAAAGGAATTTATATTTGATCCTAGAGATAATAGTCATTGGAGTTTATTGAGGAAGGGACTTACATGTTCAGACCTACGCTTGAGAAAAATCACTTTGGCAGCTGTGTGGAGGATGGATTGGAATGAGGAGAAGATTTTTGCAATAGGTCAGATGAAAGGTGATGAAAACTTAAATTAGAGAGAGACTAATGACTGTGTGAGTAGAGAGAAGGCAAAGTATTTAAGAGATGTAGAAAAAGGAGTAAATAGATTTGGCAACTGATTGGATATATGGGATAAGTGATAGAGAGTAGTTGATTATGACACTGAATTTCTGAACCTAGGTGTCTAGAAGGATGGTGGCACCCTCAACAGTGATGGGTAAGTTCAGAAGAGGTGTGGGATTGGCAAGAAAAATATAATGAGGGGACGGCTAGGTGGCACAGTGAATAGAGCACTGGCCCTGGAGTCAGGAGGACCTTAGTTCAAATCCGGCCTCAGACACTTAACACATATTAGCTGTGTGACCTTGGACAAGTCACTTGACCCCAAATGCCCTGTCTTCTCCCCTCCAAAAAGACAAAAAAAAGAAAGAAAGAAAAGTATAATGAATTGTTTAGGACATACAGAGTTTAAGATGCCTAGAGGATATCTTGTTCAAAATGGTCAATAGGCAATTGATGATGTGGGATTAGAGCTCAGGAAAGAGACTGGGGCTGGATAAATAGATCTGGAAATCATCTGCATAGAGATGAACATATGGGAACAAATGAAATCACCAAGTGAGAGTGATTAGAGAGAAAAGAGCCTAGGATAGAGCTTGGGAGATGCCTTGGAGGAGGATAGGATCTAGTGAGTTGGGTTTTTTTTTTAAGATAGTGGAGACTTGGGCATGTTTTTAGGCAAAAGGAAAGGAATCAGGAGACAAGAAGAGACTGAAGATTAGAGAGAGAATGGCAATGATTGGGGTGGGGCACTGACCACAGTAAAAGACAAAGGGGGATAGGATCAGGTGTATAAGTAGAAGCATTGGTCTTGATAAGCAGAAGGGATAGCTTCAGAGACTAAAATGAAGAAAAAAGAGAGAATGGGGGATTATATCAATGAGATGTGGAAGGAGATGGATGGGAGAAGAGGGAACTCCCAAAGAATGACCTCACTTTTTTTTTTTTATAAAGTATGAGGCAAGCTCCTCAGCTGAGAGGGTAGGGAGAGGGGTAGTGTGGGAGTCTGATGAGAGAAAAGATTTAGAACTGCTGTGGCAAGTGGGATAGGAAATCAGGGAAGATTTCCTTACTGCCAAGGGCCCAATTGAGATTAGTAAAAATTTGTAGGATACCCAGTCAGCATCCTTTCATGATTTCCTCTAGTAGCTCATGATTTGGAGCAAAGAAGATGAGAGTGGGACTAAGCAAGGACTGGGTTGGTAAGAAATGAACAGTGATAGGACCCAGGGACAAGGGATTTGATAATAGAGGATAGTGTAGAGTTAAAGCAGTTCATCAAAGAATTAAGATTAGGATGGAGAGAGAATATAACCAGAACTCAGAGAGACATACATTTTGGACATAATCCAGACAGGGAATTATTCTGTTTGACTACATATTTGTTACAAATATGTTTAGCTTTCTTTCTTCTTCTTTCTTTAAATTAAAAGGGAAAATTGGGAACAAAAGAAACAAGAGAAAGTGTATCCAAAGCAGGGTGGGAGAGGCCTGGGACAGAACTGAGGTGATGGAGAGACTGGAGGTCATAGTAAGAATGAAGAATAGATTTAGGAAAAATAAGATGTAGGGAAAGATGGAAATACAACATTATGTTTGGATAAAGGAAGTTAAGAATTCCTGACCATGGAAGTGGAATATTTGTGGGTGGTAGAAAGACCAAGAATATGACTATCCCTATATAAAGTTGAGGTAAAGTAGAAGATTCATTCATTGGAGTTGAAAAATTGAGAAACAATCAGGGGTGGCTAGGTGGTGCAGTGAATAGAGCACTGGCCCTGGAGTCAGGAGGACCTGAGTTCAAATCCAGCCTCAGACACTTAACACTTACTAACCTTGTGACCTCGGGCAAGTCACTTAACCCCAAATTGCCCTGCCCTCTAAAAAAAGCAAAAAAAAAAGATTGGGAAACAGAGCAATATAGGTTTTTAAGGTGTAGTAGATGTTCTAGAGTTACCTTCCTAATTCCTACTAGCAGTTGTGAACGAGGTCCTTAAGGGGCAGCTGTAAACCCTACCTACAACCCCTAGAGATAACGATCAGTAGTTGTGTTTCTAATATTGTTACACATGAATAAATAAGTGATGAGTCCCCATCAGTATGCTCCCCATTATCATTCAGTAGCCTCCATAAGCTTTTATGAAGGGGTAATTGTTAAAATAACAGAGCAAGAACAATTGATATAACAGCATTTCTTTTCAAAAACCTGGGGCAGATTCTTCCACAGGTTTGTACAAAGTCCAGGAAAAGAACAGGTTGAAATTTAGAGAATCATGATAGTGAGGGATACATGTAGGGAACACACATGATCAAAGGATAAACTCTCAGCCTCTTATTAATGGAAGTCTTTTCTTGAGTTCATAACCAGTACTCTTTTCTGCTTTGGGCAATTCCATTACCCATTACCTGCTTTCTTCCTTGAATAGAGTACCAGCCCCGGAGGACCTGAGTTCAAATCTAGCCTCAGACATTTAACACTTACTAGCCTTGTGACCTTGGGCAAGTCACTTAACCCTAATTGCCCTGCCCTCCAAAAAAGCAAAAAAAGAGAAAAAGATTGAGAAACAGAGAAATCCTTCTATATGTTTGTGTCTACATTTGTCCGTGTTAGGCTTCGGTATACAATTTTCTGCTCACAGCCGAATGCGTTGACTGCTACTTGTCCAGTCTCTCTAATAACATGTCGGGGGAGGGGTAGAAGGCTGGAGAGAAAGGGTGATTCTTTCTCAGGGGCTTGCCTCAAACTGGAAGATGATTCCCAAATGGAAACCTTCCATAGCTGGGCTGGACCCCTCTGGATTGGAGAGCTGTTGAAAATGCGCTGCTATTTAAAACTCCCAGAGGGGTAGTTAGCTTATTACATTAGTCAATCATGCTTTTTGCCTTACTGACCCAATCAAAGAGGTATGTCTCAGGATGTAGATAGTCTTGTGCACACAAAATGAGACTTGATTGATTCATAACTCCAAGAGTGTATGCACCTGATAAAGGTGTTAGATGTCATGTTAATTGAGAATAGAGGGGTGAATATCAACACATAAGTTGAAGTCCACTAGAATGAGAGCAAGGGTTGGCTGAAGAGTAAGACTGAGCCAGGTATTGAAATCAATGAAAAAGGAGGGGCTCTGTCTTGGGGGACTCTGAGCTACCAGAATCAGTATTAGGTGATAAATTTGTATTATGTGAACTGACATCAAAGGAAGTAAGTTTGCTGAGTGATGACAGTAGGAGGAGAGCCTAGAAAAGGCAATGGGAAACAAGAAGTGTTCTGACTGGCCCCACCCCCACCATGAGTCAATGTAAGTCATTATGAGTGAAAGTTCATCCAGTACTGAAAAGTATGACTAGGGATAAAATTTCATGGACTGGGTTGGAGGAGATAGGTCTCAGTGTGTGCCTGAAGATAAAAGAAACAAATACTCACAACCAGCACATCTCCCAGCTGAGAGAAAAATGGAAAGAAGCCTACCAGCTACAATTTCAAAAGAGTTTTAATGGAAACAAATAATGGCAAGACATTTAAGTTCATTGTCAAGACCTCCAACTAGGAGATAGAATTCTTTTTTAAAAATTATTTTCAGTTCCAAATTCTCTCCCTCTCTCCGATCTTTCCCTAGCCACTGAGAAGGCAAGAAATGTAATATCCATCACACATGTGAAACGAATTTCTGCATTAGCCTTGTTATCTACCCCCCAAAAAACAAACACATACAAGAAAAATAAATAAAGAAAAATATGCTTCAATCTGAATTTTAAGTCCATCAGTTCTCTATCTGGAGGTTGATAGCATTTTATATCATAAGTCCTTTGAAGTTGTGGTGGATCATCATATTGATCAAAGTTTCTAAGTCTTTCCCAGTTGATTATTTTTGCAATATTGCTGTTTACAATGTTCTCCTGGTTCACACTTCACTTTGTACCAGGTTATATAAATCTTCCCAGGTTTTTCTGAAACCATCCTTTTCATCATTTCTTATTCCACAGAGTGTTCCATTGCATTCATATACCATAACTTGTTCAGTCATTTCCCAGTTGATGGGAAACCTTACAGTTTCCAATTCTTTGCCATCACAAAAAGAGATGCTATAAGTATTTTTGTACATATAAATCTTTTTTCCTTTTTCTTTGACCTCCTTTGGGTATAGACCTAGTAGCAGTATTGCTGGGTCAAAGGGTATGTACAGTTTTGAAGCCCTTCGGTCATAGTTCCAAATTGTTCTAGTATATAAAATTCTGTTGAGAAATCTTATGTTCAAGGGACACATATGTTAACAGTAATAGGAAGCTAAGCCTTACAAAGCTGTTGAGAGACTAGGCGACTTTCCTATTTACAGAATGGCCCTAGACAGTGGTGGGATTTGTTTAAAAACTATTTATTGCAACCATTTATTGTCTATAGGAGTTAACTGGACTTTCTAATGATAAAGTATAGAAAAGTGATGGCTGCTTATAGCATTTGACTCTGAGTGCTCACTAATTATACAGAAAAAAAAGAAGGAAAGAAAGATAGGAAGGAAGAAAAGAAGGAAAGTCTGAACCAAATACTAGCTCTGAAATTGACATTTCCAGTGAAAGAGATTGAGTATTATTATTGCCTCAAACTGAAGAGAGCCCCAGTTCTTAGAGATGAAGAGGAGTAAACAAAGGGGGAATTCCTTTTTTGTCTAGAGCCTTATTTAAAGAGATTCCCAGGATACAAAGACAACCCATGGAGCATGGAAATGCTGATGGCCAGCCTGACACTTCAGCAAGTTAAGGTTTAAGGGAGCAGGCCTATGGTTGTAAAGATAATGATGATGACCATCCCATACCAACAACCACTCCACTATGGGGCAGAGAGGTCAGCAGGTCACAGAAGAGATAGACCAATTCATGACTTGTTATGAAATTAATTTATGATGTTGCAGATGAAGTAGGAGAATTAGTTGTAAGTATTGTCAGGTGACAATGTTAGAAATTGTCCGTGTAAAGCTACCTTGTATGTCATTTCATATGCTCATTGATACACATGCTAATTAGGACATGTTTGAATAATATTTTGGTTTTATTACTTTGGTCTTATGTTTACTTATGCTTATTTATGTTTATAGTAGAGCAATATCTGTTAATTATGTGCTGTTTGCTCATTGTTTATTTACATATATGCTACTTGACTAAGTCAGTTAGTGAATTAACCTTTATTAAGATCCTACTATATTCTGGGCACTGTGCTTAGTACTGGAGATAACCAAAAAAAAAAAAGGCAAAAAGATAGTCCCTGCCCTCAAAGAGCTCACAATCTAATGGGTTAGATGATAAACAAACTATATATACAAATAAGCCATATGCAGGATAATTGGGAAATAATTAATAGAGGGAAGGAACTAGAATTAAGAGGGTTTGGGAAGAGCTTCCTATAGAAGATTTTAGTTGGGACTTAAAGGAAGCTGGAGAAAGGAGTAGAGAGAAAATATTCAAGGCATGGGAGACAGCTAGAAATAATGCCTGGAGCTGAGAGATAAAAGCATCCTGATCAAGGAACAGCCAGGAGGCCATTGTTTTTGGATCATTGGACTGAGACTATTATGGAGGTGGCACAGGATGCCAGTAAAGTGTAAGAAAACTAGAAAGGTAAGAGGGGGCTAGTCTTTAAACAACAAATAGAGGATTTTATATTTGATCCTGGAGGCAACTGGAAGCCACTGGAGTATTGAGTAAGAGGATAACATCATTGGAACAGTGCTTTAGGAAAATCACTTTGATGCTGGAGCGGGAAGAGACTTGAGGCAGGCAGACCCAACACCAGGCTATTGCAATAGTAACCAGACACTGTACCAGGGTGGTGGCAGTGTCAGAGGAGAGAAAGAGTCATTTTTGAGAGATAGTAATAGGGAAGTTGGGGAGAAAGATAATGAGTTTGGTTTTGTATATGTTGAGTTTAAAACATCTACTAGTCTGAATGGCAGTTGGAGATTTGAGACTTGAGGTTAGCTGAGAGATTGGGGCAGGATTTGTAAACTGGAGAATCATCAGCATAGAGATGATAAGTAAATTTATAAGAGCTGATGAGATCACTAAGTAAAGTAGTACAGTGGGAAAAGAGAAGAGAGCCCAGGACAGAATACTGTGGGAGGGTTGGAGGGCATTTTCTGAATAAGGATCCAATAAAGAAGATTGAAAAGGAACAGTCAGGTAGGAAGAGACCCAGGAAAGAATGTTATCCTAAAAAACTAGAAAAAAGAGAATAACGAGGAAGAGAGGGTGATTAACAGTGTCAAAGGCTGCAGAAAGGTCAAGGTGGGTTAAGAAAAAGATCATTGGATTTGACAATGCAGATATCTTCGGTAACTTTGAAGACAGACATTTCAGTGGAAAGGTCAGAAGATGAATTACAAGGGGTAAGAGAATGAGAGAAGAGAAAGTTGAGTTATCTACTGTAAATGGCCTTCTCAAGAAGTTTGGCCACAAAGGGCATAAAAGGAGATAGTAGTGATAAAAGAGTTGTGTGTGTGTGTGTGGGGGGGGGGTTTGAGGGTGGAGAAGACACGGACATATTTGTAGGCACTAGGGAACCAGCCAGTAGATAGGGAAAGGTTGAAAATAAGAGATAGATTGGGGGTGACGGAAGGGGTAATCTGTTGAGGGAGATAGGATGGAATGGGATCACTTGAACAAGTAAAGGGGTTAGCCTTGGTAAGGAGTAAAGCCACCTCATCATGTGAGACAACAGCGAAAGCATATGAGTGATGTGAAACGAGGAGAAGAGGAGAAGAGGGAACTAATGGCAAATTACCTCAATTTGCTTTGTAAAATATGAGGTAAAACAGATGATTTCATATAAATCTGGGAAGTCTTATATACAAACTGATACAAAGTGAGGTGAGAAGAACCAGAAGAACACTATACAAAGTAACAACAATATTGTATGATGATCAACTGTGAAGGACCTAGCTACTCTGATCAAGAAAATGATCCAAGACAATTCCAGAGGACCTATGATGAAAAATGCCATCCACCTCGAGAGAGAGGACTAAGGGACTCTTGAGTGTAGATTGAGGCATACTTTTAAAAAATCATTTTTCTTGCTTTTTGTGTGTTTTCTTTTGCAACATGGCTAATATGAAAATATGTTTTAGATGCCTTCACATGTATAATCAATACATTGCTTGCCTTCTAAAGGAGTAGGGAATGAATGAGAGAGGGAGGGTAGGAGCAAATTTGGAACTGAAAATTTTTTTTAAATGAATGTTAAATTTTTTATGTAATTGGGAAATACTTAATAAATAAAAATATATGAAAAGATAAAATATGAAACAAGTTTATCAGCTTGAGAGGGTGGGAGAGAGAGAGCCATGGAAGGTTTGAGGAGAAATAAAAAGGTTTGGAAGATTCGCACTGGAGAGTGGGATAGTGAGTTGATAAGAGACATATAGTAGGATTTTCCAGTTGAGGTTGTATGACAAAAACTCATAGCAAACTCAGTCAGAACCATTGTGTGATTTTCTCCCACCTTCATTCAGTAGCATGTGTGTAGCAACAAAGGTAGGAAATGATGAGAGTGATCCAAAGCCAAGGCTTGGCTGGGTGCAATCTGTGAAATGTTAAGGGAGCTGGGGATTCACGAGAATAGTGTAGAGTTGCATTGGTTCATCAAGGAGTCAAGAGGAAAAAGGAGAAAGTGTTTAGTGCAGGGATTAGATTAAATTTCTTTGTTCTTTCTAGGCCTATTAATATTGTAAGCAGGTAGGCAGTACCCTGAGTATATTGAAGGATTTGGAGTCAGAAGATCTGAGTGTGAATCCTGCTTCAGATGCTCACTGGATATGTGACCCTAGACAAGTCACTTTCTCTGTGCCTCAGTTTCCTCATCTGTATAATGGGGGTGGTAGTACCACCTACTTCACAGGGTTGTTGTGAGGATCAAATGAGTTAACATTTGTAAAGCATTCTGCAAACCTTAAAGAACTATATAAATGCTAGTTAGTTTAGTGGCTTTTTTTTTTTTGCTATTTATGACTGATTATTCACTAGGCATATGCATATACTCTTAAGATATAAATGTACTATTACTGCATGTAATTTTTAAATTCAAATTTTTTTCAATAATCATTTTTTCCTCCCACCTTCTTCTTAAGTTGGGGGAAAAAACCAAACCCTTGTAACAAATAAGTAGAGTCAAGCAAAAAAAAAAAAATCTCCACATTGGCCATGTGTGAAAACATGTGATTCATTTGTACATTAATCTATCACCTTTCTGTCTGAAAAGTGGGTAGCATTCTTCATCATCAGACCTCTGGAATGATGAAAAATCATTGCATGGATCAGTTCAAAGTTGTCTGTTCTTACAATGTTGTTTTCACTGTATAAATTGTGCTTCTCATTCTACTCACTTCACTCTGCATCAGTCACCACAAGTTATTCTCCAAAACTTGTTTTTTCTTAATTTCTTATAGCACAATAGCATTCCATTATATTAATATACTATTATATGTTCAGCCATTCCCCAACTGATGGATATCTCCTTAGTTTACAGTTCTTTGCCATTACAAAAAGAACTTTTTAAAAAGACCTTTTTTCTCTCTTTGTTTCTTTTGGGATATAAGTCTAATTGTTGTATTTCTGGGTCAAAGGGTAGGTATGGGGTTTTCTTTAGAACATAGTTCTATATTGATTTCTAAAATGGAGTTCACAGTTCTACCAACAGTGCATCAATATACCTGTTTTCCCATAGCCCTTTCAGCATTTGTGATTTTCCTTTTTTATTGGCCTTGCTAATCTGATATGTATGAAGTAGAATCTCAAATTCCTGCATTTATTTTGTAATTTAATTGGAGAAGCATCCTGTCAAATGATGCTTTGTGTTGTGCTATGTCTATTGCATGTATTATTAATATGCATTTGGTTTAAATGGTACAGTGGAATAATTAACTGGGATGTGGGGATAATTACCCTTATTTTAAAAGTGTCAGTGTTTCATTTCATGCTATATAATTACATGTTCTATATAATTTAAGTATACCCCATTGATTTTTGCAAAGGACTGCAAAATTTCTGACTCCAAGGAGTAATGTCATCCTTGGATTGCAGTAGCCTGGTGAGGATTGATATAGAGAGATAAGGCTCTGGAAATGGCAAATAGATTCTGTCCCAAAGTTCACCAGATTGGTGACATCTTTTTGAACTTGTCCTTAGAGGCTTTCAGGAATTGGAGGCCAGAAGTCATCTATTTTGTATTACCTGGGAGGAAGAATAGTATAACAAGGGTTTTGTTTATAATCACACAGAGATATACATGACATTTTGAGCAAGATGTGGGGGAACTGCTAACATAAATAAATATAAATAATTCCTTTACCTAGTGGCCAAGGGTCAACCTTGAACAAAAGGTTCCTTTTCCAACCAAGCAGAAAGCAAGATGGGACTGGTAGTGAACTTTCTATCAATCAGTTCTGAGTAGCATTGTCATGCTATCTGACTAACTAATGGATGGAAGGGAGAAGAAAACAAGCATCAAGAAAGCCAATAGACCACTTGACCCTATATATTACTTTGTTACTAACATGTGAAATTTTAAAACTGTGTGGAATACACATTCACTGTTTCAGACACAATCATCTTTTTCTACTCTTTGTACATTTTTAATACTTACTGATATTTGTCAAATTCATAATTTAAAATTGAAAAAGAATTAAATCTCCTTATATAATGAAGAAATATTATGGATTTAAAAAAGCCTAAGAGATAAACACAGAAGATGGCAGTACATGATAAGTACATATAAATCCCCAGAAAAAAATAATTTCTTGGACACAGGGACTTCAATAGTGGATAGACAAGCTGAAGCAAGAGATAAAAAAAATAAAATTAAAATTTTTGAGGAAGCAATTGGGAGGAGAATAGGATAGAAGGTAGAAAACATGATGCAAACAATGTGCAACCTGAAAAATAAAATGGAGTAAACATAACTCAGATATTTAGTGAGATAACACACAAGAAATATTTAAACAAAGTCAAAAGATTGAAAAATTAGAAGAACATGTAAAGTATCAAAAAAATGTTAAGTGTCCCATTGCCCATAACCCAAAAATAAAAATAGTAAAACAAAGCTACCTAACACTATTAGAATCAGAGAGCAAAGTAACAGAGTAGAGGTGGGATGGTCAGATCTGTCATTCAGTTACTCCTATTTGCCCTGCTACTGACTAATTAACTAGATGAGTTTCCCAATATAAATGCTCCTTTTCTACTCTGGTAAGTTGCATGAAAGGATCTGTAACTCTCTCTATTTTTTAGCTCTGAGCTCCCAGCCGGTACTCTGTCAAAACATTTCAATATCTCTCTCTCTTTGTCTCTCTCTCTCTGTCTCTCTGTCTCTCTCTCTCTGTCTCTCTGTCTCTGTCTCTGTCTCTGTCTCTCTCTCTCTGTCTCTCTCTCTCTTCCCCCCAGGCATTCAAAGCCCTTCACAATCTGGCATCATCTACTTTTCTAGTTTTATCTCATACTTTATCTCCATGCATACTAAACTCCAGCCAAACTGGCCTCTGAAACAAGCACTGAGCTCTCCTACCTGTGTGTATTTGTTTACACAACTCCCTATGCTTGGAATGTCCTCCTTCCCCCTCTTCACTTGTTTAATTCCTACCCATCCTTTAAAACCCAGCTCAAATGCCTCCTCAATGAAGTCTTCTCTGATTCCCTAGTTAATGACGGTTTTCCTTAAACTTCCTATACTTTGTTTACCAATTGTCTAATTTACTTCTCATCTAATGCTGGTGTATTATAGCTGTCTATGATGTTGTCTTATCCTCTTACTGGACTGTAAGTTCCTTGAGGGCAGGAGCAGTGTCTTAGCTTTTGTATTTTCCCCAATAATGAACACAGTGAATAGTACACAATAGGTACTTAATCCATCAGTTAACATTTATCAAAGAACTCACTACATGTCAGGCACAATGCTAGACATTTGGAATACAAAGGCAAAAATGAAACAGGCTGTGTTCCTCAAGGAATTTACATTCTACCAGGGGAAATAATATATACATATATAAGATGTATGCTCTGGTCCTTCCTCAAAGAGCTAGACCTTCTTCATTACTATTTTGGCTTCCAAGGTTCCCTGAAGGGTTTGTGAGGTTTTTTCTCTGATGTCATCGGCTCAAATTCCTATCAGCTATCTTCCCCCTATTTTTTAGGAGCCAATGACTAGTGTTCTAGTTCCATTAAACCACTCAACAATGATTAGTTTTAGCAAATGGATATTTACTTCATAGGTAGAGCAAGAACAAACATATAAACATTTCTCTCCAACTCTAGGAGAGTTTCATTTGCTGGGAGAATAAACTCAAAGCTTGGCTCATTTCCTACATAGCATTGGTCCCACTGAATTAATGTCTAAGTGTGTAATCACTGCTGAACAAGTCTTCATTTCAGCTTTCACTTGCATAAGTCCAGAAAGTTGTTCTCCAAGATTATTCCTTGCTTCTCTGGGCATCAATGCTAACTAAGCTTAGGCAATACCTGGTCTTCATTCTAACTCCTGGCTTACTCTCCCAATCAATTCAGGGACTCCACTCCCTGTACCTGTAACAGAAAAGAATGAATGAGAAGACCAATGACAGATCTTTTTTCTTGGGGGGTCATATGGCCTCAGGGAAAAGAAGGCCTGAGGACTCTCCCTTTATAGCCTTTCTCCCACAACATGTCATGAGTCAGAGTCATCTTGTGCCCCAAGTCTCAAATGCAGCAAAGATACAGACAAAGCTAACTTGTGAAAAGGGTCTTCCCCACCATGTGGTTAGCCAACCAGAACTAATTACAGAATGTATAAACTCTACAGTCTCTCCAAGGTACTTTCCTTACATGGCATAACAACTATTTGAGAAGCTCCCAACCACTCCACATGGAGAAATTCTGCCCTAGGTGGTATGGGCATGTGCCAGATGTCCATTACATAAGTATCTGCAGGACACCTCTAAAGCAGATACAAGGTAATCTTGGAAGGGAAGGCAATAGCAGCTGAGGGGGTCAGGAAAGATATGCCTAAAATGGCAGTTGAGCTGAATCTTGAAGGAAGCTAGGTATTCCAAGAGGCCAAGGTGAAGAGAGAATGTTCTAGGAAAAAGGGACAACCAGTGCAAAAGCCCCATGTATCACTGTCCTGTTAATCTGCAGAAGAGAAACTTTTAGTAAGATTCTCAAAAGATTTTATCTTATTTTTTAAAAAGACCCCCCTTTTATTTAGAGGTACTGGGGGGCGGGGTGGGGAAGAGAGCAATTATATCACTGCTAATTTTTAGTACACCTCTGGCACCAACAAAAGTTAGACAAATGGAGTTGAGAAACCTAATAGGAATATTTCTTCTACTAGGAATTCCCAAAGGCAGAAAAATAAAATTATGGATTTAATTCCTGTAACCAGATCTCTGATTTATCTTGGCAGTGAGTTTTCTAAGCTTGGCTGAAGCATCCCACAGTCTTACATCAAGCACTGATTAATACCAGTTTCATTCCCTCCCTGGAGATGAGTTTGCTTTACTCTATAAAAATAATGACAATTTTCCTGCTTTTATTTATTTACATTTTGACTTCTTATTGGTTTGAGCATTATATAGAAAGATAGTTTTGATGTAGATGAAAGAGCGATAGATTTGGAGTATGCAGATGGACTTGAAAACATTCAGCAAATAAATGTTTATTGCCTAGAGTAAAAAGAACTTCTTAGCCTGGCATTGAAGGAGGCTTTCATAATCTGGCATGATTTATAAATCCTTTATAACCTACCTCTCTAGCCTGATCTCAAGCTATGGCCAGTGATGAACTCCACATTCCAACCAAACTAGACTCTTCTCTGCCCCCCTGTTCCCATACAGCCCCCTCCTATTGCCATGCCTTTTCTCATACCATCTCTTATCCCTGAAATGGACTTCCCTCTGTCTCCGCTCCTCAAGCTCTTATTTGTTAAAGCCCTCATTTTTTTCTGGGCCCAATTCAAGTACCATCTTTGTCTGGTGAAAATGATCTATTCCTCCTCAAATTTCCCCTAGTTCGCTCCTTTATATTCATCTCCCTCTCGCATGCATTATGGTTATTTGTGTCCCATTTCTTTCTCCTCCCCATTATAATATAAGTTCTTAGGAGTAGGGTTTTTTGGTCTTGTTTTTGCCTTTTGAATGTTTGGCAAGAACTCTTCTTGATTAGTATCTTGGAAATGTCCCTTCCTCTTTGTCGGATTGAAATGGATTTCTAGCCTTGTGACTGTGGGCAAGTTAATTAGTCTCTATGAGTCTCAGTTTCTATGGCGCATCTATATTTGTTTCTTAGCCCAGTGACTTGTACATAGCAGGTATATGGACTGGGTTTGTGATTTCACTGGTATAGGAAACTCTTGAGGAAATTCCCTCTATTGATGTAGGTCAGCACCTTCTCTGATAATCTTACAGTCTGGGTATAATTTTGTTTTGTTTAGTTTTTTGGTTTTAACAGTCTTTCCTTTTAAAAGGAGAGAAAAATAAGAAGAAATGAGGAAGAAGAGAGTGGAATCTATGATTTTACATAAATGGGATGCTCCAGAAGAGGAGTATACAAACATGAAGCTGTTGAGTGACTTGCTTAGAATGGCAGAACTTACTGACTCTAAGGCTGGTGCACTATCCATCTGGCAAAACTGCCTCTTAGCAGATGGCTCTTAGCATCCTCAAATTCCTTTGTAAAAGCTAAAAACCAAAACACTGAAAAAAAACCCAGTATTTTCTTTTTTCATTTAATATTTTCCCCAATTATATGTAAAAACATTTAAAACATTCTTTTTTTAAAAAAATTTTAAGTTCTAAATTCTCTTCCTCCTCTCCTGCCCCCTCATGGAGAAGGCAAGAAATTTGATATAGGTTAAGCATGTGTAGTCTAGCAAAACATATTTCCATGTTAGTCATGTTGTAAAAGAAAGCAGATTTTTTTTTAAAAATAAGAAAAATAAAGAAAGTAAAGAAAAAGTATGCTTTGATCTGCATTCAGACTCCAATCAGTTCCTTCTTAGGAGATGGGTAGCATTTTTCATCATAAGTCCTTCAGAATTGGCTTGGCTCACTGTATTGCTGAGAATAGCTAAGTCATTCACAGTTGGTTGTTGTACAGTTTTGCTGTTACTGTATACAATGTTCTGGTTCTGCTCATTTCACTTTGTATCAGTTCATGTTAAGTCTTTCCAGAAAACCTCAATATTTTCAATTCCTTAAGGACTTAACTAGCAAGAGACTTGGGCATGTTGGAGATAAATGTTGTGGTTTCCCTCTGTGCCCCACCCCCAAGTATGAACATACACTTTTAAATTTAATCTGATTATTAACTTTGTAGATAAGTCTAGATAATCAACAAAATAATAAATCAAGGTCTGAGCTGTAGCTTTTGTGGATTTCTGAAGTATAAATGTTCACAATGAAAATTTAACAGTCTTTCACAAATAAACAAGCTGGTTAGAGCTGGCTCCAACATGCCTCTGGCCCAGGTACTTTAGGGTGCTTTTTTGGTGGGGTTCAAAGGGAATTCTGTTTGATTTGTATCTTGCAAATATATTTCTTGAACTGAATTTCTAGCTTTGTGACTTTGGGCAAGCTACTCATTTAATTTTTCTGAGCCTCAGTTTTACCATCTCTGAAATGATACCTGGACTATTTCACAGGGTTGTAGTGAGGATCAAATGAGACTATGTACACAAAGTGATATATAAGTTTCAATTATTATTATTGTCGATATTATGCCTCAAATTATTTGATTATGTCAAGGCCTAGGGAAAGGAATATTTACACACTCATGCCCAATTTGTCTTCCTTGGCAGAACAAATCTATTAATTAACAAGCATTCATTTAGTTCTAAGGAAGTGTGACTCAAGCATGAATTTAGCTCTTACTATGTACCAGTCAATCAGCAAGCACTGATTAGATGCTTACTGCATACTTGGCACTTAACTAAGCTCTGGGGATACAAAGAAAAGGTAAAAAACAATCCCTGCCCTCAAAGAACTTACATCCTATTGGGGGGAAGGCAACATAAAAATTAATGGTAGATACAAGATAAATAGGAATAAATAGAACATAGCCTTAGAGAAAGAAGCACAGAGGAGATGCCATATTACATAAATCATCTAATTCAATCTCCTTTTATAGATGAGGAAACTGAAACTGAAGCCAAAAGATGTCAAGTGACTTGCCCAGGGTCACCCAGATGATCCTGTGAAAGTTCTCTCTTTGTCTCATTGTCCTGAAAAATCTCATAATATACACATGGTATAGCTAAGTCTAAGTTTTTTAGATGTAGGTAACAAGGGTCGCCACTTCCTGTACAAGCACTCAAGGTTGCAATCAAGCATAAGACCTCACAGAAAAAGTAGAAGATGCAAATGACTTACAGGAGTCCATAAACACATACTGAAAATACATAAGGCATTCAGATAGCCCATCTGCTCCTCCTGGAAGAGAACTAAACTTGGAGTTGCTATCCAGGCAACCCTTTAACATTTGAAATGAGTCCTTTTTTTCCTCCAAAATCCTACTTGGCACCCCTCGTAAAACCATCCTGGTGTTTATAGTATACCTTGGAATTCAAAGTCCATTGTTATGTGTTATGTGACTCTCTCCTCATTGGTGGAGATGAATGCCTGCCCCTTCTGAGGGACAGGGCAGAGGTGGCCCAACAAGAGGGGGGAAGACCTGTTCAAGCCTTCAATGAGTTTTATAGATATACTTTGGGAGCTACTGAAGAGTCGATACCTTTGTCAACAGACCTGTAAGATTTAAGTAATTCACGGTAATAATGAGGGGTGGCAAGGTCCAAATTTCATGTGATAGCTTTATTTAGTCCTTTGGCTACGGGTGCCATTTTTTTAATCCTATTTGCTTTCCATGGAAAGCATTGTTGAGGAAATCTCCCTTTGACTGGTGCCTGAATTCTCAAAATTAGGGTCCCCTATGAAGTATCCCCCACCTCCAAGGCTGAGATACCTTTCTTAGGCTTATCTGAGACACATGTATCTGCTTCTTAAAATAATTCTCCATGGCTCCAGGTACTGTCATCTTTTGAACTGGGAAAGTCCACTCTTAGAATCTCTTCCCTCAGGCTACTTGTGTCCATATCTGTCATGTGATTTTGTTTTGGTCCAAATCTGTGATTACATTGGTGTTAGGAACTCCAAGTAAGGAAATTACTTCTACTGATGCAGAAGTAGTTCCTCATCTTGTAGTTTTGGAGAGTTTCCTGGGGCACTGAAAAGTTAAGTAACTTTCACAGGGTTATCCAGGCGGTAAGTACATTTCTGAATCCTAGGCCTTCTTGACCCTTAGACACCCTCTCTATCCACTCTACCACGATGCCTCTTGTTGCCTTGTGCTTTTGCTACAAGTGTACTGTAGCATCTTCCCCTTCATCTTCCCCTTCCCCATCCCAAAAACTCTGGACACAAGTGCAAGGGCGGAAGGAACAAAGAGTGGATTGAAAAGGGCTGAGCTAATATGCCAGTTTGCTTTTATGGACCTCAGAGAGGGATTTTTCCTCTGACAAAAGTGTGTCCTCCTGAGGCTCCACTAGTAGAACATCTCAGAGGCAGCCCCACATCAATGGTTCTCTACATCTTGTCACTTAGGTGCCAGTGGCTTTGTCCATGATCCATAAGGTACCCTTGATAAATCTTATTTAGAAGCTCATTAAAATGATCAGGGACTCCTCTTATTAACCCTTTAACATTATTATTATCATTTTACCTCTCAGGGCCTCATTTTTCCCCTTTATAAAATGAAGGGTTTAAAATGTGAGCTCCTTACTTTGCCCAAAGGACTATAAAACTGTGTATACCCTTTGATTCAGCAATACTACTGCTAGGTCTATGTCTAAAAGACATCCAAAAAAGGTGGGAAAGGACATATTTATTTTTAAAAAATATTTATAGCAGCTCTTTCTGTGGTGGCTAAGAATTGGGAATTGCAGGGATGCCCATCAACTGGGGAATGGCTAAACAAACTATGGTATATGATTGTAATAGCATATTATTGTGCTATAAGAAATGACAAGCAGAATGATTTCAGAAAACCCTGGAAAAACTTACATGAACTGATGCATAGCGAAGTGAATAGAACCTGAAGAACATCATACCCAGTAACAGCAATATTGTTTGATAAAGAACTGTGAATGACCTAGCTATTCTCAACAACACCATGATCCAAGACAATCCTGAAGGACAATGATGAAATACTATCGGCTTCCAGAGAAAGAACTGATACTGTCTGAATACAGACTGAAGCATGCTATTTTTTTAAATTTGAATTTCTTTTCTTTTATTTGAATCTTCTTATACAAAATTAGTAATATGGAAATGTTTTACATAATTGCACCAGTATAACTTATATCTGTTTACTTACCATGGAAGGGGTGGGGGGGAGGAAAAGGAAGAAAGTAGAGATAGAATTTGGAACTCAAAACTTTAAATAAAAATGTTTTTAAAAATTGGGGAAAAAAAATTGAGTTCCTTGAATACAGGAGTTAATTTTTCTATTTGTATCCCCAACCCTTAGCCTAGTAGTTTGCAAATAGCAAAAACTAAACATTTATTCATTCCAGCTCTGACATTCTAAGATTCTATGTATTCCAGAAACTAATCAGAACTGCCCATCCCCTCAGCAAGGTGCTAACCTAAGCCCTTTTTGAATTATGATTCTGTTGCCCACATATCCTCCTCCCTTCCCACCAAAGGAAGGCCTTTATGGATGGAGATCATTTAACCCCAGTTATATAGTTCAACAGGAATTCTTTAGTTAGGAGATCTGAACTCAGAGTCAGAGGAAAGATTAGGCAGCAGAAGCAACCCTTCCTCTTCCCCCAGGGAAGCCGAACACATCTGGCCAGGGTAGAAGAGAAATCCAGCCAGACCCCACCACTGCCCCTTCTCAAATAAACTGCCTTGTAAACAGAAACAAGCAAAACAGAGAAGGCTGCGTGGAGGTCACTAAAAACTGGGGATGCTGCCCAGAGCTTGGTGGGGCTCAACCAAAATGCCAGTCAGTTCCCTCCCTCGGCTGCAACATGGAGCCCAGAGCCAGGCATTCTTGAGTCTGTCAACAAGACTGTGTTCCATTTTAGGCTTTCAATCCCAAATATTCCCAATTAACCTACCTCCTAGGTACTTAGCCCCCTCCCCCCTGAGGCTGAGAGCATAGGAAACATGCTTTTAATTGAGGTTTTGAGTGCCCAGATTAAATCTTTACACACACAGTGACATATTTAAATCCTGCCCTTCCCCCCCCACCCCTCCCCAAGTCATCAGAAAAGGCCCCTTATCCTTTGTTAATGAGAAAATAAACATCTCCAGCTGAGAAAAGGGTCCTTCCTTTTGGGATTACATATATTATGCCTATGTTTGTACATGGGTGAAAAGCTCCCAAGCCCATAGCCAGGGTGGTGCCCTGCCAGCCTCTCTGCCCACTGTGCCTCATTTCATGCTTGGTCTTGGCCAGAAGCAGTTCCAGATGGCTAGCTTCTAAAAGGGAATTCCATTGCTTCTCTCTCTCCGTAGCTGCACAGGCCTAAAAAGTCTGTTTGGGAAACAGAGACATACAGCTTCTAAGCAAAGGTGGGTCTCCTGAGAGAGAGTATAAGGGGCCCCAGAGACTCCTTCAGGCTCTATCTGCTCATCAGAATGGACCCTGCCAGCAGAACCCCATATCAGCAAGGAACAGCCTGTGAGGAAGAAAAACAAATCCCAGCCAGACAGGAAAGGGGAGTTGCCTTCTGTTTCCAGACTTCCTCTCCTGTCATCCTGTCCTCCTCTCCCAGGCTCTTACCTCCTGCCCAGCCTAGGACTCAGGCAGGAGACATTAGACAGGCAATGTGCTCCTATGACTGAATACAGCTCTATAATGAAGGATCTAAATTCCCAGGTGAAGGCAAGAGGTTAGTGGGGTGGTCTCTGTGACTGGGGATGGGAAAATGAGCACCAAGAGACCTTTTAAGAAGAAGAGAAACTGAGGCTGTACATGACATACACACACACACACACACACATATACACACACATCCCAGGCTCACTACACATGATACCTTATACACACATACACATATATGGACTAGATGTTTACATAATGTGTTTTGCATCTTTGGTGTGATCCAAGATATTGCTGCTTAACTCCACAGATCTGTGATAGAGTAGGGGGAAATGTCAGTAACAACAAATGAAATGTCCTGGAACAGGAGCATTATGACAGATAAAAGGGCTTCCTACAATTGTCCAATTATAACATCAATCCATAAAAATTTAAGAGTAATTATTTTTTAAAAAATAAAGGTCACCATATCAAAAACCTCTGAGCTTTATATAAGGAATAAAAAGTTTTGAAAATATAGAGACCTACTGCGTTTTCTTTCACAACATAACTAATATGGAAATATGTTTTGCATGGTTGCACATGTATAAACTATATCGAATTGCTTACCATCTCAAGGAGAGGAGAGGGGAGGAGAGGGAGGGAGAGAGAATTTGAAACTCAAAATTTTAAAACACAAATGTTAAAAAATTGTTTTATGTGCAATTGTGAAAAAAATTAAATGTTATTTTAAAAAACAATATATAGAGATCTAGCAGAAGAACTCAAAACCATGTGAGAATAGGATGAAACCCACATCATCCATTCCCTATTCCTTTGTGCTATATGCTGGTGTGCTATATGCTGAAGATGCTTTTGGGAGAGCCTAGAGATGATGCACTTACATCCCAATGCTCTTTTCACTTATTTTTAAAAACCTCCAAAAACATTGTATTCATATGTACAGTAGTTCTGAGAACAATCTTTTTTTCAAAATAGCAGGATAGTGACCTGTCCCAAGATTATTTCTGTCTGAACTGTATTGAAAAGATAGGAAGAACAAGATGGTGACGATGGTCGATTGTATCAGCAGTCTCTCAGTCACCCAGGCTCACAATTTCGGCATGATCCTCAGGTCCTCACTCCCACTCACCTCACATATCCAATTCTTTGTCAAATCTTGTCATTTCTATTTTTATAACACCTTTCCTATGTCTCCTTCATGTTCACACAACCACAACCCTCTCATTATCTGTCTCCTGTACTATTGCAATAGCTTCCTGGTCTTTCTCTACAATCCCCTAGAAACCTCTTCACAGTGGATGTTCAATCTCACCCTCACCCCTGAATTTCTCACGTTGGAAATGTCCTCTGTTCCTCTGGCCTCTCCTCTGATTGCTTTGTTCCTTCTAGAAATTTCATCTAAGTTTTTTTTTTTAATTCTGATCCAAATTCTTTCCCTCTATTGTGAAGGCAAGAAATACAATATCCATTATATATGCGTGTATGCATACACATACATACACACACATGTATATACATGTATGTTGTATGTATGTGCATAGTAATGTAAAACCTATTTCTACATTATCCACATTACCAAAAAAAAAAGGCAAGAAAAACAAAGGTGAAAAAATATGCCTCAGTCTATACTGAGAGTTCATCAGTTCTCTTTTTCCAGCAGTGTATAGCATTTTGCATCATGAGTCTTTTGTATTTGTTGTGGATAACTGTATTGATCAGAGTACTAGTCTTTAACAGACAATTATGGTTACAATATTGCTGTTACTGTGTACAATGTATTTCCATTTTAAGGAGGAAGTCCAAGTCGGCCATGTCTTTATTCCTCCCTAGTACCATTCCTGACTCTCTCAAACCTTCTCACAATGCCCCAGAGCTATGCACCTTCATCTCTCCCAACCTTTTTAGCTCCCCTTAATGTGTTGTTTGTCCCTTTTAGAATATAAGCTTCTTGAGGGCAGGGACTGGCTTTCTACCTGTACAGTTATTCCTTCCACATCTCAACTTTCCCCATCGAGGTTTCACTATATTGTGGGTCAGCATAAGAAATTAAATAGGAATTTTTGGGGAGTTCTGAGGAAATCAATCAGACAGTTTCTCTGGTATAAAGGGAGGGTCAAAAAATTTAAAGATGATCCAAATGGGCAGGGCGCCACTCCCCTAAACTCCATGATGTTAAAGAGATAACTATATTTATATTCTTCGAGGTGTCTGGCACATAGCACACATTTAATAAATACTTTTTTGACTTGACTAGCCTCCAACTTGACCTTTCTGCCTCCAGTCTCTCCCCAATTCAATCCATTTTCCAGTCAGCAGCCACGGTAATTTTCTAAAGCATAGATCTGACTATGTTACACTACCACTACCCCCATATTCTCTCAGGAGCTGAAATGACTCCCTATTATCCACAGGAAAAAATATAAACTCTTTTTGTTTGGCATTTAAAGCTCTCCAGAAACTGGCCCCTAAATACCTTTCCCATCTTATACTTTATTCTGTTCCGAAACTCTACATTTTAGTAACATATATAATTCTGGTCTACCTGTTCATTTAACAGTCCACCCTATTTTCCATATCTGTACCTTTGCCATCCCACATGCCTCTATTGTTCTGCCCCCTCACCACCATCTCTTAGTTTCCTGGGCTTCTTTTGAGTTAACTCAAAGCCCATATACAGGAGACCTTATCACATCCCTTTAGCTGTTAATGCCTTCCCCTTTCCAGGAGAAAGTTTTCCAGATACTCTATGTATATATTGTATCTACCCAGTTTTTTGTTTACATGTTATTTTCCCAGGAGAATATAAGCTCCTTAAGGTCAGGGGCTGTTTTTGCCTTTCTTTTATATCTTTAAAACTCTGTACAGTGAAGTGCATGGCACATAGCAGGTGTTTGTTGACCTGATGAAATCAATTTACTGTTTATAATGTATTTCAGTATCTCATCTGACCCTCACAACAGTCCTCTGAGGAATGATTCTTTTTTTTTTCTTTTTGGTCTAGCTCTATGATTTCATCTACATACTGAAGTAGATTAGCAATTCATCTGTAATTTTGTCTCAGAGTAGTCTGGAGAACAGAGAGATTAGGGGACCTGCCCAGGATCACAGAGCTACTAAATGTCTGAGGAGGGATTTGAACTCAGGTCTTTCTAACTCCAAGTCCAACTCTCTAGCCACTACAATAGACTGTCTAGAAAGATGGGGCTCAAGGACAAAGGAATTCTGTCTGGAACTGAAGAAAGCCATTTCAGAGAAGCCTAGTGTCGGTGGTGGGGTAGACAATCTTTGTTTATGGTAAGGGAATGGAGGAAGAGGGGAACCTTATGGCTAGTTCCTTCCAGAGCTCCCTCAACTGTTAATAGGAACTCACATTTGTTTAGTACTTTGAAGTTTAGAATGTCCTTTTCTTACAACAATACTATGATGTTTGATAATACAATATAGGTATTGATGAATCTAATTTTTATAGGTTTGCAAAGATAGTGAATCTGGTGTGTCCGGGTATACCTCTTAGGGTAAGGATCAATATAATGATGCCATGCCACTGGTCACCCTCTTCCTACCCCCTCCAACCCTCCTGTAGGTAATTTAGGCTTTTTCATCTGGGAGAGTGAGACCATTAGAGAGGAGTTCCATTTTGCTCCAGTATATTTGGCATAACTGACACTGGCTCTATGAACTCCTATGTTCATTTTATAGATTGGGAAACTGAGGCTCAGGGTCACACAAAACTACTTAACTGGAGGCCAGAATTTGATCCCAGTTCCAATGTTCTTTCCTCCATATCATATAATTTGGTCCTACAGGAAAGTTCAAATACCCTCAGGAAATCTGCCTCTTCTTGACCGCTTTGTTAAATGTTGGGGGAAGAAGGGGGACAGAGAGAGGAGTGAAAGAACAGTTCCTGGAACAAGTTCTCCTCCTCCCCCTCTATTACCCAGGCCAGCAGCAGCAAGCATTGCTTCCCTTTGGGAAGTGAAGGGCAAGAGAGCAAACCCAGGGCCAGGTCCTGACAGCAGCAGTGACTCAACCACAAGTATCAGGGGACTGTTCCTAGTTTTAGTACTGTCAGGCATATGGTCATTTGGCCAAGGCTCCCTGTGGTCACACTGTCTGCATTCGATCTGTTGCAATCAGGCCTGACTGGCCAGAAGAGTGTACTCACTTCAGAAAAACAACCACCAAGTGATGTCATGGTCCAGGATGTGGGGAGTTGAGGAGGGAGCAAGAGCTAAGTGTGACAATAGCTTCACTTCCATTCAGAGAAAACCTCTTTTCTATTCACCTCCCCTCCATCCCACCCCACAATAGAAACATAGTTGTTCTGGGTCTGGGGAATGGCAGCCTGTCCCAGCTTCAAATAAAGAAATAAAGTGATTCCCAGAGACTACCAGTCAAAAAGTCTAATTTTTACCATCCTTGTTCCTCTGCCAACTCAGACACCGATCTGTCCCTCACGTTGTTTAGATGCAGCCAGCTTCCCACCAGACTTTATAGCCAACTTGGAAACACCAGTCGTAAAGAAAAACTTTTTGGTGCTATTGTCCATCTCTTCGAGTCTGTTCTCAACCTTGTTGATTTCACTTACTAATGATGTTTGGTTTATAACTTCACCTGGGTCCCCACTGCTATTTAACAACTCTACTCTTCTCCATCTCATTTGCTGACATGGATTCACTTCCAAACCTTTTCTTCTCTCCTCAAGCTCTCAATCAATGTGCTATGCCACTGGCCACCCTCTTTCCAGGCCCTCTGGCCCCTCTACAGGTAATGTAGCCTTCTATATCTAGAAGAGAGGCCATTAGAAAGGAGCTCCTCTTCTCTTCTCTCTTCCTGTCATAAACAAGTAGTCCCATTTCTAACTAAGGCTACTCTCTCTTGTTCCTTCCAACGCTTCCCACTCCTTGCTTCAGCAATCACCCCTTCTAACTCATAGATCTTATATTTCTCCCTCTCCACCATCCCCTTTCCATTTGCCTAGTAACATATCCCCAGTCTCTCCAATCCAAAAAAAAAAAAAAAGCAGAAACAAAACCTCCCTTTGCTTCTTTACAACGTTGCAAAGACAAACAACGTTGAAGGACTTGAGAACTCTGTTCTACGCAATGATCAACTACTCTCTTCCAGAAGACTCATGATGAAAAAATGCTATTCCCCCTAACAGTCAATGTGCCCAAAGTGCAGATTACACACACATATACACACAATATATATATATGTAAAATATGTGTGCATATATATATGTGTCTATATATCTTGATATCTAAGCATCAAGATATAGCTTATAATATGGCCAATGAAAGAATGTGTTTTGCTCAACTATTCATATTTGTTACAATGGTTTCTATTTTTTCTTTCTCTCAATGGAGTAGGAGTAGGGGGGACAGAAAATAGATTTATTTTTAATTTTAAAAAAATCAAGAGATTTGAGAACAAGGGTTATCCCAGAGTTTGAGGTAAGTACAGTGTTTCAGTAAAATCCTGAGGAAGAAATTGCTTGGAGGAGGAAGAAAGCTGAGCCACGTGAAGCCAAAAAGGAGCGGGCAGCTTTCAGAGATTTTGTGATAAGAAGAAGGAGGAGGTAGAGGAGGAGGAGGAGGAGGAGGAGGAGGAGGAGGAGGAGGAAGGAAGGAAGGAGGAAGAAGAAGAAGTAGTAGTAGTAGTGGTAGTAGTAGTGGTAGTAGTAGTGGTAGTAGTAGTAGTAGTAGTAGTAGTAGTAGTAGTAGTAGTAGTAGTAGCAGTAGTAGTAGTATTCCCCAACTAAAACTGACAGGTTGGGTCCCCAGAGGGCATCCAGTACTACTCAGATTGTTGTTGTTTGTCCTTCGCTCTCAAACAACCAATGACTGTATACCAACAAACAATGTTTGTATTTAACAGTCCTTTGTCTGGTTCAGATAAGATTGAAGTTCCTTTGATGCATCATTTAATGATGACCTCATTTGATCCTCACAACCCTACAAGGTAAATGTTATTATTATCCCAATTTTACAGATGAGGAAACTGAGGCAAACAGAGGTTAAGTGACTTGTCCAGGGTCACAGAGCTAGTAAGTAACTGAGACTGTATTCAAATTTTCATGACTCCATGCCCAGCACTCTGAACTTTACCACCAGCTGCCTGAAATAGTTCCATCCCCTTTTTTTTCCTTTCTGTACTATTAAATTCCTTTTACCCTCCCTTCTCTTTCCCCTCTTCAAATCCTCAGAACAGAACCAATCAACCTCCATGTGCTCTGTTTTTCCTATTTAATTCCTCAATACTTTTTGAAAACATTAAATATCTGAAGGAACACTTGTTTCTTCTTCCTCTATTAGAATGTTAGCACTGTATCATTTATATCATTTTACAGGCACTTTCAATTGCTTGAATAAATTTATCTTTTCCTACTTGGTTCTGTACTTTTAATCAGGAAGACTTGAAAATCATTTCCTTCATTAAAGATCCATTCCTACCCACCCTCACCCCCCTGCAGGATTATACTCAGCTTCACAGGGTAAATTATTCTTGGTTATAATATCCTGTCTTCTTCCTTTTGAGACATCATATTCCAACAATTCTTATTTGTATTTGGAACTGTTAATAAGATCTTATGTGGTCCTGAATCGGTTCGTTGGTACTTGATCCCCTTTTGGGGTGCTTGTAGTATTTTTTTCTTTGATGTGAAAGATCTGGATCTTGTTTATAACATTCCTGGACCTTTCCTTTTTGAATTCTTTCAGAAAGTAATTGGATTTGTAGTATTTCATTTTCTCTTCTGATTCTAATAGATCTCAGCAGTTTCCATTTATGATTTCTTAAACCATAGTGTCCAGGCTTTTTTTTTTTTTAAATAACGTTTTTTGGAGAGTCCAATGATTCTTAAATTATTTTTCCTTGATCTGTTTTCAGGGTCAGTGATTTTTGATAGCAAATGATTTACATTTTATTCTATTTTTTCAATGTTCTGATTTTGTCAATTTTTTATTTTTTTCATTATTGATTTTGTTCTAATGTTTATTTACCCAGAGAGTCATTGATTTCTATATGGTCCATTTAATTTTCAAGGAGTCTGTTACTTGGATAAGGTATTCCACTTTCCATTCTAAGCTACTTATTCTCCTTCCAATTCTTTCTTTTAGAGCTCTCATTTAATTTCTCATTTTCATTCTCTTCTCATTCATATTCTTCTAATTCTTTTACTGTGGTCCTTAACAGAAAACAAGAGTCTTTATTTGTGATAATTTTGTCATCAATCTATCCTCCTAAGTTGGAATTTGGAGCATCCCTGGAGACTTAATAATTCCTTTCATGGTCAGTTTCACCTTCTGTTCTGTTATCTTTCCAGCCTTAGTTCCTGAATTGGGGCTTGCTGCCAAGACCAGGCTTTGCCTCACCCCACTGCACTTTTGAGTGAAGTAGTCAGCTCAACTTGGTCAATCTGGGTCACCTGGATTCATTTGCTGAGCTCCACTTCCTGTGATTAGTGCCTCCCCTCTTTGAGGTTTTCACTGAATCTTCCAAGTCTTCTCTGTTGTCTAAAGACAACTGGACTGGTCGTTGTTCCTGATGGCTTCTAGGGCACATTCTGTAGATTTCCAACCCCCTAGGGGCTTTCTCAGGAGAGCACTGTACTCTTACTTCCTCTACTCAGTGGTTCTCAACCTTCCCTATGCCACGACCCTTTAATACTTGTATGTGGGTGTATCTGCATGTGGGAGGACCCACCTGGAGACGGATAGAGGAGTGGTGTCTGGATTCCTAAAACCATCGGAAATATGTATTTTCCGATGGTTTTAGGCGACCCGTTAGACCCCCAAAAGGGTCACAACCCACAGGTTGAGAACCGCAGCCTAGAGGCAGTGCATTATAGGCTTCAAATGTCTCTGGTCTATCTCCGATTATACCAGGAGGCTGCCAGATTATTTGCCTGTGCTAATGCTAACCTTGCTAGTGGTCCCCCCTTCTATTACCTATGGGCTTCTGGTTGATTGGGGGAGGGGTACAATTCTGGAATGGAAGAAATAACTTACTCTAGTTTCTCATTGGCTTTCTTAATAGAGATTTGGTCTGGTGCAATTTTTAGGCTTTTGCTGGCATGGGTACATGGAAGCTGGTCAGTCTGCTTCTGTTGAGGCAGCCATCTTATTCTCCCATTGCAATTCTTAAACACTCACACAATTAACAGTCTTTTTCTGAGGTCTCAGGTATACCATCTTTATATTTCTTACTTCTCAAGAGGCAGGGCAGGGGTAGAACGGAGGAGAAAATTTGGAAGTGAAAATAAAAGAATTTTAATTAGAAAAAATAAAAAGGTACTCAGAGTACAAACAAGAATCAGATATGGAACAGGCAGTTTTCATTCCACACAGAAAGAGAACACTAAGCAATAAAAAATCATTGAATAATCACAATCGGTTACAAAGTCTAGTGCACAAACCACTTCAGGACATTTGCAAAAGAGCTGCTCATTAACTGTTTTACATTTCACCTCCACTGAGCGTAACTTGACTGATGCCAAGTGGGCTCTTTTCTCTCTTTGTAGTGACTCCGTATTTCAGCCAGTCTTCCATTACCTCTGCTCTTCTTGCTGCAGTTGCTGCAACCTCTCCATTATCTGAAACTGGAAGACCAAAGGTGTTGGCTGCCTCTCAATATCTCACAAGAACCAGTATCAAAGGAAAGATGATACAAATGGGAGATGGTCCCAGACTGTTTTTCTGAGAAGGCCACAAGCTGATGATAGGTCAATTTGACCAGCCCTCCAGAACTCAGAGACTCATCCTTACACTTCGTGGACAACAGAAAGGAGATTTCTCCAGGTTGAAAACTGCTATATTTGTAGGGTTCTGGTTCAGCAGCCAATGAAATGAATTGTCATGGATGACAAAAATGGCCTCTCTGCCATGCATCTTCAAGGGGGTACAGTAGAAATAAGACAAATAACAGAATCTAAAGAAAAGAATAAATGAAAGGAAGGGGGGAAATAAGCTTCCCCTCTCAGGTAGAAATTTTAGTCCCAAATGAACTCCTGGAGCGTATGGATCCCTGAAAGAGATTAGAGATTTGGAACTAAATGAAGGTCACCAATTCACCATCAGTTGAGAAACCAAACAATCTTGGGTGAACAGTCCTTCATGAGCCCGTCTAGTACATTTAGCAAACCATAACTTTTGTCCATTAGATTCCTACTAATGTATAGGCACAAAGTTCAAAAAGAAAGCAAATAAATTCAGATGAGACTTGTACACACGTGGCTTCACCCCCTTCACAAGCCTTAGAAAGCAGAAGAGAACAATGTAGACAATCCTTTGAGGGTTTTCCCTTCTCTGACGTTGTAAGTGGTACTAGAAAGCCAGATAACCTTTCTCTAATCAGGGGAGGGGATTCTCTTATAGGAGGGGATTCTCTTCCTCCAATCAACTCTTTCACCTAGCTCCAATCAGATCAGCCCACTGCATTAGTAGAAGTTATTCTAGCTGGTCTCAGTTTCTGCAAGCCTCCCAACTCCAATGGGTTCTGGTATGTTCTCTCTTCTATTTACTTACCTTCGTAAGCAGCTTCTCTTATCTTCTCTTACTGGCTTCTCTGATCTCTCTCCTGCCCTCAACTTTCTTTTGACACTGCCTCCTGATCTTCTGCTCAGGCTTCTGATGCTTCAAATTATGGCCTCCTAATTTAAGATAATGACACACTCGTAACTTGGGTTGAGAAACTCCAAATCCATGTTTCTGTCAAAAATGATGTAAATAGTTATTACACAATAGGCCCAAGGTCTCTAAGCAGTTTGATGAGGAGTTTCCTAGCAATAAACTTCCAGGTCCTGAAAACCGTCAAATTCACATTGTTGTTGTTCAATTGTGTCTGACCCTTTGTGATCCATTTGGGGTTCTCTTGGCAAAGATACTGGAGTGGTTTGCCATTTCCTTCTCCAGTTCATTTTACAGATGAGAAATTGAGGCAAACAGGGTTAAGTGACTTTCCCAGAGTCATACGACTAGTAAGTATCTGAAGCTGGATTTGAATTGAGGTCTTCCTGATTCCAGGCCCAATGCTCTACCCATTGCACCATCTAGTTATCCTTCAAATTAGTTGCTGGGAGAGAATACATGTTGGTTATCAATCAGTACTTTTGTCTGAGAGAGGAGCTGCTTTCACTTAGGTCCTCTCAGTATTTTTAACTGAGGGGTTGTTTTTTCTCAAGTTTTCAAAACTCTCAAGTCATTTTTCTCGGTTTCATACACAATGTCCCATTTCTGCCCTTTTCAGCAAATAAAATGTCTCCCAAGATAGAGGCAGTAACTTATACTTGAAACATTAAAACAGCTAAACTTCATCATATTGTTGAAGAACCATTTCACTTTTATCTTGAATCTATACCATCTCAGCAAATTCACTCAAGTCCCGTACCTTCTGGTAAGCCAGTTGCATATGACTGATTCTCCTCTCTCTGGTCATCTTCTCTTCCAAAAAGCAATGGATTAGCAAGAAACACCTCTTGCTGCTGGTTAGTATGCAAATTCAAGAGCTCCCCATTCCTCAAAACTCACAAGGTTGCCACCACGGACATCTGTATTAGGATTGTTGTTAAGTCACTTGTGTTCAGAGAAAGGTTCTCTCTCAAGCTGAACTGCCAAGCATTCAAACTACTGCAGAGAACACAACTCCAATGGGCTGGCCACCTTGTTTGAATGCCAAAAGTACATTTGACTAAAAGACTATTTTATGGAGAACTCACACTAGGCAAGAGCTCATATAGAGGCCAAAAGAAGCAATACAAGGACGTTTCTCAGAGTCTCTCTGAAGAACTTTAGAATCAGTCGTGGTATTTGGATGTAATGGTAATGTGATATAATATCTTCACCACCAATAGGCCTCATATGGAGCCCATTAAGAGAAGCTTGCTTAGGAGAGGCTTGTTTATAGGAAGGCTTTCACATCTTTTTTACTTTGTAATTAGGCAGTGGATCTATACATATATATATATATATATGTATATAAGAATGTTACTGTGATTTGGCCAGATGAGACTCT
>CM053586.1:224993171-225086047 GCA_028646515.1 Pseudochirops corinnae
CCAGGAAAGGTCTCATATAGAAGACGGTACTTGAACTTACTTTTGAATGAAATTAGGGATTCTAAGAGATAGCAATGCTTTCCAGGGAGCATAAAGAGATGTGAATTGTTATGTTCAAGAAACACCAAGTAAGTCAGTTTGGTTGAATGGTAAAGTATAGCTTAGCACAGTGGATAAAGTGCCCAGGCCTGGAGTCAGGAAGATGTGAGTTCAAATCTGACCTCAGCTGATTTACTTGCCTTACTATCTGTGTGACCCTAGGCAAGTCACTTATCCCTGTTTGCCTCAGTTTTCTCATCTATAAAATGAGCTGCAGAAGGAAATGGCAAATCACTCTAGTACCTTTGCCAAGAAAACCCCAAATGGGGCCATGAAGGGTCAGACATGACTGCAATGGCTGAAAAACAACAAAAAGGAATATATAAAAGAAAGAAAAGTATAATAAGCCTGGGAAGGCTTATTATTCTGAGGCTAGAATGTTTGTGAAGTATTTTCAATGCTAAATAGAGGCCTTTGTATTGAATCTTAGAGGCAAAAGGGAAGTTTAATGAGCAGGAAAGTGATGTGATCAAACAGTGTTTTGTGAATATTACCTTGAGCTATGTGTTGGAAGGACTGGAAAGGGGAGAGATTGGAAGCACAGAGACCAATTAGCATGTTATTACAATGGTCAGAGGTGATGAGAGATGTTGTAGAGTTTGAGATAATAAGATTCATCATCCGATTGGACATAGAGGATGAAGAGGAGTGAGCAGTCAAAGATAATGGCAAGGTTGTAAACCTGAATGCCTGGAAGGAAGGTGGTGACTCCCCTCACAAGAAATTGGGAAGCTAAGAAGGGTTTCCCTCAAAGAAAAGACAATGAGCTTTGTTTTGGTCATGTTAAGTTTGAGATGCTATGGGACATCCAGTGGAAAATGTCCAACAAGCAGTTGGTGACACAGCCCAGACACTTGGGAGATTGGTCTACACCTATGATTTCCCTTGTGTAGAAAACCCATCAGTGGAAAAGCTTCCTCTGTTGATGGAGGCAGCATAGTACAGGGGAAAGAAAAGTAGCTCTGAAGTCAGATGACCTAGGTTTAAATCTCGCTTCCTACTCTATTACTACATATGGGACCTATAGCAAGTAGTTTAACCTCAGTTTCCTTATTTGTTCACTGAGGGCATTGTACAAGGAAGTCCTTTTCAGTACTAGATCTATAATCCTTGGGGTGTATAGGGTGTTCAGGGAAGACTAGAACCTCTGGTGTGAGGGCTTGTCGAGTCCTTTTCAGGACTGCTCATCCACTTTTGGTGTCCATCTGCCACCCAACTCTCTCCTGTGGCTCCAGGAAGCTATAGCTTGTGCAGTGGCCATACCCAGTAAAACCAGGTGGACAGTTGGGCTAAACCAGGGTGAGAGTAACAGACAGGCTTCGAATTCATCAGTGAGTTAGGGGGATGTCTACCTTAAGCATGTGAAGACTTTCCTCTATAGAATGGGCGGAGGGGAACAATTTGTTCCAACAGCTATGAAGGCAGCTGAAACAGGTTGTGGAGCACGTAGAGCTCGGTGAGCACTGAAGACCTCAAGGTCATCCACTGCTTCCTGGGCCATTGCCAGTCATCTTGACTTTTGTGCTGCCACTGAACTTCAATGACTCTGGAAAAGAGCGTGAAGCTGATGACTTTGTGCAACTCTGCCTCACTTAAATCCAATTCAACTGTAAGTCAAGATGTTACCCCGTGATGCCATTGATCTTCTTTGAAAATGAAGGATGAACAACAGATCCATAATCCTACACGTGGCTCATTAAGCTCTTATAAATAAACAAAAGCATAACTTAACCTGGAAGCAGTACTGTACAGTGCACGGAACACTGAACTTGGAGGGATGAGGATCTGGATTTGAATCCTGCCTCAGGTACTTACTAGCAATGTGACCTTGGGCAAATCATTTAACATCTCTGGGCCTCAGTCTCCTCATCTAAAAAATGAGAAGGTTGGACTTGATGACCTCTAAAGTAATTTCTAGTTCTAAATCTCTGTAATTTATAGTCTTAGATAATTGTCTGGAAAACTGAAAGGTTAAATGACTTACCCAGGGTCACTTAGCCAGCACATGTCAGAGGCAGGACTTAAACTCAAGTCTTCCTGACAGTAAGGCTGGGCTCCAATCTACTATGCCACTCTGTCTTTCATATTTATATCTATTTATCTACCTATATATAGGGATAGAAATAATGAACTCCTTTACCCCTCATTAATAGTAGTTGTCAGTAATAATAACTATCATTTATATAGCACTTTAATGCTTGCAAAGTGCTTTACAAATATTATTTCATTTTATTCTCACACTAACCCTAGGGGGTAGGTATTATTATACCATTTTTATAGATGAGTAACTTGAGACAGGCAGAGGTAAAGTGACTTGCCTAGGGTCACATAGCCAGTAAGTATCTGAGATCATATTTGACTTCTGGTCTACCTGATGCCAGATCCAATGCTCTAGCCACAGTGACACCTAGTTGGCTCATTATGTAATGCAAATGTGAACCACTGCTACCCAAAATCTGTGGGGAGACTCCTTTTCAATATAAGAAATAACTACAGATTAACAAGAAAAGCAATATAGCACAGTGGGTAAAAAGCTGGTCTTCAAATAGCAAGACATGGGTTTGTCTCTGCTCTGAAATGCTCTGGTTGTGTCCCTAGGAAGTAATTTTATCTTTCAATGCTTCCAGTCAACTCTTTAAGGACAATAAGGTGCAGGATTGTATTGGGTAGAGGAGTCCTCTATAACGCTGAAATCACGGGTTCTAACCAAAAAAAATGTTTTAAAACTATATACACACATACAAAATTTAAATTCTAGTGAAATTTCTAGGTCTTAAATGTCTTGTCATGCTTTGGGAAATAAAAAGCATCCTTTCCATAGCTATGACCTTGCATAGATAGAAAGGGAGCTAGCCCTTCACCAAAATATTCTGTCAGTTACTACTCAAAATAGAAAAGTGAAACATTATGGTCAGTGGCTTCCATTATTATAAACATCAATTTACTAGTGAAGAAGTATTATAATAATTGTTTGTTTTTTAAAGTTCCTGTCTCTCACTGCTTCCCTTCTCCCCTAGAAACTGTCTGGTTTAACGACATTTATTTAAGAAAAGAAGAGAAAAGAGCTATGCCTGAAAGGAGCAGAGTTTTACAAGATTATATCTTGACTTACTTTTCAAAGCTAAAATAGGCATGTAGGGCTCTATTAAAACAGAAATCATGTATGTATATGTATACATGTATGTATGCATATAGATATAGATATATATGTGTATATAAATGTCTAGGAAGAACCCAGAGGTAAAAATCATTTTTGATGAGGGGAGCAAGAAAAGGGCTTGCTTTTTTGCTTAAACTTGTTCAGTTTAGAATTGATATAATAGAGAAACTCCGCAAAGATAAACAAATTTATGTATTTCTTTTATATGGAATTATGTCAATTAGACTTCAAAACTGCTTGACTGTAATAACTTATTTCTGTTAGATGTTCCAATAATCCCTTTGTTCTCATTGCCCTTGGATTTTCATGTCAAAATCTGTCTTCTGACCCTTGAATCTTACCAGGTATAGATTTCGGGAAAAGGGGATACCATTAAGCTCTAGTTGTCTACATTAGAGATAGGATTTTTTCCCTCTGCATATGAAGAGAAAGTTGGGAAGTTATTTTTCCTCTGTCATACTATAAGCTGGGCCCACATGTTGTGTTTTACATTTTTTGGCTTAGGATGTGGGATTCTCACAGATCAGATAATGACATCTCTAAGAGGGTAGTACTAAGAACTAGCTGTTGTATTCTTAGTCTCATCATCTGTTCTGGGCTGGACCTGATTTAAACCAGTCCCCTGGTAGTTTAGATCTGATAAGTTGTTCAACAGTTAACAAAAGAATATTTACTTATTGATAGCAAAGGTCCTCTGCCTCTAAGTTGCCTACTGTGGTCCACCAGCCGAGCATCAGAGGGAAGCTGGAGTACCTTATTTCTGTTTGTAATCAGGGGAACAGGAAATGTTGTCATCAGCTGGAGACTTTAGGTACCTGTGCCAAATAAGTCTGGAGGATGGTTTTAATACCGTTTAAGAAAAAATTAGCCTAACTTTCATGAGAGAGAGGGAGTTAGATATTGCTCCTACCACGTCATCTGTAGCAAAACTGTTTTAAGCTGCAAATATAAATTTGACTCTCGATACCTGAATTTTATGCATTTGTCTTTCATTTGTCTGTTGGAGCTTGTGGTTTACCATGAAATTATCCATTTAGAAAGTGAATGTAAACAGTAGAGAAAGTGTACAAGACAGCCTGATTGCCTCTCTTACCCTCAGAAAACTCCTGAGAGCCCCATATTAAGTTAATTGATCACCTACTTGTATACTCTCTTTTCTCTTTGTTTGTGATGATACATTCTTCTGGTTATTCTCTTACCTCTCTAATTGCTTTTCCTCTGGTTTTTTTTTTTGTTTTGGTTTCTCACCTTCTTCCCAAATGCTTGAGATTCCCCGAGGTTTGTCTTTGGTTCTCTTCTTCTCTCTCTCTGTGTTCTTCCCCTTTTCAATCTCATTCACTCCTGTGATTTCAACCGGTTGGTTGTTGTCCTTCATTCTTGAAGAGGACCAAAATGACATCACTATGTTGGGGTCAAGATATAGTGTGTCTGACTGTGGCTGATCAGACCAACAGGGGCTGAGAGGCTCTACCACAGATCAGATACAAATAGTCCATATGAACTTTTGGAGTGAAGTCTCTAAATCTGCACATCTCACATTTCCTTTGAGCTATTGCAATTTTGCTTTGCTCATAGAGCACCTGCCTTCTATGATGTGAGCATGCCATGCTGGGTGGTCCTTTGCCAGTGTCCCCATGATTACAATTAATTCCAAACTTCTTCAGAGAGACTTTGAGAGTGTCCTTGTATCACTTCTTCTGACCTCTTGTGAGCTCTTGTCTTGCATGAGTTCTCCACAAAATAGTCTTTTGGCATTTGAACAATGTGGCCAGCCCATCAGAGTTGCATTCTCTGCACCAGAGTTTGAATGCTTCTAGAGCAATTCAGCTTTAGAAAGGACCTCAGGGTCCAGTACCTTGTTTTGTCAGGTGATCTTTACAATCTTCCTAACACAATTCAAATGGAAGTGATTTGGTTTCCTGGCATGGCGCTGGTATATTGTCCAGATTTTACAGGCATAGGACAATGAAGTCAGCACAATAGCACTGTAGGCCTTCAGTCTGGTAGGCAGCCAAATACCTTTTCTCTCCCATATTTTCCTTCAGAGTCACCCAAACACTGAGCTAGTTCTGGCAGTGTAGGCCTCACCTTCATCATCTTTGTGTACGTCCTTGGAAAGTATACTGCCAAGGTAAGTGGACTCATTTGCTATATGAGTATATATGTCAAGCCAAAATTAGCACAGAGAATCAATCCATACTCTGTTGCATCTCAGCCTCAGGGGCTGCATTGAATACACAATTGTGCAAACAAAAAAATCGTGTACTAATACTCCCTCCATTTTAGTCTTGGCTTGTGGATTTTTCAAGTTAAATAATTTATTGTGGGTGTGATAACTGACCTTGACGCCATTTTTGTCCTCTCTGAAGGCATCTGAAACCACTGCTGAAAACATCATGCTAAAAAAGCATGGGAGCAAGCACAAAACTTTGTTTCACTACTTTGGCGACTGGAAAAATTTGAGAGCATCGTCCATTACCCAGAACCCATGCAAGAATGCCACCATGGAATTGGTGTATGATACTGACGAACTTCTCTGGGCACCCAAAATTTGCTGTGATTTTCCATACACCTTCATGATTGA
This sequence comes from Pseudochirops corinnae, assembly GCA_028646515.1. Taxonomy (NCBI): domain Eukaryota; kingdom Metazoa; phylum Chordata; class Mammalia; order Diprotodontia; family Pseudocheiridae; genus Pseudochirops; species Pseudochirops corinnae. Next base: position 224,999,015 of record CM053586.1, read on the forward strand.
CAGTATCAAAGACCTTGTCTAGATTGAAAAATGTGTACAGACTTTTGTTCTGCTCATGGCATTTCTCCTGGAGTTTTCAGGAAAAACACCATATCCACCATTCCTTGACCCTTTCAGAAGCCACACTTCAATGTGCCAAAAGAGGACAAGCTTCAACTATTACTTCTGTGCAGATGATTCTTAGATCTGTACCTTTAGCCCTAAAAAACTCTCTTCTAAGTTCCAGACCTGTATTTCCAACTGCCTAATAGTCTCTACCAGGATGTCCCACTTTTAACTCACATTCAACACTTCTAAAACTAAGCTATCTTTTTTCTTTAATCAGCTCCTCCTTTTTAGTTCCCAGATCCTCTGGGGTTTCTTTTGAATTCCCCTTGGAATTGGAAGAATGAGTTCCTAAAGGGGGTGGGGAGCTTATAAGGAACCCTGAAGACTTCATTTCTAATACTATCATGGATGAGATCTCTCTGATGTTCTTCCTGCTGATTATCAGCCAGACTTAATTAGCTCTTTGTAAAGGCAATTGTTACTAAGGTAGTTTTATAAGAATATTTGATACAAGAAACCCGGGCTACACTCTTACAAGTACACAGAATCCAGGGGAAGAGTGGACTGGTTGTGAGGGAAATGGGCAGAATACACATGGGGCAAAGGGGTAAATTCACATCACCTGGCTACTAGATTTCATAGCCAGCATTATTTTCCAGTGCAAGGGATCTGGCTCCTTGTAATTGCTTCCTTCCTTGGGTGGCTATCTCTCTATGCCCATGTTTATCCTTGGTGGGTTTCTCTCTGCTTTTGACTGGATGCCTTGTGTCTTCCCTTCAATGACATGATTAATGGGGATAAGGGGGAGGGTTGGAAGGGAAAAGAGAGAGGGAGAAATTCTCTCCCCCTCCAAAAGAGTGATTTCCTCTGAACCTGGAGTGATTCCTTGAGAGATGGCTGGACTGGATCAACTACTGAAAATCCTTTGTTATTTAAATATTCCAGGGATGTAGTTAACTTGTTTGGTTAGCCAGTTAGGCTGTTTTCTTCTTGATCCAATTAAAGAGAAATTTGCACCTTGTAGAGAAATCAGGTACTAAATTATCTTGTTCAGACATTTAGAACCTTGTCACTGTAACTACCCTTACATTGAACATCTTGTAATTAATTACACTAATTGGTGAAGGGATGAAACCTTATCTTTATGTTTTTCTGATTTCTCTTGTCTATGGCACAACTATTCACCCCTTGTCCCATGTTCAAAACCCTGATATTATCTTTGCCAGTACACTTTCCTTCACCTTCCATATATAGTTGCCAAAATTTGCCAATTTTATTTCTGCATTATTTCTAGATCTTGTCTTTTCCTATTTGGTCCTGCCCTAGTGCAGGTCTTTATCTCTCACTGTTATTGAAATAACCACCTAAACAGACTTTTCAACTCCAATTCATCCTTTTCCCTTTCTCTAATCTTTAACACTACTGACAAACTAATCCTTATGCATATAAAAGGATGGTTGCGGATTGATTTAGCCAATCAAATCATTCCCATCTCAATTAAAGAATGCTATAGCCTGTCCAAAAATTAATAATTCTGCATCCTTATATTTTAAGTACAAGCCCATCAGAAACAATTTTTTTTTTATTAATGTAACATTATTTTCCTCCTTCTGATGCTGGTTATAATGCTGGTAATAACATAAGACCCAGATGTGTAAAGTGAATCCCTTTGTCCCTTTGTCCCCTGGACTGCCTTAAGAGGTGATACTCCCCAACTCCAACCCAGAAATTCCTCAAGCCTCAAACCACAGCCATAGCCATTCGAGTATTCCATCAGCAAATATAGGAGTGGAACCTGAATGGAAGGGAGAAAGAGGCAGGGGGAAAAGAGACTAGAGGAGGGAAAATTACCAACTCTCTCCCCACTAAGTAGACCCTCAAGTTTGAGAGAAGACATTCAGACCCTTAGCTGTCCATGGTAACGTCACCTCTCCACCAGTCCCAGGTGTGCAAATACCTGAACCGTGATGATGAAGATAATTTAACCTTAACTTTCACTTCAACCTTATTATGATACACAACCCACAACTCCAAACCTAATTCTGATTCATATCCTAGACAACTAGATCCAGTGGTTAAAGATTTAGTAGGTCTGAGCAGGAAACCCAAGCTTACCCAAAGCTTATATTGAGGCAAGGGAATACATGGATATTTGATGTCGTTGAGCAGGGGCAAAATCAGGAAACTTGTGGGGGCAATGGGAACAATTGAGGGGCAGTTTCAGGGGAAATGATCTTTGCTGTGACAGTCATTATCCAGATTGGGTCAGCACCTCTAACCTTATTCCCTTTCCTCCAGGTTTTGTTTAACTCCACAGTGTTTCTAGGATTTGTTCTGTCTGCCCCTATATGTCATGTTGGGTCCTGGACACCATCCTGAGAATCCACTCAAATTCCTTTCTTTGATGCTCTTAGGTCTCAAAGCTAATCTCCATAGGAGTTCTCACCTTCCTGTCCACTAACCCACCGCTTATCCTCCTGAGAGCCAGCGGCCCTAGAAGGAGGATAACAAGGCACCAGTACCCCCTTGTCCAGGCCCTTTCCCCGCCCAAAGAGGCCCCTTTCCCTCCCCTCCTCCTCTCGAGTTAGACTAGGCTGACATCAGAGGGTGTTCCCCTGGAAAAGAAATTCTGAGTTACCCAGCCCAAGGCCCAGCTCCAAGCAGCCCCTAGCTTACTCCCAGTCATTATTCCACACCCCAGTCTGCTGCAGTCCCTAGATCCGTATATTAGTTCAGTGAGGCCAGCGGCCTTAGCCTGAGCCCCCCAAACTCCCGGCTCAACTAAACTAAATCTCCAATTCTCAGACCCACTAAGGCAGCTCGAATTCCCCCACCTCCAAGGAGGAAACGGGGAGACTAGGGGGAGAAGAAAGGGGAGTCGGAGACCTAGGAGTCAACTGTTAGAGAGAACAAGGGTCGAGTGCTGGCTGAGACTGGGAAACTAATTACAATTTCCAGGCTTCGAGGGGGAGCTGTCCAGCGAGTCGGGGTGCCTCGCTTTGAAGCGGAGGAGGGTCAAAGTTTTGGCGGGGCAGGAAGAGAAGAAGAAGCCACGGGGTGGGGAGGGGAAGCTGACTCCCCCTCTAGCCGTCCGGTCCGGGGCGTCCCCCGCCCCCCACGTGTCCACAGCTGCCCCAGCCCCTCGGAGGAAACGGCGCCGCTTCCTGCGGCTCCGGCCGGGGATATAGGCGTCCAGCCCCCCGCCCTGGCCCCGGCTTTGGGTCCGCCAGCTGCCTCTCTGCTTTGGCTGCACCATGGCCTCAATCGGAACCGGCCTCTCTGGCTCTCCTCATCTCCCTGCGACCCCAGCTAGACTTCGAAGCCCCCTCTGGCTCCTCCTCCTGCTCTGTTGTGAGTGAGATGCTTCCCGGGGCCAGGGGAAAGGGAGCCAGGGAGAGGGGCAGGAGTAACGACCCGTGTGAGGGATAGGGATGGGGGAGGTAGGGCAACGGAGGGAGAGGTGGCTCTGGGTTTGGCGCACCATGTGTCTTGAATCCCTCCACCCCAGCCAGTCTCGAAGAAGGTCCAAGCATTGTAGTGAAAAGGGTAAGCTGATGTGAGAGGGCTGAGATGCGTACCAAAGGATGAGCTTTGTCGGGGAGGAGTAGGGGGTTCAAAGAAGCTGTGGTCTGACTTTTCTAGCAGGGGCCTGTCCCAACCAATTCCTTCCGAGAGCTTGGAAAACCTATGCGTGAAAGAGTCAGTGCTCCCCTTTGCCCTAGTTAAACTAGTCCCAGTCCAAACTAACAGTCTTACCAGGAGCTAAATAATGATAGTGTACATTTATATAGCAGTTTGCAGAGCACTTGTCTTGAAGTAGCCCTTGTCAGAAAGGTAGCTAAGTATTATTGCCCCCGTTTTGATTTTTTAAAAAATGGGAAACGGAGATTGTGAGGGATTCCATGACTTGGTCATTGTCGGTAAGCTTGACCTAGGTCTCCACATCTTTCTTGCTCTGGGACTCCAAAGCATCTAGGCCTTCTGTCCATTCCACTACATCACATCAGGTTTATTAACTCATGCATGTTTGCCATCCTTTCTCCTTTCCCTTCTCTTTAATCCTTGCCCCCATCCTTTCTGCAGTATCCTTGCAGCACTGGACTGAGATTGATTTGCCGTCTCATTTCAGTTCATAGCTTCTTCTTCCCACAGTTACCCTAAATGCCCAAGGCTCTGATGCTCAGACAGTCCCTGATGTCAACATGGAACCCTTTAAATGGCAAAATGGTGAGTGTCCAATGACTGAAGAAAAGTGGCATTTTTAAAGGAAGGGCCCAATCCTATAAATGTTTCCCCGGGTGCTCCCTGTAAATCTACATTGTTCTCTTTCTAGCTGCCACCTGCCCTCTTCCCAGGTAAACACAATTACTGCCCTTCCACTTTGTTTCCCTTTCTCCCTCTGTGCCTTTTGCCATTTTAAGTTCCTTAAATGACCTAAGGAGTTTGAGAGTATCCAGGGCTTCCATGAGATCTCAGGATTTGGAAGGAGGGGGGAGAAACACCCTTCATAGGGAAGATGTTCGGGGCTGTGAGAGAGGAAAGGCACAAGGGTACACAGGTGTGAGGGACCTTTTGCATTTGTGCCTATAGTGGAGACCTCAGAGCAGAGATATGAACTAACAGCCAGACAATGCTGGGTTTTCTATGAGGAACACATGGAAAACATCAGCAGAGAGGACTGGTGTGAATGGGACATGATCAGCAGGTAGGAGGCTGAGGCTGGGCTGGGAACTAGGCCATGGGCCTGGGGTAACAGAACAGAACCTTAAGGGGTGGGACCTACTCCTAAGGGCTGGGTATTGTCTTAAAGAATCAAATACAAATGAGGGTTGGGCCCTGGGTCTGGGGTGGGACAGTGATACAGGAGATAGCCTTTCTTAGCCCTCCCTCATTCTGATTCTCTTTTTACCCATTCCCCCACTCCCACAGGCCATACAGCAACTTACAGTACTGCCTGGAGAAATTAGCAGAATATTTCAAACTCGGTTTCCCCAATCCCTGGGCTGAGCAGATTATCTTCCAGAGCCACCAGATGTACTTTGTCAACTGCTCATTAGAGAGGCGGCCCCTCTTCTTTGACCCCCCAGAAGAGGTGCTGCTCGCACTGATCATTGCTCCCATCTGTCTCATCCCTTTCCTTGTCACACTGGTGGTATGGCGGAGTAAGGACAGTGAGGTCCAGACGTAAAACATCCCTACCCCTGATCAAAATATCTCAGTCCAATTTCTAGTTCCTCCCCTCCCCTGGGACTCTTCCATCACCCCAACCCCGCCCTGCCCTCAATCACCCCCTGGGGAAGCTCAGTCTGAACTTCTGGGGGGCAGGGGATAGGGGCTGAAAGAGAAAGACAGATGGGGACATATGCTCTAGAATTACCATAATAAATAAACCAATTGTTGGGTTTTCCCCCAGAAGTTCTCCATAAAACTCTGTGTCTAATCTCTCAGAGTCTTTGTTTCTGGTATGGTTCCTGGGCTTTGGGTAACAAGGATGGAAGGAACCAGATGGAGTCCATACTCCCTCTCATAAATGCTTTCCTGATCTTTTCCTCCATTCCTGCTCCTTCCTCTGAGGGTAGGGCCCTTCCTGACACTGCGCCTAACCCAGCTTCAGGAAACATTCAGGAAACAACTCCCATCCGCCCTGGATAGGGAGATATGATGGGGGCGGGAGGTTGTTGGGGGAGGGATGGGGGAGTATAATATCTTTGCTTTCCTGGCCTTAGTTTTCTTTTTAGGACCTAAGGGGCTAGACATCCTAAGATGACTCCAAGAAGATTCATCCAAAGAGGTCTCAGGACAGAGGGCAGTATGCAACACAGGCTCTCTCCCAGTTACATTGAGGTTCCTTCTGGTCCCTGCTCTCCCCTCCCCCTCTAAGACAGAGGTGTTGTCTACAGTTCTGAACATCAAACTGCAGCCTGGCCACATGCTGCCCTCTGGTGTCCACACAAATCAAAAACACTCAAAGGTGGATGGGACCAGTGAAATGACCCAAAGACAGCAGACCAGACTCTAGTGTACCACACTTGGCAGTTTCCCTAGAACACAATTACCCACTTATTATGACCCCATGTCCTCCCCACAAAGGCACTTACCCACTCCTTTGAACACAGGGCCTCCTTTGGGTATACGTTTACCTTTGGACATTTCTACTTGCTCCCTGGGAGTCACTCAATCCCCTCAAAACACACAGCTTTCCTCTTTATGAGCAATATCCGTGTGCCTCAGGTACATTCCCTGGGACACACCTATTTGTACCATACAGCATATCTGTCCTTCCTTTATTTGTCTCTGTTCTCATGGATATACATCTTCTCGGACACACCCCTTCTGTCCCATAAACATGCCTGTCTGATATTTGGGATACATTTAGATTTCTTCAAGCACGTTCCTTTCTTCTCCATTAACATACATGTCCTCAACAGGTACATGGTCTTACTCAAATGGTCCTTTGAGTTATGAGATGGAGTCCTAAATAAAAGCCTCTTGAGTAAGAAGGATTCAAGATGCATGGGGAAAGAACACACAGATAGAGCTCATTCTCTCCTCTTAAGCCTCCTTGCCAAACAGTACTCAGGGGAAAAAACTACAAAGATGCCTGCACTAGAGACATTCCAGGGACCTCCCAGCAACATAGCTATGCCTCTCCTGAGCTCTGTCTAGAGGCTTACCTAGATTTGACTTTTTCCTCTGCAGACCATACAAACCAGCAGAGATATACCTTGGCACCTCCTTTAATCTCTCTACACACCACTGCAGGGGCAGCACTATTATTGCCCATGTATTTCACCTATTCCCCTTGGACTTTGGTTACTATGAGGCAGCTTGGTGGCTCAGTGGATAAAGTGCTGGACCTGGAGTCAGGAAAACCTGAGTTCAGAATCCAGCCTTAAATACCTCCTAGCTGTGTGACGTTCAGAAAATCACTTAACTGATGCCTGCCTCAGTTTCTTCATCTGTAAAATGGGGATAAATAATAGCAGAATTGTTGTGAGGACAGAATGAGATAAGATTTGTTAAGAGCTTTGCAAACCTTAAAGAGCTATGTAAATGCTTGCTATTATTATTACAGGGCTAGAAATGTCTACCCTCTAAGATCCCACCCCTTTTACCTTCTCTATAGCAGAGGTAGATGTTTAGTCTCCTACCTGGATGGGTGGAGAGTATTGTATGTGTGTGGGGTGGAACTGGTTCATACCAGCAGGAACAAGCACATCCTTCCTCTTTATTGGTATACAATTCAGTTGCCATGTTATTTATATCCATCCGTTGTCAACTGACTACCTTCCCTCGTATTAGATGTTCTCTATTTTTTCATGTTCTGATGTTTCAATGTTCCATAATCTCTTTCTTTGCTCTTCTATTGAAGAGTGGGCTGGATGTTTAGTGCTAATGGCCAATCCTTTTATTGCCTCTGTTGCCTTTGTCCTTTCAAGCTTCTGTTAGGAGGTGGTAGATTGTGGGGTCCTGTCCTTTCTTTTTTGCTTATATCTTTCCCACCTGGTGCAGAGGCTTGACTTTTAACCATCCTGTTTGCCAAGGGCATCTCCTACTCCTTGGAAACAAGGTTCCCTGAACTGCTGTGTACTCATGGTGAGAAGGCTGTTCTCCAATCCAATCCAGTCCAATCCAACAAACTTTTTTTAAAAGGATTTTTAAGGATATATTTTGTTTTTGCAGCAACTTCATTTCCAAATATAACTCTTTCCCTCCCCTAACCAGCAACCCATCACAAGGAATCTTTCATTAAAGAGAAAGAGGAAAAAAAGTGAAGTAAACAACAAATCAACAGAACCTGACAGTCCATGCAATGTTCCATACACATCATCTCTCACCTTTGCAAAGAAGTGGAGGAGGCACATTTTCTCATCTTTTTTCCACTGCCAAGTCTGGCCAGTATAATCATTCTGCTGATGTCACTCTATAGCAATTCAAAGATCTTCTCATGCTTCTTGAATTCTTCTCATTCATCATCTCTTATGACAGTGTGATATTTTACTATATTCATGAACCATTCTTTGTTTAGCCATTCCCAATGAATGGGTGTCTACATTATTTCCAGTTCTTTGCTAAAACAAAAAAAAAATGCTTCTATAAAAATTTGATTGTATGTGGAACTTTTCCTTCTATTTTGAACTTTTTTCTATTTGGAGTTTTTTTGGGGGGAATATGTTAACAGTGGGATTTCTGCACCAAAGATACAGAGATATGAACATTTTAGTCATTTTTAGCATAATTTCAAATTCCTTCCCAAAACCAATTCACCACTCTACCAACAATGTACTTCTCTTTCTGAAGTCTCTTCAGCATTGACTATTCCCATCTTTGTCACCTTTGACAATTTGTCGGGTAAGAGGTGAAATCTCAGAGAAGTTTTGATTACATTTCTCTTAAATGATTTAGGGCTATTTTTCATATTATTGTTAATAGTTTGCAGTTCTTTTCTTGAGAACTGTTAGTTTTTATCCTTTGATCATTTTCCATTGGGATTAGGATCATAGATTTAGAGCTGAAATGCAGCCTTAGAGATTATCAAGTACAAACCTCTTATTTTATAGGGCTCAGAAATGTAAAGTGACTTCGCCCAAGGAAAGTGGAAGTGTTAGGATTCAAACCCAGATCCTCTTATTCCAAATCCTATGGCTTTTGCACTGTACTATGTTGCCCACATGCTAGTGAATGGCTCTTAGTTTTATATATCTGTTCTCTGTATATATTAGCTATCTTTCTACCTTATATTGGATATTAGACCCTATCAGATATATTTGATTCAAAGTTTTTTCCACCAATTGGCAGCATCATATTCTAGTTGCATTGACTTTGTTCATGCAAAAGCTTTTCAAAATAATCTTTTACATGTTTTGTAATCATCTCTATCCCTTCCTTGATAAAGAACCCTCTGCTTTTCCTTTCCACCTAACCTCATCCATAATTGTGAAAGATATCTGATATCATTCTCTTTTAAATTTGTTATGACCTTACCTTTAATATTCAGATCACATATCCATTCTTAAGTTTATTGTAGTTTCTTCTTTGGTTGTAATTAAACTTCTTTCCAATTTCCCTAGAAGTTCTTATTAAATATGGAACTCTTCTCTAAGTAATTTATGTTCTAGGCTTATTGAATAAACTAAGTTATGAGGTTCATTTTTTTCTGTCTCTTTTTTATCTAGTCTGTTCTATTGATCTACATTCCTATTTTCTAATCAGTACCAACTAACTTTGGTGATTACTGCTTTATAATGTAATTTGAGTTCAGGAAGTGCTATTCCCCGTTCTTTACAACTTCACAGGAAGTCTCTTGATTCCCTCAACTTCAATGTCCTCTTTCCCTAACTTTTGTTGTTGTTGTTAAGTCATTTCAGTAGTATACAACTCTTTGTGACCCCATTTGGGATTTCCTTGGCACAGATTCTGGAGGAGTTTGCCATTTCCTTCTGCTCATTTTACAGATGAGAAAACTGAGTTAAACAGGGTTAATGACTTGCTTAGGGTCACATAGCTAGTAAGGGTCTGAGGCTAGATTTAAAGTCAAGAAGAAGAATTTTCTGGGCCTGGCACTCTATACACCATGTCAGATAGCTGCCTTGTATTTATCCTGAATAAATTTATTCTATAATGTACAGGTCTCTCATAATTTTTCTGCCTTGTATTGCTTGTGTTACCTTAGGTAAATCACTTTACCTCTCTGGGCCTCATTTTCCTTTTCTGTAAAACAAGAGGATTAGACTGGATTACTTCTGAGGTCACTTGCAGTGTTAAATCTGTGATCCTATTGATCCCAAAGGACAAGTGGAGGAACAAAAGATCCAAAATCTGAAAAGAATTTCAAACTATTGGAAGCTCCTTGAGAGCCTAGAGAATTTTGGTTTTTTTTCCTTTGTATCTCCAGCACCCAGCAGAGGGCTGACACAGGAGAGCCTCTTAAATGCCTGTTGATTGATTGACATTGATTTTTTCATTATTCCCTTTGAGATTTTGGACCTTTGTTCCTCTAAACAAATTCTGTCATTATTTTGGCTATCTCTAAAAAGTTCCGCCTTGGTGGTTTGATTGGTATAGTATTAAATCTGAAAATTTATTTAGGTAGTATGGTCATACTTAGCCATGCTGATGAGTATTATTCTAGTTATTTAAGTCATTCTTTATTTCTTAAAGAGTTTCCAACAAACATTTATTAAGCATCTACCAGGTACCAGGTCTAGGGCTAGGTGCTGGATACCCAAAGACAAAAACAAAAACAAACCCCTCCTTGCACTTTAAGAATCTGTTAGGAGGTGAAAGGTGGGAGGGGAGGGTAGGAGACATACATGTAAACATGTATATAGACAGAGAAAGATGTGTAGATATAGATATATAGATACATGTATATATAAATACAGAGAGATACATGTAAACAGATATATAGATATAGAGATACATGTATATAGAGAAATAGATACATGTATATATAAATACAGAGAGATACATATAAACAGGTATATATAGAAATATCGAGAGATATGTGTACATATAGATATATAGATACATGTGTATATAAACATAGAGAATTGCATGTAAATATAGATAATGCTACATGTAAACATATGTACATATATGTGTACATGTGAGTTTGTTTTCTGAGAAGAAAGAATGAGTGCTAACAACTAGGGGATTAGAAAAGGCTTCCCATAGGAGATGACATATTTGATGAGCCTTGAAGAAAGGTTTCTAAGAGATAGAAGTGAGAAAGCATAGGGGACAGCTTGTGCAAAGGAGGGAAGTAGGATGTGAAGTTCAAGAAATAGCAAATAGGCCAGATCGGCTGAAGTGTAAAGGCTACAAATCTGCAACAACAACAGCAGTAATGGCTAACAGTAGTGTGTGCTGGGCACTGTGCTGAGCACTTTACAAGTATTATCTTATTTGAGCCCCAAAACAATCCTAGGAGGTTGGTGCTAATATTATCCCCATTTTACAGATGGGGAGACTGAGGCAAATAGTGGTCAAATGACTTTCCCAGGGTCACACAGCTAGTAAGCACCTGAGGCTGGACTTGAATTTAGCCCTTCTTAAATCCAGGACCAGCATGCTATCTACTGTATTACCCTGCAACAAGTCTAGAAAGGAAGGTTATGGCTTATATATGTTCAGTTCAGTTTATATTTTTCCTAGAAACAATACGGAGACATTGAAGCTTCTTGAGTAAGGGAATGAAATATATTTTTGTATTTTAGGAATATTAATTTGGAAGTATAAACCATTCCCCAAACCATTTGATCTAACCCATCAATTCAATTCAATATACATAGATAAAAGGCCTACTATGTGCCAGGACCTGGAGAAACAAAGACAAAAATGAAACAGTCCCTGCCTTCATCTACTGAGAGATGTACAAGATACACAATTAAGTAAATGCAAGGTGATCTGAGGAAGGAAAGAGCATTAAATAATGAGCCAGTGGGGGAACAACATGGGGGAGGGAAGGCATCTAAAGGGAAGGAGGTAGCATCTAAACTGAACCTTGAGGAAGACTAAGATTCTGAGAAGCAGCGATGAGGAGGGAACTCTTTGGAGGGACCCACAGAAGAGGGAGATGGATTGTGTCAAATAGTCTAGTTTGGTCAGAATGCAGCATTCCTAAAGAATAGTATGAAATAAAATGGAAAGGGAAGTGGGAGCCAAAGTTGGGAGAGTTTTTCATGACCAGTAATATCTTCCTTTCTCTGTTTGAGTCAATATGAGAAAGGACCATTGAACCATAGGAAACAATAATACTGAGCCTCCTCCTGAGGCTAAGCCTCAGTGATGGCAACAGTATCTTCCCTAGGTCAGTGGCCTGGCTTCCCGCCATAGGAACAAATATCAAGCCCAGCAAAGGCCACAAGACACCTGGGGAAGTGATATGGCCAACATATCACAGTCCTCCACCCTAGGTAAACTTTGATTTCTCTTCTAACTTAAAATCTATGTTCCTTTGATCCTTTCCCCTCTCCCCCACCCCACTGATCCCAAGAATAAAGACAGAGTACTTTACCTATGAGATTACCCCCCATTTTACACTGTATGTATCTTATATGTGCTTAGTTGTTTGCATGAAGTCTTCCTTGTTTTGCCCCTTTTTTGTAACTCCTTCCCTTAGCATAGTGCCTGGCATGTAGTAAGAGTTTGTTGATTGATGGGCTGACAAACCCACATCAAGGAAAGACTTTCCTGGTTCTCAGACAACACAACTGTGTCCCTCCTGAATTTTAGATCTGACTTTTGCTCTGTGAAAAATCCAGACCACCTAAATGAACCAAGACTGCAGTCAGATGGAGAGTTCACCAGCAATTGATGCCATTTCTTCTGCTCCTCTAATGGCAATGGCAGAATAATTGCTTGAAATTCATTTTACTTGAGCTCTGTTCAACTTCTCTGGTTATAGTACTAATAGTGCATTCCCTGGGATATACCTGCCCTTCCTATGAACCTATCTCTTCTCCCCATGGACCCAGTCATCCTTTACCAATAAATCCAACAGTCTGCTGCCCAAGCTGCAACGACTCTCTTTCCAGGATATAACTTTTCTTTCCATGAACATGTATGTGCTCTTCAGGTATTTTCCAGGGAAACCCCTATTTGTATTTGACCTCTCTGTCCTATGTACGTATCTATTCCTTCCATGAACACACATATATCCAACACCACATCCATTCTCCCCCATAAATATTCCTGGGATACACTGGGCTTCATCATTTCAATGAAATTTTTTATCAAGTCCTCACAAAACGTATGTCAATGTACTAGGCACTAGAGACATACAAAGTTTGGTATTTACAGTTTGTGATACCCCTTGCATCTATGTGGATTATAACTCCTCTACAACTCAGTGGAGAGTCTTTAAGGGTTGCTATGGTTAAAAACTTCATCACCTTGTGGCTAACCTAGAGATGAGCCTCTCTGAATTTAGCTAGGCTGGTCCTCAAGTGGCAGGCATTAAGTCTGTCATCAAGCCCATTCTCCAACTCCATAGGTCTTCTCAGAGCTTAAGCAGAAGCAGTACTCACATGCCCTTTAAGGACACAAGGTCTTGTATATCAAAGACAGGGGAAGTATTGTTGCACTTGCAAAAAGAATAAAGTCAGGAGGGGCTGGTTTGTGGATAAAGAGAATGAATTTAGCTTCAGAAACAAAAAAGTTTGAGATGGTGTCCAGGTGGAGATATCCTGTGGCTAGTGGAAGACACCAGATGAGAGTTCAGGAGAGGTCAGAGATAGAGATTTAGGAGTAAACTGCATAGAGACAAGAGAATAGGACTTAAGGGAACATAAGCAAAAATGCACAATTTTTTAAAAAGTGTCTCCTTATTCAAATATCACTTTTTTCTATTTGCAAGGCATTGGCCTAAGCTCTCCAGGAGATTCAAAGGTGAACAGGGCACAATCTTTGCCTTTAATCACAATCTAGCAGTGGAAAGAAGACAAAATTAAAAACAAAAAGAGCCTAAGGAAGGTATAAAGTACTATGAGTACTCTTTCTAAGGAAAGAAAGTCAATTTGTTCTTGGGAGGAATTGGGGGAAGCTTAATAGAGGAGGTAAGATTTCAGCTGTGTGAAGAGGGTCAGCAGGTAGGGATGGAGGTGAGAATCACAGATCTGAAGCAGGAAGAGACCTCAGCACATCCTCCTCGTTTTACAAAAGAAACTGAAACCAAACCAGGTTAAGATTTGCCCCAAGTTCCCCAAAAAGTGAGCCCCGAAGGTAAAATTTGAACCTTGGTCTTTTGTCACCAGAACCAGTGAGTGTTCTTTCTACTGAGCATTCTTCCTGAGGAGAGGGCATCAATACTTTACCCTTGAGGGGCATTCAAGGCATAGAAGAAATAATATTAATAAAGTTATAGAATGGGGAAAAAGGTATTTTGTTTGCTATTACAGAAGGACATAAAACAACTCAGTTTGGTTGGAGTGAAAAGCATATGGAGGAGGAGTAGGCAATGAGGCTGAAAAGTTAAGGTGATGTTGGGTTTTTGAGGGTCTTGGATACCAAGCAAAGGAAAACTTTGTTCAGTAGATGCCAAAGAGAACCAATAGAAAGATTTTGAATAGAGGAGTGACATCGTCAGGAATCATTAAAATGATTAGTCTGACGGAAGTGTGAAGGATAAAAGGAGAGAAGGGGAGGCAGGAAGATCTTTTAGGAGGCTATTGTAGTACAGTGGTTGGCAGCGAGGGCCTGGTGGGAGGCTAGGGATGGTAGGAATAAAAGGGAAGGGACGGATGTGGAAGATTGCAAAAGCAGAGTCAACATGGTGTGGTAAATGATTGGATATGAGAAATGAAGGAAGGGAAAGGGCCAGAGATAATCGCAAGGTCTTGAATGCGGAAGGCAGGGTAAACATTGTTGCACTTGCAGAAAGAATAAAGTCAGGAGGGGCTGATTTGGGAGTAAAGGAATGAATTTAGTTTCAAAAACCATGAGCCTGAGATGGCAGCCAGTGGAGATAATCCTGTGGGCAGTGGGAAATACCAGGCAAGAGTTCATAAGAGGTCAGGGTTGGAGATAGGGATTTGGGAGTCAACTGCATACAGACAGCTGAAGCCAGGGAGTGACTAAGATTGTCAAGGGAGAGAGCAAAAACAGAAGAAAAGAAGGCCAAGGACACCCTGGAGAACACTCAAGTTATGGGGGTAGGGCATCCTGAGCAGCCAGCAAAGGGGGCAGTTTGGGAAACAGGAGAAATAGAAGGAGCCAGAGACATCCGGAAGCCAAGTCAGAGAGCCTCCCAAATCATGGAGCGAAGAGGGTGAAAAGGAACACAGACTGGGAAATCATTCTCCTCCTTATGGACAGTCTAGAAGCCTCAGCAACACCAGACTGTCAGTCACCCAGCCCGAGTTTCACCATGCTTCTTTGCTAACTGGCTGTAGGCACTAGGCCAAGTCACTTAATCTTAGTGCCTTCCCCCTTTTGATTATCTCTAATTTATCCTGGAGAGAGCTTGACTGACTACAGATGCTTGCATCTCATCTCCCCCATTAGACTGTGCAGGTGCTATTCTTTTTTTGTTGTTTCGTTTGGAGTTTGTTTTTTGTATTTGTTTGGCGGGGGGAGGGAGGGGCTTTCTTGGTATCCCAGGACCTGACACATAGCAGGTACTTCATAAAGGCTAGCTGAGTTTCTAGGCCTCGGTTTCCTCATCTGTGAAATGGGCTACGTGGAGGGGGGCTCTCAGTTCTAGGGCTTGGGGACCCCGGCCGGCTCCCTGGGACACATGGCTTGGACCCCTTGATGCACACAGTTAAGTCCTTAACAGTTCTCGGGACACCCCTCTCCCGTAATCCGACGCAGCACAGGCGCTCGCCCACTCCCTCTCTCACTGGTTCAACTCCCTTCAGCGCGAGAGGATCTCAAAGTGCCCGGAACCTTTCGACTGAGCTCGGTTCCGGAAGTGCTGAGCCGGATCCCGGAAGTCAGTTCAAGGCTATTCCAGTTTCCCTGGGTGACGATGGCGACTAGTTTCGAGTGGCCGTGGCAGTACCGCTTCCCCCCCTTCTTCACGTGAGCCTCGGATCCGCTTAGGGACCCCCCCCATTTTTGAGGGACTTCCCCTCCCCACTTCCTCCTAAAGTCGCCTCCATCCCACCGACTGAAGAGCGTGAATTCGGACGCCCCTCCCCCTGGGTGGGGAGCATAAGGACTAGCTGACCCCCAGCGCCCTCTTCTCTTCTCCCTCCTCCAGCTTTGCGGGGGCCTCTCCTCTTCCCATGCCCCCACCCCCCGCTGCGTTCGCCTCTCCCTCCCCTTGCTACGCGCGTGCCTCCCCCACCCCACTCACCTCTCCCGCCCCTCGGACTCTCCCCTGCTCCAGCCCTGGTCGCTTCCCCATCTGCCCGCCCCAGCCCTGATTCCTCCCCATCCCCCTCGGACCCTCGGGTCTCCCCTCTCCAGGTTACAGCCGAACGTGGACACCCGGCAGAAGCAGCTGGCGGCCTGGTGCTCTCTGGTCTTGTCCTTCTGCCGCCTGCACCGACAGTCCAGCATGACGGTGATGGAGGCCCAAGAAAGCCCACTTTTTAACAACAACAAGCTGCAGAGTATCCTCCCCTAAGGCGTCCCACCCCCTTTTTCCTGCCCCCAACACAGACACTGACACTCCCTCCCCCCAGTCCCCTCGGGTTGGAACCAAGTTGCAGATTTAGACCCATCTCAGGACAGACTTCTTAGCGAGGAAGAGGTGGTGAGTTTCCCTTTTAGTGACATCTGGATGACTGCTTGTCTAGGATGTTGTAGAAGAGACTCATGTTTGGACTAAGGTGGAGGTTCCTTCCAACTCTGGAGATTGTCGGATTCTGTGATCTCCCCACTAGTGATATGCAGGGTTAGAGTTGGTTTTTTTCTCTATCCTCCTCTTTGATTCTTTTGTGTTGGTGGGGTGGCTGGCCTAGTAATACAGGACAAGCAAATTCAAGGCCAAATTGACCTGCAGCAAGAAAAGGAGATTAAACTGTTTGGCCCGATAAGTCTGGGTCTACTTTCGACAGACCCTGGGTTCTCTGGTTCATCCCTAGAGTATCTGGGAAAACAGTTTAGAATGACAAAGACAGGCCAAGAAATTATATTATTCCTATAACCTGTTCTTCCTGTAACAAAAGGCACTGTGCTGGATGCTGGAGAAAGAATGAAAATAACTCTTGCCTTTGAGGCACTTACATTCTATTGCTGAAAATGACGTGGACGTATATAAGTAAATTTTAAAAGGTGTACAAATTAAATATAAGCCCTTCTCTCCTCCTCCAGTCTCCAGAGATATCAATCCAGATCCCACTTGGATATTCTAAATATTGTGTGCAGTGGCTCAGCATGGAACTATCTCTGGGCTGGCTTTTATTCTCTTTTGGGATTGGATTTATAGCTTGCTCCATATCCCGTGACTCTGTCATTCCCTTAACCCTGAGTCAGGAAAGCTCCCTATGGAATCTATCCAGATTGTGTTGGAGGAACTGAGGAAGAAAGGTAGGTCCCTGTCCTCAGTCTTTGTACTGTCTCTTCCATGGTGGTTTTACCTTTGAGTAGATCCCCTTGTATCTTCCCTGTTCTCCCTGGTTCTTGTCCCTCTTTTACCTCTCTTCTCCTTCCCTCTCATGGCAACTGAGTCCAGTGTGACTGGCATAGTTATAATAGCTATTCTTCCTTGATTCATAGCCTTCCATCTGCCTCTAAAAGTGGGATTTTGTTACCCATTCTCTTTATACCTGGTGTATGTAAATGAGAAGAAAGTAACTAGCATGAATCAAAAGACTTTTTTGGAGAAGGCAACAGTGGATTTGGGATGGGACCTCTGTGTGGGAGGATGTTAATCTCTCAGTGTCCTGAAAGTAGAACCTCCTCCACTCTTTTCCACCTCATTAACCCTCTTAGCAACTCTCCCATGCATGATTGCTTTCCAGGGAACCTGGAGTGGCTGGATAAGAACAAGTCCAGCTTCTTGATCATGTGGCGGAGACCAGAAGAATGGGGAAAGCTCATCTACCAGTGGGTGAGACTCATCAGTACAGAAAAAGCACCTCACATTGGGGGTAGAAAAGAACTGGGGTTCAACACTGTGTGTGCATGTACCCTCCACTCTGCAGGTCTCCATACCAAGTACTTCGGGGCTAAGTTATAGATGAAAGCCACATCTGTGGTGAACCTTTCCCTGTGCCTCAGTTTCTCTGGCCAAATAAAGCTTCCTTTTTCCCCTCTCCCCACCAGGAGCCAAGAGGCTGGGCAAAGTCATATTTTCAGAGCACAGTGGGGGGAACCACAGGCCACTTTGTTGACTGGAGGCTCTGACCACAGGAGATAAATGAGGAAAGGGCAAAAAAATAACTTGAGGCTGCCTCCTCACACACATACTCATAGGATCTGCCTCAAACTCACAGAATGCCAGTGAATTTCTTTGAGCCATTGTAAAGTCAGAACAGGCTCTCCTGAAACTTCCAGCCACAAAACCAAACTCCTCCAAAAAGGGAAGAAGCATTAGTAGCAATACAACATGTACAATGACATCCAGCCCCCAACCCTCTTTCCTGTATAGGGACCTAGCCAGGACAGGAGGCCACTAATTAGACACGTGAGAAGTTGTGGTTTTAATGCTGTGTATGTATGTAAATATAGCTTCCCTTAGGGAATGTGGCTACTCAAGCACTCTTCCTCCTAGGCTAAAATAGGCTCTGGTGCCTGATTCTTGGATTAGAGGGGTGGGGTCAGTGAGTCAGTGAGGTAACAACCCTAGCACCTCATGTTCCCCACTTAGCCCTCATTTTCTGCTTCCACAGGTTTCAAAGAGTGGCCAAAACAACTCTGTATTTACCTTTTATGAACTAACCAATGGAGATGATACAGAGGACGAGGGTAATGCCTTTTAACTCCCCCCACCCCCCATTTCCTATTCCCTGTGTTGTTATCCATATCATATTCTTGACCCCTGGGTTGCAAATAATTGTGAAAAAGCTGAGTAAATGGGGGGAGGGATGTTGGGGAGACAAAGGATAATAGTGGTTCCTCATCCCTTCCTGATCCAAGTACCAGCTCAGGTGAATTATGGGGAAGGGAAGACCTAGCTCAGGTATTCTGGCTTCTGCCAAGAATTTGGGTTCATTTTGATTTCTGAATCATCTGATCTTTTTCCCTAAAAACCCATCCTTCACCTAGATCAGTGGTTCTCAACCTTCCTAATGCCATGACCCTTTAATACTTGTATATGGGTATATCTGCATGTGGGCAGACCGCCTTGTAGATCCACAGAGGAGTGGTGTCTTGGTTCCTAAGACCATCGGAAATATGTGTTTTCCGATGGCCTTAGGTGACCCCTGCGAAAGGGTTGTTCAACCCCCAAAGGGGTTGCAACCCACAGGTTGAGAACTGCTGACCTAGATCCTCAGAATTTTCTTCTCTGTAGAACTAGCTTCTAGATTAGTAGCAGAATTGATAGCTCTTGGCTGCAGCCCCCATCCTGCAAGACCCTGTTTGCTTCTACCTTTATCCTCTGATTCAGAATACCATGGCCCTACGTGGTGACCAGGGCCGCCCAACAGCCCAGGCTGGGAAAAGCTCACTGTTCTGTCAGAAACTAGACTCCTCTTGTATATGGGATGTATATGTCATGACCTGTACTGCCTTGCCTCTAGCACCTTACATCACCCATCAGCTTGCCCACCTCCTCCCTGATCCATTCTCTATGGCCAGGAAAGTTGGCTGTAGTGGATAGTACCAGGAACCTGTATAGCCTTAGGACGTACCCTCTTCTCTAGCTTAGGTACAAGGTGAATGGGGTTCACCCTTTGCCCCTCCTCTGCCAGGTACTGAAATGCTAGGTGGAGTCTTATGTCCAGCCCACCAGGCATCTTAGGTCAGCTGTGGTGGTGGGGTCCCCTTACACATCTGCTTTCTCCACAGAGTTCCATGGACTGGATGAGGCCACACTTCTTCGAGCTCTGCAGGCCCTACAGCTGGAGCACAAGGCTGAGATCATCACAGTCAGCGATGGCCGAGGGGTCAAGTTCTTTTAGTAGACCCCTTTACCCCACCCCTTCCTTCCTTATTCTCTGAAGGAATAGGCTCTGTCCCCACAGATTGGAGCTTAGACCCAAATATAACGTAAAGGAACTTTCCAACTTCCTCCCAGTCATATGTTGGGAGAACCTTGGAAAAATTTGGAAAAGAGAATTCCTCTGTTACCCCACTGATCTGCTCCATGAGTGGGTTAAGGTAATAGCCCCAGAGAGAAAAGATATGCCTAGTTTCTCCTTACTCTTTCTACTCCCTCATTCCAGACTTCGGCTCATCTAGGGTCAGTAAACTCACAAAACATAGTCACACATATCTATGAGTACATGGCACCTACTGACTTCTCCCCTCAGGTTTAGCCTGGATCCTCTAAAGAGGGTTAGGGGTTACATGGAGGACCTGGCTGCAGGCAGCCTGCTGGGCATCATAGGAATAGATCAGAGAAGGAGGACTGGCAGCAAAGTGCCAGGTATGGCTCTGATCCATGTTATTAAAGCTGGATTGTTCAGCTCTCAGTGCCTCTGTCCAGGTGACTTTTGTGTGTGGGAGAGGGGAACTAGAACTGAAGACGGTGAGAGTAGTTTATGAGCAGGTAGATCTTAGCCTAGAGAAAGAGAGGCATCTAAGGTGAGGAAGAGACAAGTCCTGTGGTCTGTGAAAACGTCCATAGGGAATTTCTGGATCAATTTTCTCCAAACTAGTTCCAGTCCCTTCCACTGGGGTTTAATTGTTAATGCTTTCTTGGTCAGCATTGAAAGAAGTGCCTTCCAACTTGAAGAAACACTGACTAATAATGTTCCAAGGCGTCATGCAGTCACAGCCGGTCCCTCTTTCACCTACAGGTCCTAAACGCTGGGTGGGGCTCTCTTTAGTAGGCGGAAGTTAAAGGGTTAAGGCGGATTTGGACTTTGCTTTATTGGAGAGGTGGTCAGACAGGAAAGCGCAGATGGCTGCAGGATAGCCAACTGGTCCGGGTTGTGGTCCCTTGGTTGGGGGGGGTTGGACGTGGAGACGGAGCTCTCAGTATTGGAGTGGGTGATGGAGAGCATGTCCGGATAGGATAGCTCCTCAGCTAGAGCAAACTGCTGAGTGACTGGGGAGGGGTGGGAGGGTGGGGTAGGAAGATGGTGGCGGCGCTTGTAGAAGGGGAATCTAGGAGTTGTGTAGTCCTGGTGCCCTCTGCCTTTGCTTTCGCCGCTGGAACTACTCAAGCCAGTTAGTGGACGGGGGTGGGGCTTCCTTATCGAGGGTGAGCAGGCGAGTGGCAGCCAAACCCCCACCCTAGAACCAAGAGCTTCTCACATTTCCTCCCCTGGTTTGGGCTGATGCGCTAGCTCATTGTATTGCGAAGAACCCCTCTATTCAGAACAAGAGTTTACTTCTGGGGGGAAGCAGAGAGAGGTGATCGGCGGTGATGGGGCGGGCAAATAGCTGTTGGAGCTGAGACGGAGCGGGTCTTAGGAGGTGGAGTCTGAAATGAAGCAGGTTTAGCAGCATCTATAAGCCCTTCCTGGCTTGCTCTGGGGGAATGTGAGAGCACAGAAACCCTGAAGGGGCGGCCAGGGGTGGGCGGGAAGGGGGTGGAGAATAGACGGGGGTTAGGGAGGGAGTCCCCCCACTGAGGGGCCTGTGGGTAGGGCCTGAGTGGAGGGGGCGGAGCTTCGAACCAGGATTGCTGGGGGCCGAGGCTGGAGACCTATTGCAAGAGCTTGAGCCCAAACCCGAGTGAGGCTTTCCGAGCTAACGCAGTTCTCTAGACCCAGAGCCCAAAGCGCAGAGTCCTATTACCCTTGGCTTCTGGCCTCCAGTACCATCAGAGCCTTTCCTTCCTCATGCTGGCCTCCTCTGCTCTGGAGCCCCCTGTTCCTATGTCTCAGACCGAGGCGGACCTGGCACTGAGGTCTCCACCGCCTCCCGCTCCTGCTGTGGCTCCTCGCCTCGGCCCGGCACCCCGGCGGATGCGTCGCTTCTCCGGAAAGGGGGAGCTCCGACCACGCTCCACGCGTTTCAGCCGCCGCAGTTCGGTGGACCTGGGGTTCCTGAGCACTTGGTCTGAGCCCGCCCCGCCCCTCCCTGATCCCCCAGGACCTCCGGATTTAAGCAGTCCGGGCTCCCCCAAGTCTTTACAGCCTAGCTCAGGAGAGCAGGCGGAGGGCGCACCGAGCGGGGGTCCTGCCGGGAAGCCAGGAGATCTAGGGCATCCGGAACTCTCAGGGTCGGGGGGAGGCCTGGGTTTCGGGGAGATGCTGCAGAGCCCCAGTGGGGTGGCGCCTGAAAGGCTACGAGAGCAGGAGGAGAAGGAAGATACGGAGACGCAGGCTGTGGCCACGTCCCCGGACGGCCGCTATCTTAAGTTCGACATCGAGATCGGACGTGGTTCTTTTAAGACTGTCTACAGGGGTTTGGACACGGATACTACGGTGGAGGTCGCTTGGTGTGAACTGCAGGTGAGAGGGGGGTGGGGGTGGAGGATGGCACTTGAGCTGTAGCACAGTCCAAAGGAATGTAGAAAATCACTTCCAATCAGAGGACCCGTCCTGTGAGATCTTCATGGCAGGATCCCAAGTTTCTCCCTGCCTCTACCCTATGCACATGTTCCAAATGGTCTGCATTGAGTGTACAGTTGGTCCGATCACTCTAGCCAGACTATAGAATCCCACTGAGAAAAACAGACAGGTAACGTGCAGTGAGGACTGCAGGATCCTCCTGATTTCCACCTCGGCCTTTGGTCAAGAGGAAAAATCAGAGGAGAGGTTGGTCCTCGATCCCGGTTGCTGGCTAGACCTGTCCGGCCACAGCGGGTTGGGGTTGACCCTGAGGGCTACTTGCTTACTATCCCTCTCATCAGAGATCCAAAGGGAGACCAGCTCTGGATCCCTTCTCCTCAACACCCTCCTTAGAGGTCACGAGGTCATGGGTGTAGGGGGAGAAGCCCGAGCCTCTGGGATAGGGTCTTCTCGGGGCAGGGGATTTAGTTGGACCTCAGAAAGACCCATCTTTCTGGGGAATTTCGGGGTGATGAAGGAAAAGAAAGACTATATGGGAACTCCTAAAGCCCGTTATCCCGAGACTGCTTCCCTGGAAACGTGGACTCAGGGAAGTTCCCCCCAAAATATCCTTGGAGCCTTCAGCGAGAAAGCGAGAGCAGGGATTCTATGTCCTGGTTTGGGCATTGGAACACATGATTCCTCAATTCTTCGCCCCACTGTTGTCCCCAGCCCTCAGGTGTGGTTTTGGATTGGAGCATGAGTACTGAAAAGGGTGTGAAGTCGCTCACCACTCCCTCCTCCCAAGTCCCTTTCAGTCTTCACTACAGGCTTGAAGAATAGAATCTGCTGTAGTTCCCAGCTCTGGGTCATGACAGACTGCTTAGCCCCCGATCCCTCAATGTGACTGTGGAGAGGAGGCCGGGGCGAAGTGGGCACCTTGAGGGAAGGGTCCCTCCCCTCGGGTCCTGGCACCAGGATGGTCCCTCACTTCTGCCAACGCCGCGCCCTGGGACCAGGGCCAGGAGGAGAGAGGCGGCCAAAATGAGGGGGGTGGAGATGAGGGAGGAGAGACGTGGGGCGAATGGTGGAGGGTAGGTCAGGGGGAGAGGCAGGGGCTCAGGCTCCAAGAAACCTAGTCCAGAATCTTCCCACTCCTCTCTGTAGTCCTACCTTGACTCTTGTCTACCCAGTTCCTCTCGTTCTACCTTTCCTCTTCTGCCCCTCTCTCCTCTCCCACTTTTCCTCCAACGTGCTTCCCCTCCGGCTCCCCCTCAGGCCCCAGGTGGCCCCCTCCCACTCCTACTACCGGAGTCGGGCACAAAGACAGCATTGAATTCTAGGCCCCTGGACCGTACCACATAAAGGCGCTTGTGTTCGTCTGTGGGGGTCCGAGTACCGCGTCGGGTGCGTTCTTGGAGCCAGAGCGGGAGAGGGCGGGCCGGGTGGGGCAGGGGCTCGGGAGCCTATTGGGCAAGAGCCCCATCCGCCCCCAACCCAGCCCCCTCCCCACCCCCCAGACCTCCGGGAATCTCCAGACCTGGCCCCTCAAGTCCTATCCCCTACAGCCTCCCCCATTCGGTTCTCAGGCTCTCTTGGTATCCCACTTTCTCTTGCCTGGAAGAGAACACCCACAATTAGTTGCTGCCCTTTATCCAGGCATTCTCGGGGTCTGAGGGACACCCCCTGGGCGTTGGATTTCGAATGCCATTCACTGCTCCCTCCCTCGCCCCCAGACTCGGAAACTGTCTCGGGCAGAGAGGCAGCGTTTCTCCGAAGAGGTGGAGATGTTGAAAGGGCTGCAGCACCCCAACATCGTCCGCTTCTATGACTCGTGGAAATCTGTGCTGAAGGGCCAAGTCTGCATCGTGCTAGTCACAGAACTTATGACTTCGGGCACTCTCAAGACGTGAGTTCTGGGATCTTGGGCCAGCAGGGCTCAAGAAAGAGGGAGGAGGTGAAAGCGTAGGGGAAATGATGAGGGTGGGAAGAAGTAAAGTAGAATAAGGTGGGACTATGCTCAGGAGCGCCCGATGGAGGACCCCAGAAAGACCCCTCTCAAAGTCTGGTGCGCCAGTCTTGTACCTTTAGGTGGCCCCTAACTATACTCTCCTATCATCATTCTCAGGCTCTCTTTTCTCCTTCCAGATACTTGAGGCGATTCCGTGAAATGAAGCCTCGGGTCCTTCAACGCTGGAGTCGACAGATCCTGCGTGGGCTGCACTTCCTGCACTCCCGGGACCCCCCTATATTGCACCGGGACCTCAAATGCGATAACGTCTTTATTACTGGTCCCACTGGCTCAGTCAAGATCGGGGACCTTGGCCTAGCCACACTGAAGCGCACCTCCTTTGCCAAGAGCGTCATCGGTGTGCTCCCACACTCCCCTCTACCCCAACTCTTCGCTATCTTGGTCCCAACACCCCCTTCCCCACTTAACTCATTCTAGCCTTAGAGGAGACTGGAGCGGCCCAGAATGCCCCAAGCCGGGGAACCTTTAAGATCTGAGGGTTGAAAGGCTGCTTGGAACTCCTTTGAAGTGTGGCTAAATGCAGAGAGAATCTAAACCCCGGATATGACTAGAAGACCAACAAGACAAAAGCCAACACAGTCCTGAAACAGATGTAGGGCTCGATTTTGGCTTAGAGTTTTTCTGTTTTCCTTCCCAGCAAGTTTCTACCCCAGCACACCCAATCTAGTTCTTGCCCTGGTTGAAACTCCTCTATTAGGGGGACCATGGAGAGAATAGGAACCATCGGTTGATCCCCATTTTGCCCCCACCTAGGGACCCCGGAATTCATGGCACCTGAGATGTACGAGGAGAAATACGATGAGGCAGTGGATGTGTATGCATTTGGCATGTGCATGTTGGAGATGGCCACTTCTGAGTATCCCTATTCTGAGTGCCAGAATGCTGCCCAAATCTATCGAAAAGTCACTTCGGTGAGGAAGTGGGAGGAAAGGATATCCCAGTTGCTGATTCCAGTGCTTCTCCCCAGTCTCCTTTGCTGAGACAGAGATACTTTTTTTTTCCCCTGGGAAGACAAGGATTCTAACCTTTATTGCCAGCATTCTCCATTCTACAATTTGTAAGACAATTTAGGAGATAGTGGGTGGGCAGCTAGGTGGTGCAGCGATTAGGGTACTGGCCCTAAATCAGATCCTTTTGACTCCAAATGCAACCTCAGACACTTAGCTGTGTGACCTTGGGCAAGTCACTTTAACCCTGTTGCCTCAGTTTCTTCATCTGTAAAATAATCTGGAGAAGGAAATGCCAGTATCTTTGTCAAGAAAATCCTAAATGGGTATCCTGTCTGACTCTGAGGTTAGATACAACACTAAGTCTAGCTCCCTTCTCTTCTTCTGCCCAGGGCACAAAGCCTAACAGTTTTCACAAAGTGAAAGTACCAGAGCTGAAGGAGATAATAGAAGGCTGTATCCGAACAGATAAAAATGAGAGGTGGGACCTGGGAATGGAATTGTGGGAGATATCTTGAGGGTGGAGTAGGGAAATAAAGAAGATCGGGATGGTTAAGGTGGGGGAGAGAAAGGATAACACCATGTTAGCCCTCAGCTAATCTGTCCTGCTCCATTTCTAGGTTCACCATCCAAGATCTCCTGGCCCATGCCTTTTTTCGAGAAGAGAGAGGTGTGCATGTGGAACTGGCAGAGGAGGATGATGGGGAAAAGCAGGGGCTGAAGTTGTGGTTGCGAATGGAAGATGCCAGGAGGGTTGGCCGTCCTCGAGACAACCAGGCCATTGAGTTTCTATTCCAGCTAGGAAGGGATGCAGCTGAGGAGGTGGCCCAGGAAATGGTGAGAGGACTGGAGCTTAAGGACAAAAGAGATGTAGTGGTGGTGATGGTGGTGGTGTTACTGTATGGAAAGAGGGGCAAGGTAGGGAGAAAAATGAAGAAAATGTGGATGATGGGAAAAAGGGGAGAGAAAGTTGGTTCCACTCAATACAGGAAGGGAAGCTAGAGGGAGATAGATGTCACTACTTTAGGAAAAGACCAGGTTAAAGGGAGAATCTAAGCATTTGTTTGAATAATATCCCTTCCCCATGCTCAGTTAGGATTGAATCATTGGTAGGGAAACTGAAGTTGAGAGATCTGGGTGTTCTCATTCATTCCTCTTTTTTTTATACTGTTAAATATACAGTAGCAACATTCATTTCACCATTTTATGTAAAATGTTTCTCCAAGCCAGATGATTTGATATAAAAATCAAACCCATCACATCCCCCACCCCACCCCCCACCCAATGATCTTTCTACATCAAGTGCAATCAGAAATGTGTACAACATGAATATCTGCTTCTGAAGGGCAATGGCCGGAGGTCTGTGTTTTTGTGTCTGACTGACTGTGTGTGTAAACTTGTCTCTGTCTACGTACGTGTTGTTATTTTCCTTCCCGTCAGGTGGCCCTGGGACTAGTCTGTGAAGCAGATTACCAGCCGGTAGCTAGAGCTGTTAGAGAAAGAGTTGCTGCCATTCAACGCAAAAGGGAGAAGCTTCGTAGAGCTCGGGAGACAGAACCACTCCCACCACCCCCAGGACCACCTCCAGTGGTTGCCCCCACAGCTCCTGGTCCTGATGCTCCCTTCCCCCCTGAACCTGAGGAGCCAGAAGCAGATCAGCACCAGCCATTCCTTTTCCGCCATGCTAGCTACTCCTCTACTACTTGTACGTCGCCCCTGATCCCTGGTACTGGGCAACCC
The DNA here is from genome assembly GCA_028646515.1 of Pseudochirops corinnae. NCBI lineage: Eukaryota > Metazoa > Chordata > Mammalia > Diprotodontia > Pseudocheiridae > Pseudochirops > Pseudochirops corinnae. The sequence goes on from CM053586.1 coordinate 225,025,783, forward strand.
CCTCCTCCCAACCTTTATTTTCTCTCCTTGGGGCTGAACTTGTAACACCTCATAAGACCTCTCTATAGAGCAGTCTCCCCACCTAGGTGGGAGAAATCTTCTCCCTTCTAACCCTATTATTTTCTCTGGGAAGGAAGAAATGGAACTGCATTTGGAGCTCTTTACCACTCAGTCATACTCCTTTCCTGTCCAGCACCCTTCACTTGGCCCTTTCTAATTCCCCCTCCCCTCACCTCTCTCCTGCAGCGGATTGTGAGACTGATGGTTACGTCAGCTCCTCTGGCTTCATTGAAACTTCAGACCCAGTGCTCCAGCCCTGTGGAAGGGAACCATCTAGCCCTGCTGATCCCCAGATCTGCCTGCCTTCAGTGAGAGAGGCTAAATTGGGGGAAGGGGATGCTAGTGGTTTAAATCTCTGACTCATCTTCTTGTGACTCATAACCCCATGAGCCTAGATGTTCTCTCTTTCTTACCTGATAATCCCTGGCTGTACCTCCTTGGAACTTCACCACCCTTAATTTCATCTGTTCCTGATCCAATTTCCTAGGAGTTGGGATCCTCGACTGTGACCCCCAAAACCATAATCACAGAATGTCAAAGTGGGAAGAGTCTATCCAGTTTCTTCTGACTGATCTCATGTACCTTCATCCTCTTTCAGGCCTTTGCCTTATCCATTCCCCGATCTGGCCCAGCCAGTGACTTCTCCCCTGGGGATAGGTATGTTCTGGATTAGGATGAATGGAGTAGGTGTTGGGATGTGCTTGGAGGAGGGAATTGGGATCAGTGTGCACACAGCTTTCCTCTTCCTTCTTCTACTTCCTCTCCTCTCACCAGTTATACTTCAGATGCAGCATCTGGACTCAGTGATGTAGGAGAAGGGCCAGGAAGAATGAGGAGACCCTCTGGTAGAAGCCCAAAGCGGAGACCTCGATCCCGCCTTCGTGTTACCAGTGTGAGAAAGGGGTGATGGGGCAGCTAGACTCTGAGAATACCATGGGAAGGAAGGAGGGAACAATGGGAGGGATGGTGGGAAGGGACAGGGAACATAGATCATACATGGAAATGAGAACCTATTCCCCTATCCTAGTTTCTATGATCTGGTTTTATGGTGTGACCTGTCCTTCTCTTTCCCCAAGTTTGGTCACTGTCACTTAGGAGCTAGGGCAGTGACCTCCATCCCACACTGACTCTGTACCCAAAGGTGTCGGACCAGAATGATCGAGTCGTTGAGTGTCAGTTGCAGACACACAACAGCAAGATGGTGACCTTCCGATTCGACTTGGATGGAGACAGTCCTGAGGAGATCGCAGCTGCCATGGTTAGGAAGAAGGGAAAGAGGCTTTCATGACTGGGCCCAGGATGAATCTCTCTATATTGATGGTCTCCAGCACTATTCTAGGCATGGTGGGGAATACCAAGGAAGTAGAAGGCATGGTCCCTGGCCTTGAAGGCCATTTGGGGAAAAAAGTCACTTAAATCCATAAAACAAGGACAAGACATAAGGCAAAATCTAGTCAAGTTGTTAGAATAGCATGGATATAATGTCAGAGTTTAAAGAGATGGAAAGAGAGCAGGGAACAGTGGAAAGAGTCCTTGTTCTGGAGTTAGTCAATAAATATTGATTAATCACCTACTATGTACCAGGCCAGTGCTAAATGCTGGGAATTAGAGGAATCAATTCAAGGCTCACTTCTGATACACATTACCTGTGCAACCTCAGGCAAGTCACTTGACCTTCTTGGGCCTTGGATTTCTTATTTCTAAGATTCTAAGATTCCTAAGATCAGGAAGTTGGGCTAGATGCCCCTGAGGTCTCTTCCAAATCTAGGTCTATGAAAAACTCATAGATTGAGCTAATCAATGATGACTTTTATAGCAAAGGCTAGCCTTCCATTTAATACAACCAGCATTTAATTACTTTCTGTATGCAGAGCACTAGGCTAAGTCCTGGAAAAGATAGAAAATTGCTTTTATTCCTCTTGCAACTGCCATGGTACTCTGCCAGGCAGAGAGAGTTTTGGAATTTATGTACCGATGTGATCAGCAAAAGGGAACTACTGCAGATTCCTAAACAGGAAAGTAGCACAATAGAAGTAACATTTTAGGGAATATAGTCTGTTAGCTATGTGTGGAATATATTAATAAATAAAAAAGACCAGTGGCAGAGAATTCAGCTAAGAGTTGCTGCAGTATCCAGGCATGAGATGAGGAGAGTTGAATTTCAAAAAAACTGGCAGAACTCAATGCCAGTTGAGTCCAGTGAGAAATTTGGATATAGTACTTTGTGCATATGGGGAGAGGAGGGAGCATGAGAGAGAGAAGGAAAGAGAAAGGAAGGAAGGGAGGAAGGGAGAAAGAGAAGAGAGGGAGGAAAGAAGGAACAGAGAGAGAGAGAGAGAGATGGGTGGAAGTATGAGTAGATGGATGGTTAGACACATATACATACACACGTGTGGCGTGTGCATGCATATATGTTGAATATTGGGCAGAAAAAAATGGGAAAGAGTCAAGAATTAGTTTAGCATTTCTATCCCAGGAGATTGGAATAAGAGGGCTGACATTAAAGAAAGAGAAATGAATCCCCAGGGAGAAGATTGAAAGGCAGTGTGGCATAGTGGAAAGAGGATGGGAACTGGAACTATGATTTCATTGATAAAGGGAACTCTCAGATATGGAAATTTCCTCTGCCAGTGAAGGTCAGCACCTTCTCTGACATTGAAAGTCTTAAGAGAGTTGCCAAGGACACTAAGAAGTTAAGTGACTTGTCCAGGGACACAAAGTCAGTGTCAGAAACAAGGATTTGAACCTGGGTCTTCCTAACTCTACAGCACACTCTCTAACTATTATATCATGTTGTATAGTGGAGAGACCACTGGATTTGGAGCTTAACACACACAGTGCTTAACACACAGTAAGCATTTAATCAATGTTCTATCTATCTGTCTTTCTATTAATCTGTTAATCCATCCACCTATTTACCTGTCTATCTCTCTACCCATCCCTCTATGGAAGATCTGGCTTTGAATCCAGGCTCTACTCCTTACTGCCTTTTTGACCTTGGAAAAGTCGCTTCAGCTCTTTGGATCTGTTTCCTCAAACTGTAAAATGAAATGGTTGTATTAGATCAGGGCTGGGGAACCTGCAGCCTCAAGGTGACATGTGGCCCTCTAGGTCTTCAAGTGTGACCCTTTGAATCCAAACTTCATGGAACAAATCCCCTTCATAAAAGGCTTTGTTCTGTAAAACTTGGACTCGGTTGAAAGGCTTCACCAGGGTCCTAGAAGGCCACATGTGGCCTCAGGAGGCTGCAGGTTCCCCACCCCAAGTTTCCTTCCAGTTCTATGATGAGCTCATTCAACCAAGAATGGATTACATTGAGGTAATAGTATCTCTGAATAGAGAATCTGGCGATGAGAATTTAGTGGGAGTCATCAGAAGAGAAGTAATAGTTAATAAAGCTTTGAAAGTGGACAGGAGACAGAGTGTGGGGGAAGAGAAGCAGAGCCAAGGACTGAAGACAACAACAGTCTGGGAATGGGAGGAGGCATCATTGAAGGAAACAGACCAGGAGTGGCTCAAGAGGCAGGAGAACAAGAAGAGGCCAGTGCCATAGAACCCAAAGGAGAAAGCATCCAGGAAGATTAGGAGGCCGGTGGTGTCAAATTCAGCAGGTTGAGTAGGGTGAGATTTGAGGAAAGGTGATATGGCTTTCACTGGAAGAGCCTTATAGACAGCAGCATCAGCAGAGTGTTGGAGGTGGGAGTGTCATGAAAGTCAGATTGCTGGGAGCTAGAGACAGAATCCGTGGCAGGGAGAGCTAGAGTACTCCTCTGAGGAGCCTGGCGGCGAAAAAACTTCCTGAAACATCCTGTCCCTACCCACCCACCCACATACCCCATATCCCTTCCGTCTCAAAACTCTCTAATGGCCCCTGACTGCTGCATGATGAAGGACAACTCTCTCACCCAGACATTCAGGGCTCTCCACCATCTGGCCCCAACCCTCCCTTTCCAGTCTTCTCTTTTATTATTTCCTCCCTTCCAAGTATCCTGTACTCCAGCCAGACTGGGCCAATTCCCTGAATTGGCCATGTGAATTCCCAACTGTACTCATGATGTCACCCCCTATTAGAAAGCCCTCCTTTCTCCTTTTCACCTATCCAGAGAAATGAAAGGGTGAATTCATGGATCCAGATTTGACCTTCAAGCTCCCCTTCCGGATTGATTTAAAGTGCCACTAACTTTATTCTCAGCTTTGTCTCCTTCAGGTTCTTACAACCCTCATTACCAGGACCTTTGTGCACCTTTGAAGCATTTCCTGTCCACTGTAATTGGCTGTCTTTTTCATGTGGGTGTGTCTTATAATCTTGGGCTTCTCTATCCTCTCCCTCATCTAGCACCAGCATCTTATACAGAATTAAGACTGGTTGAAAAGACTTTAGTACCACATTTGGAAGGAATATCAGGGTGATACTCTGTAAGAAGCAGCATGCAGGCAGTGTTGGGTGGTAGAAAAAATTGTGGATGCAAACTAACTCCTGCCTCCGAGGCTATGTGTGACCTAGGCAAGTCATTTCAATCACCAGTCAATCAATCAATTTTGTTGTTGTTCAGTCTTTTCAGTCATGTCTGATCCTCCATGACCCCGTTTGGGTTGGGTTTTTTGTTTGTTTGTTTTTTGGCAAAGGTACTGGAATGGTTTGTCATTTCCTTTTCCAGTTCATTTTATAGATGAGGAAACTGAGGCAGAGTGAAGTGACTCATCCAGGGTAACACAACTAGAAGGTGTCTAAGGCTGGATTTGAACTCAGGTCTTCCTGACTCCAGGCTCAGTGCTCTATCCACTTCCCCACCTAGCTGCTCATCAATCAGTCATCTTTTATTAAGTCCCTACTATGTGCCAGGCACTAGAGATACAATGACCAAAAAGGTAACGGGGAATCACTGGCATTTATTGGGTAGGAGAGTGAGGTGGTCAGATCTGTGCTTTAGGAATATCTGTCAGCTTTTGGAGGATGGATCATAAAGGAGAGAGACCAATTAGAAGCTATTGTAATAGTACAGGTGAGATGTGACGAAACCTTCAACTAAGGTGGTGGCTGTGTGAGTAGAGAATCTTAATTTCCTCATCTATAATATGTGAATATTAATGTCTGTGCAGATATCAATACTCACATATTATATCTGCAGATAAGAATGTAAAGGGTTTTGCAAACCTTAAAAAGCTATGTAAATAATAACTAATAGTTACAATAATAGCTAATAATATTACGGCTATTTATGACATTATAGCTATTAGCTATCAGTTCATAGGGTCATAGACTTTATAATGGAAAGGTCATCTAGGCCAGAAACAAAGAGCCTTCTCTCTGCTCAGATAGTAACTGAGCAAATATTTGACCTTAGAGCCTCTGATGCTATCGTTTTTTCTCCTGCACTGTTATTAAGATATTGAAGGACTAAGGAAAAGTGATACAAGGGGTAGAAGGAATGGGAACAAGGTTGCTCAGGAGCATGGGATGGTATTTGTTCTAGAGATCAGAGCAAGGGTTAGCTATCCAGAGCATGAGGAATAACATCCCACTCATGCTAAACACTCCCCGATTCCACCCACTTGCTTATCATTGAAATTTGGAGACATTTGAGTATAGAGTATTTTTGTTGAGGGGGAGAGGAAGAGGGAGAGAGATCCCTCACTCTAACCTACATTGAATCTCTCCAGGTATATAATGAGTTCATTCTGCCATCTGAGCAGAATGGATTCCTGGGCCGGATTCGGGAAATTATTCAGCGTGTGGAGACCTTGCTAAGGAGAGAAGGGGGCCCTGTGGGGGCCACTGGAGATACCCCAGCTCCCCAGGTCAGATTTCTTGCCACATCCGTAATAGACACCTTATTCCCCCTCCCCTTACCTGGATCACTCAAAGACATTTTACCCTTTACTCCACAACCTCCTGACCCCTTGAGCCCCCTATTTCAAAGACTGGAGACTTTCCACTTTGTGACATGAACTCCCTGTTTCCAGCAGGAGGAGCCCATGATACCGGCTCTCCCTGGCCCCCTCTCATTCCCAGTCAGTGGTATGTACTGAGTCTTCCCTCTGCCCTTGGTGATCCCTAGAGAAGGAAGGGGTGTCTCAAGGGATTGCTTTGGGAAGGTGACCTAACTGGAGTCTGTGGTGGAAGGGAGGCCTGGGCTTGAGGGCTGCAGTCTCAACACTGCCCTTCTCAATTGCAGAGACCAAGAACAGTACCTCTCTGGAACAGGGAAACTGGACATCCTTTCCTTCCTCCCCCATGTCACCAGGGTACCCCTTGTCTTCTGGGACCCCCTTTACTCCAGGTTCTTCCTTCCCCATCACTGCCCCCCATTTACCCATCACTTCCTCCCCATATTCCCTTGTCTCCTCCCAGTTTCCTTCCAGTCCCTCCCAGTTCCCTCTCGCATCTTCCCAGCTCCCAGGTCTCTCTCCTTTCCCCCTTAGTCCTCCATCCCCATTTCCCCCTAGCCTCTCCCAGTTCCCCATCCCATCCTCCCAATTTCCACCAAATCCTCCCTTTCCCTCCACTTCTCCCCCCTCATTCTCCCCTAATACCTCCCAGTCTTCTACCATATCCTCCCAGTTCCCCCCAACCCCTTCTTCCTTTCCGCCCAGTTCTCCACCTCCATTTCCACCAAATTGCTCCCAGTTCACACTCAGTACTTCTTCCTTTTCTCCAAATCCATCTTCTCTTCTTCCCCCACCCCCTTCAACTCCCCTCCTTTCTCTGGCTGGTGCCTTCTCTCTGGCTGTGATGACTGTCGCTCAGTCCTTGCTAACCCCCCAACCCCAGCTCCTTCCTCGACCTCCAAGTCCTCCTACCCCTCCACCAAGTCCCCCAGCCCCTGATGTACCATGCAACTTGTCAAGTCCTCCACCATCTAAAGCTGAGGAGCAGAGTGAGGTGAGGATGGAAGGGAGTATCGAGGGAGGCTTGGAGACCCTGATCAGGACCTGCCCTTACTGTCCTGATCTTTTTAGGCCACTGCCAGTTCTCAGTCACTCCAGGTGGAAGCCAGGCTGTCCCCCATCACAGAAGGTGAGGTCTCTAATCTCTAATGACTTTACACGTTAATCTCTCGGCAAATACCTAACCCCTGCTCTTTTCCTTTCTGGGCCTCCACCTCCACAACAGAAGGGAAGCCGCAGCTCGTTGGGCGTTTCCAAGTGACTTCATCAAAAGAGCCAACTGAACCCCTTCTCCAACAGCCAACAGCTCCACCTCCGGGTTCCCCAGAACCTTCCACTCCCCTGCTGGCCCCCGAGAGTTCAGACACAGAGGACAGTGCTGGAGGAGGGCCAGAGACTGGGGAGGCTCTAGCTGAGAGCGATCGGGCAGCAGAGGGTCTGGGGACTGGAGCTGAGGGGGAGGATGGGGAAGAGGAGAGGGAGCCATGGAGGGGCACCAGCCCCTCTCCTCCAAGCCAGCCCAGCCCGATGTGGCTGAACTACACATACAGCAGTAGCCTGTGTCTGAGCAGCGGGGACTCAGAGAGCAGTGGGGAGGATGAAGAAATCTGGGCAGAACTGCAGAGTCTTCGTCAGAAGTGAGGGGGGAATGGCAGATGGGGAAGCGGTGATGGGAGGACAGTGGGGGAAACATTGGGAGTGCATGTGCTGGCGCCTCCTCGTCTAATCAACCCTCTTGCACTGTTGCAGACACCTGTCTGAGGTAGAGGCCTTGCAGATGGTGCAGAAGAAAGAAATCGAGGACCTTTACAGCAGGCTAGGGAAGCAGCCCCCCCCGGGCATAGTGGCTCCTGCTACCATGCTCTCTAGCCGGCAGCGTCGAATCTCCAAGGGCAGTTTCCCTGCCTCTCGTAGAAACAGCCTACAGAGACCAGAGCCCCCACCTCCTGGTAAGGCAGCCCAGCTCCTACTTCTGCAACAAGACTCTCTTCCCCAGTTTCTTTCAGGCCCCGAGCATCCACCTTGGTTTCAGTGGCATGACCTCCTCCCCCCCCACCTCCTCTGTCCCGGTCCCCTGGTTCCTCTCACTCAGTATCCGTCCTTTCCAGGCATTATGAGAAGGAATTCTTTAAGCGGCAGCAGCGCTGGCTCTCCAGAACAGCGACCAAGCAAGGGGGTGACATTCGCTGGGGATTTTGGCAGGATGGTGAGGGGGAGCTAGGGACTGAGGGCAGCAGGGAGGAAGATACTGGGGGAAACTTCTACCGCAAGATTTTTCCTCTCTCCCGAGTCCTGTTCAGTCCTTTCTCTTTTCCCTTTAGTGAGCCCAGAACCGAAGCAATGTGGGACCAGGATAGAGCTGATACCTTCAGGACCTGGTTCTTGATCCGTCTAACTCAGTATGCTACACCAAGATAGAGTAGCACTGTGGTGCAGTGGAAAGACTTCAGCGCTTGAGATCAGGACTTACCTGGATTTGAATCCTTCCTCTGATACTATGTGCCCACGGGCAAGTCATTTTTAATTCTGTATGCCTCTGTTTTCTCATCTGTAATAAGTTATAATGGCTGCACCTACCTCACAGGGGTGTTGTGAGGACCAAATGAAATGCCTGTACAGTGCTTTGCAAATCTTTAAAGTGCTATGTGCCAGCTATCACAACTATCACATTCGAGGAATAGGGATGGAAAACCACAGAAGAGTATCTCTACCTTATCAAATGAGACAAAATCTGTAAAGCATTCTGCAAGCTTTAAAGCACTATATACATGCTAGTTATTGCTATCAAAAGACAGCAGATGATGACACTTTGGCAGTGTGAAGTGTGAGCCCTAGGGCTTCCAAGCACCAACCACTAAAACTACACAAGATTGCTAGAGAACTTTCCTCTCCAATCCCCCTCCCACCACCCCCAAGCTGAAGGCTGGGCACAGTCAGACTTGTACAGAAGCCAATAAAAACATTGGAAATGAGTCTGTTGGTCTGTTATCCCTGCAGGGAATAGAGGGTGGGTGGAGGGGCCCAGCCTCACTAGTGGGGTGGGAGAGGAGGGGCGGGATTAAAAGATCTCCTCTCAATGGGGAACAGAGGTGGAGGACACTCAGGCTCCTGGCATCATGCCATCAGCAGCTTAATTTCAAGGTCAATGATCAACTCCACCAATCTAACCTCTCCTCCAGACCCCACCCTGGGCTTGCACAGGCAAGCTCTGAAAACATGAGGGCTGCATGACCCCTGTTCACCCCTCCATCCAGGGGTGGGTAAAGGCTATTGTGAAGGCCCCAGGCAATGGAGGAAAACTGGAGATGAGAACAGGAGTGTGTTTGTGCATGAAGGATAGCTTAGCCTCACAAAGCCCAATGACTGCCATGATTCTAACCTGCTAATCAGGTGGAAAGATCGAAGGAAAAGTCATTCTAGTTAAACATTCACATTTCCTTTGGCAACACAGCTGCCACAGCAGGTAAAGCTTTCCACTCCCATCCCCCAAATAGATTCACATGGCTCTAGAACAGATGATTCACTTTATTGTGAATCAGCCCTCAACTTGACCACCATCATTGCCACAGCATGTTTCAACAAACCATACTTGCCCCCCAACAATGGCTTTAAATCTCTATGGTAGGAAGAAGCTATGAAGACACGAATAAGGTGCAACTGAAAAAGCTGGAGGTGACCTAGTTGTGCCTCCTCCCTGCTGTGACAAAGGCTCAATTTCTTTTTTTGGGGGGTGGGTGAAGGGAGAATAGGCTTTCTCATCAAACTGGCTGGATACACAATTCCCAAAGCAGGGTAGGATTCCATAACCAAACAACATCCCAAGGTCAGGCTGGCCGAAACACTCCTTATCCCAGTAGGAGTCTTTTTTCCTGAAGGGGAGGGGAAGTACAGAAGGTGGAGGCATCCATCTTCATTTTGAAGAAGTTCCATCCAGGGTGGAGAAACCCACTTGGGGTTTAGGGGCTGTTGGTCCCAGCAGCTTTCACTCTAGCAGCTTTGGCCTTGTCTTCCAAATCATCTAGGAACCTCTCCTGTGCCACTGAGTAGAATGTATAGCCATCTGAGGGTCATGGGCTCAGGAAAACCATGAGGAAAATCAGAGCATGCCCCTCCTTAACTTTCTTTCCTCCAGCGTGTCCCAACACTCCCCTCCCAGTGATCTATGCTTTTCTGCCTCCACACCATCTTGGAATCTCAAACTGCAGCCACCCATGGCTCCCAACGGTCATACATGTTCAATGTTTCTGCTCTCTACCTGCGGCCCGGCCTGTAGCCCTTTTTTGGCTATTCTCCACTGGGATAGTAGTGAAGAATAGCCTCTAATTCAGGAAAAGCTGGGTTGGAGCTGGGCAACGGACACACATTGGCTCAATAAAGACTAAGAGCAGCATGCTGAAAGGCAGTACTGCACAATGGATAGCAAGCAAGCCAGTCTCAAAGCCAAGAAGACAGGGGTTCAAGTCTTGTCTCTGCAAGTCACTACTGCAAACAAAGTGCAGATCTGCACTGGTAGAGAGTTTCCCCATCAGGGAATTCCCTAGACTGTGGAAACCACAGGTCCAGTGGCTGTAGTTATATATTCCTCCAAGGAAGAATGCTACATCTGGGGGCTGAAGAATTTGGGTTCTATGACACCCCTACTTGGCACAGTGGATAGAGGTGTGGGGTCAGGAAGACCTGGAGGTCTCCAGGGGACCAGGAATTCAAATTCACCCTCAGATACCAGCTGTGTGATCCCGGGCAACCAAACTTGTTTGCCTCGGTTTCCTCATCTGTAAAATGGGAATAATAATAGCACTTACCTCTCGGGAGGATCAAATAAGGTACTATTTGTAAAAAAGTTCTTAGCGCAGTGTTTGGCACATAGTAGGTGCTATATAAATGTTAGCTACTGCTATTATTAAATTAGGTTAAATTGTTAACTCATTATTAGACAGCTACATTACTGGCTTGCGCTGTGACCTTGGGCAAGTCACTGGCTCTCACTAGGCATCAGTTTTCCTCGTCTTGTAAATGTGAAATTTCTTCTCTGGCTCTAAGACTGGATTTCCAGTCACTCCCATCCCCGGTAGGCCCCTCTCCCTCTCCCTCCTCTTCCCTCCCCCCTCTTCCCTCCCCCCAGCCTCGTTTCTTTCCCTTCCCCCTTCCCCAGCCTCCGGGACCCACGGATACAAATAGCCAACACCAAGGCCCCGATGCTCAGGCCGGTCAGGATGTTCCGGCCCCGCCGCTGCGGAAGCGTTTTCTGCCACTGGGAGAGCTCCACCTGCCGCATAAAGTGCAGCTGGGCAGGGCTCAGTTTCTCTCGCGCCGGATCAATGCGCTGCGCTACCGGGGCCTTCCCGGCCTCGGATCCCGAGGCCCCACCAGCACTAGCATCAGCCATCTCAGTCTTCGACCTACTCAAGAGAGGGGTCAGAGCCGCGGCGTACGCCAGGAAGGACGGGAGCCTCTGGGTCGACGTCGCCGCTGAGGATTCTGGTACTTGTAGTCTGATTAGCCATTCCTACAGAGTGGGAAGAGAGACGGAGGAGGGGCGGAGTGTCCTGGGCGCGCCCTCTGATTGGCCGAAGCTCCCACGGCGCCAGAGGACCTAGAAAAACCGTTGGGAGCACGAGGCAACGCGTAAAGCACGAAGAGTCTTGAGACTTTTTGGAGCTTTTGCGCCGTCAGGAGGGTCGGAGGGTCGGCTAACTATGGCTGGGGCCGTAGGGCCCAGGGGGTCGGCCTCTCTCAGCGACTTTAAGTTTGGCGCTGTGGACACGCAGACTATCGAAGATGCCCTGCTCCACCTGGCCCAGGAGAATGAGAGGGCGGTGCGGGAAGCCCGGGGCCAGGCGGGCAGCTTCAGGGAGACCCGGATCGTGGGTGTGGGCCCAGGACTTGGGGGGAACGGGGTCTGTTCTGCACCGGGGCACCTAAAGCGCCTCCTTCTCCGGTATTCTCGCCCACCCGGAGCTCCTTTCCTCTTCTCCTCCCCCCCAACTTCTCCCCGTAAATCAGCGGAAAACTGAAGCCATTCCCGGGATCAGTCAGGCCCCAAAGCAAACAAGACATAACCCTACCATTTTATTTTGACTTAAGTTATCTGGATCTAATGTCTGAATTGCCAAGTCCAAGGTCAAGTCAAATTGCATTTATTAAGTGTCTGTTATATGCCAGGCATTGGGCTAAGCACTGTAGATACAGGCAGAAACAAATAAATTCTCCACTTTGTCAGTAGAGTTGTGTGTGGGGTGGGGGCTTAATGTGTGCCTGCAAGGATATTTTATGCAGGTGTTTTTATGTGTAGCATGGGTCAAGAGGGTTGTGGGCCTGTCTTGGATTCACCGCAGCACTCGTAAGCCAAGAGAGATTTAAGTTTCAGTAAAAAGAGGGGTTTGGCTGCCAGTGCAGTTCCCTCCCGGTATCTGACCATCTGCAGTGCCCTGCTGGTGGTGTTTTATGTAAAACCCAGGGGTCTCGGAAAGTTCCTCAGCTGAGAACTGAGATTTACCCTGGTTCCCACCCTATAATGGAATTGCTAGCCAAACAATTCCAACTGGGACTATTCTTTCAAAGGGAAATATTGGAGGCCGTTAGGACTTATCCGTCCCACTTTCCTAGTGATGTTTTCAGAATCTGCCTATTTAACAACTCTCACAGTAAAACAATCAAACAAAAAAAAAAATGTGGGGAAGGAGTTCAGTTACCACAATTCCATTTAATAGACCAGAGGAATCTTGCTGACTTTAAGGTGCATGGTGGCTTTGCGTTAAGCTACCCATCTGGAAATCTCCAGAGGAAGATTGCTAAGCAGAACAGTCTTCAACAAGATTCAAGTTCCAGAAAGTTGTTTTTATGTTTCATGTTAAACTTCACAGGAATTAGGATTTTAAAAAATATATTCAGGAATCTTCCTGCACTCAGGAACATGAGCACGTAGTTAGGGGGTGGGAAAGGGGGTAATGCGTTTTGGTACCAGGCCCTCATCTGCTGAGCCCTTCAGGAGTAAGAGTCACCCTTGTTCTTGGCACTCAATCAGACATCCCTTTTTGCCCCTGATCAGCTTGTTGTCAGCAAAAGAAATTAGGCTCTGTTTTAATTATTCTAATCTCATCTTTCTCCCCTCCTGACCCTCTTTCTTGGGTCGAATCATGGTTTTTACACAACACCAAGAGTTCAGTGTGGTTAGAGTTGCATCTTGTGATTCAGGCTTTTCTTTTCTGTTTTGGCAGAATTCGTTTTTCTCCTGTCTGAACAATGGTGCCTGGAAAAATCCGTGAGCTACCAAGCAGTAGAAATCCTAGAAAGGTAAAATCCCGGGCATGAGGCCTTTGCAAATAGGTAGCTTTCAGATTAACTAATGTGCTCGCTCCTGGTTGAAATGGTACCAGTCACCTCTTACCTTGGCATTGCACTTACTTGCAAGTGTAACCAAGTCTTAAAGTGATACTGCAGAGGCTAAGATGTAACAGAGTTTGAAGAACAAATGCTTCCTCTGGAATGTGTATAAATCCAGTTTGTTTACTCCGGACCTCCCCCCACTCCTGTAGGTTCATGGTTAAGCAAGCAGAAAGCATCTGCAGCCAAGCAGCACCTGTGGTGAGAGGGAATGAAAAAGCAGAGCCCTGGAGGGCCCGGAAAGAAGAGCTCTGCAATACGTTTGTTCTTCGACTTGTGTCATGTGTTCAGCTGGCAAGCAAACTTTCCTTCCACTACAAAGTAAGGAGTTGGTCCTGTTCTTTCCACCTTCACAGTACTGTGCTCTAAAATCTGGCCTTTTGTGAACAGCTAGATGTTATGAATAAAATAGGCTGTCCACAGGGCAGCTCTGAGAGACCAATCCCTGGGCTGGGTGAGTCTACCCAAGTGGAAACTCCGGAGTGCAATTACACTTCCTAAGCACCCCTACTAAACACACACAGCTGTTATAACCTGCACTCTTGTTCTCAAAGCACAATAGCTGGATTAATGCCATCGTTCTATAGGTATACAGGTCACCTTTCCTCCCCTTTGGACTCAAGGACAGTTTGCATAAGGTGCCTGAATAGTCAACATACTTTAATCATCATTAAAGGTGAGATTTATAAAAGGGAAAAATATCCCTGGGCACTGAATTTGGAATTAGAGGACCTGAGTTCAAATTCCACCTCTGAATTCTGGGCCTCATTTTCCTCATCTGCAAAATGAGGTTTTCCAGATCTAAATCTGTGATCTTATGCTTGTTTCACTCTCTTCCCCCTTACTCCCCTTGTCTGTGGCAAAAATCCCGATTTATTAAATAGAGAATGCTTTTCTCTGTCCCCTCCTCCTCTTTTCTTTATTCAGATAGTGAGCAATGTTACAGTCCTGAATTTCCTCCAGGCCCTAGGGTACCTTTATACTAAAGAAGAACTACTGGAGTCAGAACTTGCCATTCTGAAGTCTCTAAACTTCCAAATCAATCTACCTACTCCTTTGGCATATGTGGAGATGCTTCTAGAAGTTTTAGGTATCTCATTCAAAAGATATTTCATTGGAAATTAGGCAAGCACAGTAGTCCTGACAGGCCAAGTGTAGCTCGAGACTCCTTTACTAGAGGCAATCAGTGTGCCCCAAGGTTCTGGGCAACCTAACACAGAGAGAGAGAACAGAAGCAGTAGTCAAGTACTCTGCCTAGTGGTTTGGCAGACTAGGGAGGGGGGTGTATTTGGCTAGCTTGGGATAAAGCATTCTGTCCTCTGGAAGGACATTGAGAAGTCCCAATAGCCAGCTTCTGCTTGGAATCCCCAGGCACCTCCTCAGTATGTTCTCTTTACAAAGCTAAAGGATGGGAGGGAAGCAAAGAAATAAAGTTTCCATGGTTATTATTTTTTTTGGTATTTAAAATAGTGTGTTCATGGAAGGTTTTTTTTCTCTTCCACAGTTTTACTTTTCAAAGTGGCCATGACCTAATCAGACATCCAATCCATTGAGAAACCCTACAGCAGAATATAGTTTACCAGGAACAATGTTAGCCTAATAGCTACATTCCATAGTCATGTGCAGAAAGTGGCCCGTATAATGTGACATGACCTTCTTTAAAATGTATTACCCTGATTTATTAGGAATCTGACCATATTTTTGGTCAATTATTTCTTTTGAGAAAGGAACAAAGGTAGAAACTTCACCCCTCTCCATGCCCATCCAGGGTATAATGGCTGTTTGGTCTCAGCCAAACAGCTGCATGGAACCTGCTTGACATTACTTGACTTGGTCTATCTCCTGCATGAACCCATCTATGAAAGCCTGCTGGGGGCATCAATTGAGAACTCTACACCCATGGAGCAGGGGTAAGGCACTTCCTATAGATTTATAAATACTGGGAGTAGTGTTCTGATAAGGACCTGAGGAGTGGATCAAACCTAGTACAGCCAATTAGTTTGTCCCCATACTTTGGTATAAAGATAATTGTTGCAGAGGATTCTTTCTCATAAACATGTAACTTATGAACTTGCAACTTACTGTTCTGATGTAGCAAGTTCAACCCAACCAAAACCCAAGACTTAAGATTTTAAACCATTTAAATGAATTCAAGTCATTAACATCTCCTATTATTGATTCTTGATCGCAGGTTGGGATGTTTGGACTGTTTTCAGTTACAGGAAAGACAAAACAAGCCAGTCATAAGGCTGTAGCTTTGACAAAACTGCCTGATTACTGTAAAGGCAGATGAAAGCCCCACAATTATGTTGTTAGGATAACAGATGGGAACACAAAAGACCAGTAAATCAAATACACATGAATGAGGCTTATGTCTTGTCCTTCGTTTTGTTTTGTTTTTGGTTGGGAGGGCGCTACCTATGGCATAGCCAGCTGGTTCTACCATTTCTTTCCATACGAGGGTACTCAGCATAATCAAATAACACAAATTTCCATGATCCACAAACTTAGGCAAACAATATTCTCACCTTAGTTATAAAACTGTGATTTTAATTGTTCAGGGGAAAATTTGTATCAGTGAAAGAAGACTTCATGCTTTTGGCAGTGGGGATCATTGCAGCCAGTGCTTTCATCCAAAATCAGGAGTGGTGGGGCCAGGTATGCACTGCTAAGTGGCATCATTATCAAGATTCATATAAAAGGCATTCCCCAGTCAATTAAAGGAAAAGGGCAGATTTATCTTTACCAGAAACAAGTTGCAAAGTCTAGCAAGAGACCCATCAGTGTGCCAAGATGAATGGGCAAGAGGTAGAACCGAGGTGCTTTGAAAAGTATGTTCCTTAATGTGGCCAACTATTACCCAAGAATCTGCCTCTAGAATGAGTATTTCAAGAAGTCAACATGTCCTTCATACTTCCTAAAATTTTCTTAGGTAAAAATTGCACATTAGGTGGCAGTACTAAGAGTTAAGGGAAGAGTTTTTCTCATACAGTTTAGCTCTGGTAAACATTTTAATTAGGATCTGACTTTTCTGTTAAATTCAGAGGAATTGGAAGATTTAGTTAACATTTCACTCCAGAGGTTGTCTAGAAAAATGTGTTTGTGTAATCTGTTAAGATGAATTAGAAAACTAACTACATATATCTTTCTCTCTGAAGGTTGTGGAGCATTTACACAGTATCACTGGTATCGCCACTGAAAGCATTGCTGAGTTTTCATATGCAATTCTGACTCATGGGGTAGGAGCCAGCACCCCAATTCGACAACAACCTGGTCTGCACCACCTGATAGCCAGACCACTGAGGGCTGCTGCCACCTGCAACATGTGAGCCTGTTTCCAAAATACTATCAGATTCCAGGCCATGACCCTTTCCCCTCCACCAATCTATTTAATCTTTCATAACCCAGTACAAAAAAACCATCAGAAGTATCTTACGTCTTTCAAGTTTGATTTTGTTACTGTTTTCTGTTTGCTGCTCTTCAGAGAAAGGGTTAAGGTGGATATGTTTATTCTTTGCAGTCTCAGTAAAAATAAAAGGGGGAGGAATGCCAGACTGGAATGTTTGGTTTTGCAGTACAGGCATGATTTCCTCTTTAGATGTGATTTTTTTTTTTGGTAAAAAAAAATAAAATAGTAAGAGTAAGAAAAAAAAAAAAGACCAAAATCCCAGGTGACCTTGACTTGGCATAACATTTCTTTTGTCCCAAATGCCCCAGTCCAAATTCATTCTCATTCAAAGATAGGACCTTTGCCCACTCCTTTGAAATGAACAAATTCCGGCTCTTCCAGAACTGGCTATTCTCTGTCTACTTTAAATAACATGTCCCAACTTTTTTTTTACATAGCTATACGAGTTTGATTTTTCCAGAATTTTATACTTTGTTTTTTTCCTATTGTTTTACGGCCAGCGCACCTCTGCATAGTAACAGACTACAGCAAATCTTTATTGCGAATAATTATTTCTCCTCATAATACAACAGGATTAAAGTCTGTTTCATGTCTCTTTTTTCTGCCATGTGTCTGTTGGCACAGAGCAGATAAGCAATAAGCACTAGACTTGAGAAAAAAAAAGTTAAATTTCAAGCTTTTGATCACATTATGTGGCCTCCAGGCAAAGCTTATGTGACATTTTCCCCATGTTATTTAATGATGTTGCACACATTTCACTTCTCTTAATAGAGGAAGGGTTTACATTAAAAAAACCACTATATTAAATATGCATAAAATTAGGAGAGAAAATCCATTGATAACCACTCTTAAGATTTTTAGAAAATCAACCCTATTTTCTGTTTTCAAGGAGTATAAAGTTGTGAAATGGGCTGGTGGAGAATTATATACATTACGTTACTGCTCTGGACACTATTTGCAATAGAATGTTCTTTTAAAATAAAGTGGCTTTGTGGATTTTCTTTTTTGGTAATGTAAACATGTTGTACTGTTTAATATTAAATGAACTTAATTTATAACATTTCTGCCAACAAAACATATTCTAAAGCCATTTAAGGGAGAAGACTCCCTCATGGACAAAAAAAAAAAAAGTCATTTGTTATAAAATTGTGAGGAGACCCAAGCAAGACCCCACTTCAGATTGGTCAACATAAACTTGAGTGCCTTTGTCCACTGCTCTTCAGAGTTGAACTGGGTTTTGATGGAATAGGAGCCACCACTGCCTCCTGTGTCTTCAATTTTACCTTTCTCCACATCCATCCTGCAGTAGAGACACATCAGAGCTCATTAGTAACTGAGAATTCAAGTCAACTCAGGCAAACAGGCAGGGCCATGATCATGGGACCATTCACGTCATTTTCTCTGTTAAAGCATTCTTGTCAGCAAAGGGTGGTGTGCTTTGGATTTGCTCAAAAGCCAAATATCATGCTGGCTGTCACAAGAGCCCCATTGTCACTGCTGAGTGCAGAGACAGAGCATGGAGGCAAATGAAAGGATGGGAGCAAGGGAGTTGTAGTGGGGAGTGAAGGTTAGAGTATCCCTCACTGATCTCTAAAGCATCCTTGCATTCATGGAGAAGAAAGGTGAGAGAGGAAAGGAAACGCTTTGTCTTTGTGGCCAAGAAAGACAGCTCTGCTCCATTGATCGAGTAAATCTCCTACCTGTTAACTAAGGGTGGTGCCAACATCTGATCATGCTTATTTCCAGGAGCTTCTGGAAAAACCCTCTTGAAACTAGAGAAGCCAGGGCTTTGTGCCAAGATAATCCCCAAACTCTTCTAGTATAACATTCCCTCTCCAGGGACTGGGGATCACATCCCTTCCATTCATAGGATCAAAGGACCTGAGCATAAGATTCAGGGAGAGCAATACTCAAATCCCTGACCACCAAAGCCATTAGATCTAGAACCAATTTCCTGCTCTTACAAGTACTTGATGCTGTTCTGACTACCTGGACTATGAACTCTCTGCAAGTCTGGTCAGTCTGGTGTCACTGCAGCCTCATCCTAAGCTGGAAGTATACTAACCTGTAAGGCAGACAGAAGCGTGTCTCCCCCTTCTCCACCTCTTCTTTAAACTGCTGCACACAATCCAGGAAAGCCACCATTGCATGATCAAACTTGTTGTCCCAGAAAAACCGCAAACCTCCAGAACAGTATAATGGTAGCTCCTGCTCAAGAAGAGAGGCATGGCAAGCCACATGGCACCAAAACATACCAAATGGCCTCAGGCCTGCTGATTTTTCAATCCATGTTCTATGTGAATCCCACTGAAAATAGGAAACCAAGCCCTGTGGTTCTTTTTTGCCTTGTCGTGGAACAACTGTTACTTTGGGCACAGCCTGACTTTTCTAGATCTGGCTTCTCCATTTAGAAAATAGGAACAAGAAAGATCTACTTCATAGATTCCTTCCCCATCCCAATTTCCACACCCCTTTCCAGTCATCCACCTATGCATTTCAACTAGATATAACTTTAGGACCTCTCATTCAGAGTTTGCTAGCAGATTTTGAAAAATGTTTAAAGTCTCCCCTGCAGGTCCAAAGGAGTTGGATTTTAACTGCATATTTACATTTTAGAGACCATCTGAAGCTGGAGACAGAAGCTGAAGTGCAATATTAGAACTAAATTCAGCTGCCTCATTAGAAAATGATTATTCTATAATGCAGCTGAACTGGAGATACCCAGAGTACCTTGGATTTGTCTGTGAGAGACTCCAGATATGAATGATTTCCATAAGGGACAAGGCGATACCTAAAAAAGAGAGGTGGATAATGGGTTTATTCAAGACACTATTTTCTACAAAGATAAGCCATGTAGTTTATCAATTATCCATGGATTCAATAACCCCTTCTCTTCTTAGACAAAATGCTTTAGAGTGAAAATGTCCAGGAATGAGATGTAGTCCTCAACTGGAGGAAAACTATAATCTACTGACTAGAGAAGTGTGCTACTGAAAATGTGCTGCAATATAATGGAGATACAAGAAAGAAGCACAAATTAAAAAAAAAAAAGGCTGATCCTCCTACCTCTGAAATTTCAAGCCCATTTTATTGGCTAGGGCATGGAGCAGCAACACTGTCTGCCCCCATGCAGCGTTGATCTCATTCCACTCCACAGGGACACTAGGGAGCCGCCCCAGCCTAAAGTTATTAATTGTGCCAAACTGTCCACTGTGCCTGTGGAAGAAAGCAGGAAAGAGGGGAAAAAAGAACATTGTGACCCTAGTGGGCCTTTGGCATAACCTTGGGGAAATATTGAGGTGAAAGGGGGGGGAAGAATCAATACACTGTGACACGACAAATAGGTCTTTATATGACTGAAAGGCTTGGCCTAATGGTTCTTTTTCCCTTTAGTCAGTAATTTTGTGCCCTAGAATTATGAGGTGAATTCCTACCTAACCCATTCTTAACAATGAACTAAAAGAAACATGTCATAATGAATATTACACATAGTCCCTATTTTGTGAGGGAGAGGTTCTTTGGTGGTCAGTAGCTAAAATCCAGATGTATATTGTTCCCCACCCTCTCTTCAGTCCGTATTACCAGATGTGGAACGTTGCATTAAAAACATTTGTTTTCTTCAGCTTGTCCAGTTGGATCTGAGCATAACGCATCTGGTTATCCACACTCTTTAGCTCATCATCTAGTTCCAGCTGTTGTCGTTTAAATTCACTATATTCCCTCTGGTATCTGTGAGTAGTTAAGGCAAATATTAAGAGCTGGTCACTTTTGTGGCCAGAGTTACCAATCTTATCATTCCAACCAATGAACTGTTTTGGCTCTCATGCTTTTGGGGCTCTCTCAATTTGGTGTAGAGTCAACAAACAACATTGGGCCCCATTCCTTTCTCCCAGTAAGGGGAGGAAAAGAATGTCAAATTCCATCTGTTTAGAGCTGGGTGTGTCCTTCAAAAAGGACAAAACACTCTCATTTAAAATCTTTTCAAAAAGAGAGCTGTAGGAAATTTCCTCTAAAACCACACAGGACATATATATACACTACTTGGGTTAGCTCATTTGACTTGTCCCTCTGAGCACTTTTACTATATAGTAGTAACATGAATTTAAGTTACTCCGTAAAATCCCTCCCTTCCTTCAAAGCCTGGCTCAATTTCTACCTTCTATGTCTTCTGTGACAGCTAGATACTCTGTATGCATTCCCCTATGGAACAAAATGTAAATTCCTTGAGGATAAGGGCTGTTTTTTGTTTCTCTATTTCCAGTGCCTAGCCCACAGTTAATGGCAGAGCTTAAAAATTCCTTACTGAATTTTATACATCTCCCCAATTAAATTATAAGTGCCAAAAGGGTAGATATAATATTTTCCCCATCAGATTAAAAGCTCTTCCAGCTTAGCAGGGAGCTAACAAGAATGAGTATTGTCATGGAACCACAGAACTGTAAACCATGAAGGGACTTTTAGAGACCTTAGAAAGCAGTTACTGAGTAACAGTGAAAGCACTGGATTTGAAGTCAAAAGACTTGGTCTGAGTCCTCATCTGCCACTCACTAGCAAAGTCAACACAGGTACTCCCTAACCTTCAGTTTTGCCATCTGTAAAATAGGGATAATGATATTTGTACACCTTAAAGTTGTTGTGAGGATAAAATGAGAATGTACATAAACAGTCCACCACCATTATATATAGATAATGAAACTGAGTTTAAATATTCTGTGGTTCCCTACTCTCTCTAAGATAAAATACAAGTTTCTACTCCTGACGTTTAAAGCCCTTCACAATCTGACTCCAACCAATCTAACCCGACATAATGTCCCTTTTTTGCTTCAATGTTCCAGCCAAACCAGTCCACTAGTTGTTTCTTGAACTTAGAATTCCTTTTCCTGATTCTGTTCCATTGCACAGGCTAAAGCCCATCCCTCACCAGCTTCCTTCAAGGTTCAGCTAAAGTTCCAAATAAACCTTTTCTTATGGCTTTGTATTACTTGTGGCATGTTGATACTTTCCTAGTAAAAACTGAGCTCTAAAGCAGGGCCTGTTTGGGTTTTGTCTATGTTTTCTAAGTGCCTTAGGAGGCAGAGTGTCAGAAGAGAGTGCTTGGCTTGAAGTTGGAAAGCCCAGGCTTTAAATTCCAATTGTGACACTAGCTGCTGTATAACCCTGGGCAGTCACTTATCTGTGATTCAGAAAACTGTCCAGGGTACATTCAAGCTGCAGCCATTTGTTTTCCTTTAGAATGGAATGAAGGGGGGATGCACTGAGAGGTGAATCACTTACTGAGCTTCCTCTTGATCTAGCCGCTCAGTCTCTGCCTGGACTTTCTCAAGATTTTCTGCCACAATTCTGCGGTTCTTTTCTACATCTTCCAGTTCCTGGATCAGCCTTTCTTCCTCAAGTGCTAGCTCCTTCAACTCCATCTTCAACTTTTCCTCATCATCTTCATTCATTTGCTCCAAGATCTCCAAACAGTGTCTGCCAAAGACACCATATTTAATCTGAGGGAATTTATCATTCATATATTGCAGCTAAACTGAAGAAAAACATGTAAGAGATTAATTTGGGATCCCTTCATCCAAACGGCACTCTGGACCAGCAGCGAGTCTCCTGGCTCTGATCTAAAGTCTCATTTCTCAGCCTCTGACAGGAACTCACTTGTAGTTCTGACATTCATTTTCTGTGATATTGAGCTGAGTATCCAGCTGATCCAACAGGGTATCTGTACATTCCTCACACAGAGGGTGATCCACATCTGTCTGGCCTGACATGATATCAAAAAGGTCTCCAGTGACCTGAGGAATAAGAAAAAATTAATGGTCTATGAAGATCATTGTATAGGGTCAGTGAGAGTCATCCTCACACTGACTATGACTACACACTCCGCCAACTCAGACCATACCCCCTCGATGGGCAGACTTGCCTTCAGTCTTCGGCTGAGATTCTCCATGGTACCTCCATCGGATGCCTCCCCAATCAGAGTGAAGCTGTTGGCACTTTCCGTGGACATCATCCTATAGACAGTTCCCCACCCACCAGCCACATGAGGGAGCAGAGAGGTTCCCCCTCCACCTCCTAAAGTACCAGTGGCAAGACTCTTAGGTACCAAAGCCAAAGAAACTCTTAAGGGTCAAACTATATCCCCAACTCTTGCTGGCTCTGGGTCTCTTCAAAGCCACTCTGATCTCTTCTCTTGGGACTACATAGGCTTGTCTTATTGGATTGAGGAGAGAACAGCCATGGCATCAACCTGAGGCTAATGCCACAGAAACTTCAATAAGTAAGGTGGCCAAGGAGGAGCATTTCCTAATTATACTCCCTACAAAAAACCCAATTTCATCAATATCAATCCAAGGAAAACCATTTCCAGATTTCTTTTTCTGTTCCCTCCTCTCCAGTGAATTGGATTAACTTTTCCCAGTACTTAAAACTCCCAAGCACTACTTGATCTGCCCAAGCACTACTTGATCTGCCCTCCCCACCTTAATAGCTGCCATAGGGAAAGCCCTTTTTAGATTTACTCTATGGCTGTAATAGGATATGGGGGAAAGGGAGACAGGACACCATGGCCTTCTTTGAGGTATCATATGGTTGTCCATTGCCATCTGATCCTAAGACCTTACACAGAAAAAGCCACCTTAATTTTATGTGCCTCTTCTATGGAATAGGGGCTGAGGCATAACAGGCACCTGGCTGGGGGGATGTATCTGCGGGAGACACCATCCTGCCGAGTTTCAGCAAAGGGCTCCTGGAAATGAGAGGGGACAGTGTTAAGATACCAGTAGACTATGGTACCAGTTTGTGTCCCAAACAATAGCCCTGCTCTCCTGAATATAACTGCTTGTCCTGGACCAGTATTTCAGGACACCTCTAGTCACTATGCTGATCTTTACTCCTTCTCTCTGGCCATATCCTTCCTAGTTTCAGCAAGACTAATCACCACTATGCTCATACCCTTTCCTTACCCTGCTCCAATTCTGGAACCAAGAACCATAAGTCAACTCAGTTATTGTTCCTACAGTGGCGATCTACTCCCCCAATAGTTCATTCTCATCATCCCAGTAATTTTCCAGATCAGATTGTTCCCTCCCACACCCCACACCCCACCCACTAAGTGTAAAGTCAGCTCCATTAGAATTTAAATTCTTTGAGGGCAAGGACTGGGTTTGCTTTTGTAGCTATATCCCTGGCACTTAGCAGAGTATGACAAAGGCTGGTGTATGGTAAAATATGTATATAGTCAACCTTTGATTAATTATACAAACTAATGGGGCAGATAATTTTAAAAATTCTATTTGGCTTTGAGTGTCCTGATGCCAAAGGTAGTAGGTTTATCTGGGTTTTTTCCCCCAGAGGAAGGGAACAAATTTACTTAATAGGTAAATAAGTCTGACCTAGATATATATTATATGTTTGCATACTGTAGACATATGGCAGTATAATATAGTAGAAAGCTGGCTATCAAGACAAGAAGACCTGACTTTAAGGCTTGCCTCTGACAGACTGGTTGCATGGACCTGAGTAAGTCACTTAACCTGCTGATATGTACTAGTATGGAGGAACGGTTCCTCATGTAGCAATTCCCTATACTAACGAAACCATAGTTAATGAAAAGTTTGCCTAGAATTGGGCTGGCAAGACCAAGCCAGTCTATGACTAAAAATAACACATTAACCATAAAATAAGTAATTCTTATGTTTATAAGCAAAACCTGTTCACATGTTACTGTCTTTTGTATTAAAAGCTAATACTAACAAGTCATTCCCCATTAATGTTAGAAAATACCAACATTCAAAAACAATATTCTTTGAAATGTTACTGCTGCTTCAAGGAAAAGTACCTCCCCAGATCTCATTACTTGAGGTCCCTCAAATTGTCATGTCTTCCACTTCTCTGAAACCATGGGGACTTGGAAACATTTCTGATGTTTTACAGATACCTTAAGTAGAAATATTTCTCATTAATGGATGCCTCCTGTAAAAGGAGTCTGGGTTAGGTTCAAGGGACCACTATAGTTGAGTAGAAGCTCTGAATATTTTTCTCAAGCTGGATTCTACCCTTGAGAAAAGTATAAACTATATTACCTCTCCTGAGTTAGTTTCTTCCTCCTGGGTCTCTCCAGGCTTGGTCTGAGCTGTGGTAAGTAGTGGAGCTAAGGGAGAAGAAATTACTCCAGTCAGTGAAAGCTTCCTGTTTCTCCAGCGGTGAATATATAAGATAGCCTTATGTTTCTTCTCACATTTCCTTTAGAATACTATTTACATTTGGTGGAACTGTTTTGTTTCCATTTACATACCTGCCCCTGTCTTCAAAACAAGCATCAATTTTAGGTCATTTAAATTTTTTTCCATTATTTTCACTCCACTCCTCTCCTTTCACCCTCCTTGCCACCACTCTCAACAAAAAAGAGTAGTAAAGAGGTGCCTCTTTTGTTGGAAAAACGCTTATGAAATTCTAGAACTTAAAGAACATTAAAACTGAAAGGAGCCTTAACCATTTTAACCTCATCTTTTACTCAAAAGAAAACAAAATCCTACAGGCAAAATGACTTATCCAAGGTCCTACTGTTGAGGTTTAGAGGTGCTCCAGACTCCAAAATACCAACATGGCTGGTCCTGCCGAATGAATTTGACTCAAGTCTTCTCTTGGCCAAAGTAAAGCAAAGTTTATTAAAGATTCACCATAATGAGTTGACTCTTAAGGAGCCTAGGCATCTGTGACAAGCCTGCCAGAATAATCTGACACAGAGTAAGTCTGGGCTAGGTAATTCTGGAGCACCTCATGGAGTTAAGATAGAGTTTATATACAGAAAGATTGTGGGAAGGTTCTAGGGGTGGTCTAGAGGAGGAGTTTGGGAGGGTCTTGAGGAGTCAAATGAGGTCAGACTCCCAGTAATGAGACTAAGGGTAGGAAACAGCTGGAGGCTACCAGGAGAAGACCGACAATAGAGGGCTAGGCTAGCTTAAGGGTAATAGATTTGGGCATAGATATTCTGGGAGAATCAGGGGTGAAAAGTAGCTGGACAATGGAGGGCTATGCTAGTAACAGAGATTTGGGTCTAGTGATGATGAAGAGCTTATGACCTCAGGCACATTCCTCATCAAGTGGGAAGATTCACGGAGAGTTCAAGGAGGGGTCCCAGAGCCTGTACCCCATCACTGCGGCTTGTAGCCAGTCAGTCACTTGTCCACTTCTCTAGGCAATCGTCCCCCCTCCCCCTAACCCTTTAAAAGGAGCAGACCTGTTAGCTCCCGGATGGTGACTTGATCTAGGATCTTGAAGGACGTGTCCAATTTCAGGGGCTGGCTGCAGCGCTGGCACACGAAGCTCACCTGCATGGTGCTGCTCGATGACTTCGACCCCTCCATCCCTGCGGGGACGGGGCTGCCGACCAGCGTGGGGCAGGGGCTCCTCTCTGGCCTAGGACTCTCACTCCAGCCCTCCACCCCAGGGTCCCCAGGGACCGGGAACCCACTCTTGGCCGAGCTGAAGGAGCAGGAACTAGGTGATTACAGCCTCGGAGCTGGCCTCGCCCCGGAATCTGGGCCTTAATCCAGGACGACCTCCGCCGCCTCCTCCTCACCTCTTGCGTTCCAGAGTCTGTTGCCCAGGCCGGGCCGAGCCTACCGCGGTGGAACCTTTACGCCTCCAGCTCTCTCCAAGATCCCCGTCTCCCCGACCCCCATCGCCCACAGCCCGCAGCTCGGCTCCAATCCTACTTCCCGGTCCACTAGGAAAGACTTCCGTCCTCCAAAGGATGTGACGAAAGACGCTAAACCATGAACTCCACCCCCAATCCCAGGCTTCGGCTCTTCCTTCCCAGAGTAAAAAGAGCACGACAGCGGCCTCCACAGCTCGATTTGAGAACTGTAGTTCCGCTCATGGAACAGCCCAAGAGGGGCATGCACAGGGGTAGGAGGGTAGGGAACTGGAGCAACTACAACTCCCTGGCCCTTCTCAAGATCTTCAGCCTTAACCGAAACCAAATCCCTTTAGAATTTCCTATGGGTCAGGGCTATTTCTCTTTTGAAGTCAGCATGGTAAACTTGGAGTCACAGAATCTGACTTGGAATCCTGACACTACCATTCATGACCTGTGTGACCTTGGGCAAGTCACCTTTCTGGACCTGTTTCATAAATGAGGGTTTTGGCCTGAATGGTTTCTGAGGGCCTTTATAGATATATCTAAATTCATGACCCTGAGAGAGCTGAAAAACATAAAGATTAACTTTTCAACAGTATGTGCTCACCAGAAAAATGCAACAGGCTGCCTGGGGTAGATAGAAAGTTTTCCTTACTGGAGGTGTTCAAGTTGAATCTGAGTGACTGTTTTTCCAGGATCATTGACAGGTGATTCCTATTAAGGATGGATTGGACCAGATGACTCCCTTGGTGCATTCCAATTCAGATTCTATGATCTGAAACTCCCTGACAGAGGAGGTTGTTACTGAGAGTAAGTAGAACATAAAACAGATCCACAAGTTGTGAACTGATCCAAGCATTCTGGAGAACAATTTCAAACTCTGCCCAAAGGGCTACCAAACTATGCATAGCCTTTTATCCAGCAAGACCACTACTAGGTCTGTATCCCAGAAAGAACATTAAAAAAAAGGGAAAAGGACCCACATGTACAAAAATATTTATAATAGTTCTTTGTGTGGTGGCAAAGAATTTGAAATTGAGGGGCTGCCCATCAATTATGGAATGACTGAACAAATTATGATATATGGATGTAATGGAATACTCTTGTTCCATAAGAAATGATGAACAGCCAGATTTCAGAAAAACCTGGAAAGACTTATATGAACTGATGCTGAGTGAAGTGAGCAAACTAAGAGAACATTTTACACAGTAACAGCAACCTTGTAAGATGATCAACTATGATAGACTTAGCTCTTTTCAGCAATACAATGATTCAAGACAATTCCAAAAGACTCATGATGGAAAATACTATCCACATCCAGAGAAATAACTGTTGAGTCCGGATGCAAATTGAAGCATACCATTTTCACTTTTTGGTGTTTTTTCCTTCTTGTTTTTTTCCTTTTGTTCTGGTCGCACATGTATAACCTATATCAGATTGTTTGCTGTCTTGGGAAGGGAGGAGGGGGAAATTTGGAACTCAAAATTTCATAAAAATGACTGTTGAAAAACTATCTATGTGTAACTGGAAAAAATAAGATACTATTGAGTAGGGGAAAACCCTAGATCCACAGTGTAGTACTTGTAGCACAGTAGTCTGTCTCCTATGAGAGGTCCTTAATGAAAATCCTATGCCTTTACTCCCAGTCACATACTTTTCTATACAGCAACACCAGCATCCTTGCTATCCAACAAAAAAGGCATCTCTCAGTTCACGTATTTTCTTTGGCCGTGGTCCCATGTCTGGAAATACTCTCCTTCCTTATCTCTGCCTACCAGATTCCTTTAAGTCCCAATGAAAATTCTATCTTCTACAGGGAACCTTTCGAACTTTTGAAAATTCTAGTGTCTTCTTTCTCAATTGTTTCCCATTCCTCTTGTATATAGTACATATTTTGTACATATTTGTTTGCCTATTGTCTTCCATGTTAGATTGTGAACTCCTTGCAGGCAGGAATCATCATGTCTTTTTTTCTCTTCCTACTGCTTAGAATAGTGCCTGGCACATAGAAGGAATTTAATAAGTGTTTATTGACTGACTGACAAGAGCACCCAGAGATAAACAGTTTTTGAGGTGTCATGGAAGGCAGAACTTTGAGTAAGAAAACAACTACCTGGATTTATATCCAGCTTGTGACCCTGGGCAATTAACTTCTCCTTTCCAAGCCTGTTTCTTCACTCTTAAAACAGAATAATCATATTATCTCTATCTCATGGGGGTGTGAGGATCAATTAATAAAGAATTTTTCAAACTTGAAACCGCTATAAAATAAAACTAGTCTTTACATCTTTCATCCTGCTGACTATGAACATTAAAAAGTAACATCTTGGTGTCAGCAGGGAATTTCAACTCAGGTCTTCCCTTACTCCAAATCCAGCATTATAAGGAAGAGACAATATGGGTTGTAGAATACATGTAGAAAACAACTTCTCTGCCCACTGCTCAAGGAACTGTGAAGAGCCTTCACACATCAAAACTCATTAGATATCCCAGTTCTCTTCTGACAAAAGGTATAGCACAAAAAACACTAAGTGGTTTCTCATATGCAAAGGAATGTGCTGCTAGGTGTTTGAAATACATAATTTAGAAAAGACCCTTGACCTCATAGAGGTTACAGGCAAGTGAGGTATAAGACCCAAATATCGAAAACTGTAATAAACTTTACATAAGAAGTATATTTGAGTTACAAAACAAAGTGCTGATGAGGGAAGCCCAAAGAGAATGACATGAGGCAGGATTTCACTGCACGGTCCTAAACTGTTGTTATAGAATGGTGTGCTCTCTGTTTCTGGCTATGGTTTCTAGACCTGGCTCCCTCACCTGTGTAAGTAACCTAGACCAACCAACTTTCCATCTTTGGGCCTCAGTTTCCTTATCTGGAAAAGGACGGGGTTGGACGGGATAATCTAAGTTCCCTTTGTATCTATTGACGAGTCAGTCGCAGTCCTCAGAATGCTCTCAGATTAAGATAAAAGAGGACAAGACGGGTGCAGTTCGTCAGCACAGACCAGGTGGTTAGCACCTGGGCAATCATCTCAAGGCCCTGAACTCGCCCGCCCCCGCCCGAGGCTTCCTGCACCTGTTGGGCTCTACTGACAGCCCAGGACTCGGCCCGCAGTGTTGACGTCATTGGCACGCGACTGCGCACTGGTGCCTCGCGTCCGCCGGTGATGCGATGGCGGCCGATGATGCCCGAGGCCCTTGTGGCCTTTCTCTCTCCCTACATAATGTCCCAGGGCCCAAAGGAAAAAGGTACAAGCTCTTGTTAGCCTCCTAGGGCGCCCCTGACTCCCATTCTCTGTCCAGAGCAGCTGCTAAAAACCACAGCGAGAGAGACCATGACTCCTTGGCCTCCGGCCCGTGCTTGCGCCGCGCGTTAGGGTGCGCGTGCGTAAGAGCGCGCGCCGGGCACGTGCCGCCCGCGAGCCCGCCGGCGATTGGCTGTGACGCAACTTCCGGTGCAATCGGCGGAAGCCGGGCGGACAAGCGAGTGAGCGAGCTGGGAGGCAGGCAGGCAGGCAAGGAGGCAAGGAGGCAAGGAGGCAAGGAGGCAAGGAGGCAGGCGCCCGGGAGGCAGGCAGCGAGAAGCGAGGGAGCCAGACAGGCCGGCGGAGGCCCGAAGGAAACCAAAGCCTGCCCCCGTGCCCAGGTCCTCCGGTCCCCCGCCCCGGAGCCCCCAGCGGAGCGGACGCGGCCCGCCCTGGCCATGGCCTCGCTGCTGAAGGTGGATCAGGAAGTGAAGCTCAAGGTAGCAGCCCCCGCCTCCTCCCCGCGACCCCGCCGGGCCGGTTCTTGACCCCGCGGCGGCCGCCTTTGTCTCCCGGGGGAATCTCTGAGCCCGTCGCCCTCTTCCCTTGCCCCGGGCCCGCCCCATCCTGCCACCAGCCCCGGCTGGCAACGGGCTCGTCCTGGAGGCGGGTGGAGCATCGCTTCACCCGGGGATGCTACTACTCTGGGACCACAGCTGCTTCTCCCCGCGCTGGGTTCGGGGGAAGCGGTGACGGACACGTGTTGGGCCGGGTTCCCTAGGCAAGCCTCTGGGAAAACCAGTCCTTCCCTTATTGATCGTGCGGTGCCAACTCGCTCCCCCCCCCGCCCCCCCGACTCCAAGATCCCACAGGTGCTTGGGGTTGCAGCCTCATCGTCACTGAGGGTTGGGGGATGCGTTTGTGAGATCACAGCCCCCACGTCCCCACTCCCCTACTACCCTAATCTTACCTGGGGGGGAGCAAGCTGACATAGGGAGGTAGGAAAAACCGACGAGTATTGGCCCCTTATTCCGTGGGTACCACTCCCAAGATGGAGAAATGGATCCTCAAAAAAATAAAATATTTAGAATCTGGGGGTCTCTCGTCTTCTCATTACAACTATAAGGTGAGCAGAGGCACCAGGAAGGGTTTTGGGGGGTGTATTATGGAGGTTTTTTTGTTGTTGTTTTTGCTTCTGAGGATACATCTCTTCCCTGCTCCCAGGCTTTGGAGGAAGTCCTGATGTTTGTTCTTGCCCTTTGCAGGTTGATTCATTCAGGGAGCGGATCACAAGTGAGGTGAGTGATGCTGCTCGTTGGGTGGGAAGAGAAGAGTAATTTAGTTGTGGCTACCCAAAAGAAGTTACCTGGGGTGTTTGTACATTGGATGTCAATTGCCCTCCAGCAAGCAGTAAGCCAACTTCACTGTGTCCCTTTCAGGCAGAAGACTTGGTGGCAAATTTTTTCCCAAAGAAGTTATTAGAACTTGATAGTTTTTTGAAGGTGAGAGATACTTCCTTTCCCTCCCTTCCCTTCTCTAGCTACCTTTATCCCCAGTTTCCTCAGGATGCTGGACTTCATAGCAAATTGGAATTAATTGTCTGCTTTGTGTTTGATTCTAACACGTATTTTCCTTCCTTACACCTTAAAAAAGGTTTTACTTGTTCCTTTTGTTTTAACTTTGGGATAATTTCTAGATGTTATTGTACCTCCATTCCCCTGAGTCCTTTCTTACAACAAAGAAAATAGTTAAGCACAACTGGCTGACAGTAACCATTCCATACCTATAGCTGCCCCACATCTTTCCACTTAAATCATCCTTCCATTTCTATTTAACTTGGAAACATATGGGTTTGTTTTTTTTTCTTTTCAGGAGCCTATCTTAAACATCCATGATTTAACCCAGATCCACTCAGATATGAATCTCCCTGTCCCTGATCCCATCCTTCTTACCAATAGCCATGATGGATTGGATGGTGTAAGTTCCTCTTTACTACTCTCTGTTGTTGACCAATAGGTGTTCCTAGATCAAAGTTCTGTTTTCGTAAAGGACCAATGTAAGGACCTATTTTAGGGACTAGGAACCATTTTCTTTGAGTTTAGCATAATCCTTCTTGTTCTTCCATTTGTAACAGGAGAAGACTCTTAACTGTCCTTTTCCTAAAACTGTTGTGAGATCCATCGGTACTGAAATCACCATACACATTCTCTAGAGGTTATAGGGTATCTGGTCTTGGGCAAGACTTTTTCACCAGTTTGTATCTCATATTCTGTCAACAGTCAGGAAGTTCTTGCTGTCTAAGCTCACCCTTCTTTCTGGCTTATACCTGAAGCAAAAATACCCAAACAAATTCAACCTATATTGATCCCTTCTTTACTTAATGTTTGTTAGTATTTATTTATATGTAGTTTATACCAAGTTATCTTTTATCACTTGCTTAATGAGTCTAGCCTTTTCTGTTAACTTATTCCTCTAGAGCAGATTTCTTGTTGACTGTGTCTTTATCCTGGGCATCAGCACAGTGCTATGCATATAGGCACATAAATGTTTGTTGAATGGAATGGAATGGAATCAACAATGGGGGACTTTCAGTTTAGGTTTTAGGACTCAGGGAAGAGTAGGATAAAGCAGTTTAAAAGTTGATGGCTTCAAAGAGGATAACACTTAACCTCTACATATCTTTAGCCCAATTTGAAGAAGAGGAAATTGGATGAATGTGAGGAGGCCTTCCAGGGTGAGCACCATCCCTTTCCCCAAACCTGCTTCTGTAAGCCCCATCTTGGTTGATCTGGTGTCCAGAGAGCTACAGTTTGATTGCATTTTCTAGAATTGAATGTACCTGAAATTAGAATTCTGAACCAGAAACTGCTTTTCAATGGAGGAGGGGAAGGCCTGACTTGGCATTAGTGTCATAGGTTAGGGGAGGCCCCTGGGGGGATGGTGGGGGTCGATTGGCATACCAGACCCTGGGGCAGGGAGAGAGAAAAATGTCAGTTCCTCTTCCAGAAAAATTAGTTGTTTCTTTTCCAACCAGGCACCAAGGTGTTTGTAATGCCTAATGGAATGTTAAAAAGCAACCAGCAGCTGGTGGACATTATTGAAAAAGTGAAACCTGAAATCCGGCTGTTGATCGAGAAATGCAACACGGTAAGGCCAGAGTGGAATGGGGGGCTGGGTGTGCAAATGATGATGAACTGAGGGAAAAGCCTTATAACAGCTTATGTGAAGAGGAGAGTGGTGGTTTTGTATTTATTTCTGAGGTAGAAGGACAGTATCTTGTCCTCAGACACACATATACCACACCCTCCCAATTTCCTCGTTGTCTAGTGACTTTCTTCCTTTCTTCATCCATACAGCAGTATTTTTCACATGAGTAATGTTCTACAACAGAAAGATTGATTCTCATGTTGCTCTGTTTTCTTTCCAGGTCAAAATGTGGGTTCAGCTCCTTATTCCCAGGATAGAAGATGGGAATAACTTTGGTGTATCCATCCAGGTAAAGCTTCTCAACTAGATGATCAGCTCTCAGTGAGTGATGGGAGGGGAGGGTTGCTCCCATCTTGTGACTGGGTCGTGTTGGGAATTGTTACAAAGACTGCTGCTCCAACTATTGGGCTTTTCTTAAATCAGTTACAAATGGCAGGATGGTGTTTTCTGACGCTTAGATCCAGATACTATTTTTGGACTTTTTTTTGAGAGTAGAAATTTGGTCTTTTTTATCCTCTATTTTTATCCCTGTTCTTATCTTTGTCCTACATGACTTTTGCATTTCTGCAAAATAGGTACTTGCATGATTGTTTGAAAATTCTCGAGTGAAAGTCTACATACATATGGTCATTTATGGGGATGGAGGAGATATCTAGAGGTAGAGGTTGAGGCATTTTCAGATTTAGTCTACCTATTTTGGTTCTTGCTTAGCTGGTATCTAATGGGATGGTGTCAGTATGAATGGATTTGCTTTCACACATCTACCCTTTAACTCATCACAGGAGGAGACAGTTGCAGAACTAAGGACTGTGGAGAGTGAAGCTGCATCTTATCTGGACCAGATTTCTAGGTAGGAATGTTGGGAGCTGTTCCAGGGATTGGGGAATAGGATTTGTCTTTGACTGATTCTATTACTTGCCCTTTCCTCTTTTTTCTCCTTCCAGATATTACATTACAAGAGCCAAATTGGTTTCTAAAATAGCCAAATATCCCCATGTGGTAAGTGGTGGGTGAGGGAAGGGGAAGGATGACATTGGGAGTAAAGTCTTGAATAAACAGACCATCATTTTCACCCTGAAAAACAGCCACTCCTCTTTACCTTCTCCCTTTTCCTTCCTTCCCATTCTTCAGGAAGACTATCGACGTACAGTGACAGAGATTGA
This sequence comes from Pseudochirops corinnae, assembly GCA_028646515.1. NCBI lineage: Eukaryota > Metazoa > Chordata > Mammalia > Diprotodontia > Pseudocheiridae > Pseudochirops > Pseudochirops corinnae. The sequence goes on from CM053586.1 coordinate 225,059,776, forward strand.
TGAGAAGGAATATATCAGCCTTCGGCTCATCATATCAGAACTAAGGAACCAATACGTGAGTGATCCCTTTACCACATGACCCTCCAGTTACCCTGACTTCTCTCAACAACCATCTCCAGTGGGGGGTAGGGGTGGGGTTTAGATTCTGCTTCTCACCTGAGGGTTTGGGGCAATAAAGTTGGTGGTTGATATCCAGTGATCCCACCTCTTGACCTGAAAGCTCTTTGAAGTCCTTGTGCCTATGCTGCATGAGAACCAGGTGGGTGATTGTCCTTCCCCCTCCCCCAACCTCTCTCTCAGGTCACTTTACATGACATGATCCTGAAAAACATTGAGAAGATCAAGCGGCCCCGGAGCAGCAATGCAGAGACGCTGTACTGAGGCCAGGGCCAGAGCCAGGGGACTCTGTGAGTCTGGCTCAAGACCGACATTGCCTTGGTTTGTTACATGACTATCGAGATGGGGAAACTGGCTGGAAATAGTAATCACACCTCTCTTCTGTTTTTAGTTAGAGTCTAATGAAGCTCTCATGTAGTTCTGTGACGTGTTTACCTCTTATTTCAGGCCTCAGGAACTCTCCTATCCTAGTCCCCATTCCCTGCCTGCCCTGTCAAGACTCATTTCTGGAGTGTTTGCATATGTGTGTTCATGCACACATACATTTTCTCTTGAACTCTTTTTCCCACCCCAATCCACGTCTGGTCTCTTGATCTGTTTGTCTCCTTTTCAGTTAGTTCATTAGACATTGGGGGAGTTGGAAGTGAAAGAGCTTAGTGTTTCTTTGAGGGAATGGGGTGGGCTTACCCTTGCCTATCTGGCATAGAGGATCGCTGATGATGGAATGGGAAGTGGGGGGAGAAGGGAGGGAGAGGTTGTATTTCCTAAATTGCATTTTCCTACCACTGGGACCTTGGGAAATATTACACCTTCTACTGTCTCTTTCAGAGGTTTTTTTGATGTCTTTATTGTGAGGTTTTCAGTTTTTCATATGTATCTCTGCCACAGCACGTATTCCTTACCTTATTACCAGACCTTCCATCCTCTTCAGGAGTTCATCCTAGCTCCAAGAGTCAGGTGTCCAGACTAAGTGGAGGAGGATTCAGCTGAGAGGCAGTCTGTTACACCTGAGCAGATGGGTGGGAGGGAGGGAGAGCAGCTACCATCCTGTAACTTAAGAGTCTTGTTGGGAATTGTTACAAAGACTGCTGCCCCAACTATTTGTCTCTTAAATCAGTTACAAATGGGAGGGTGGTGTTTTCTGATGCTTAGATCCAGATGCTACTTTTAGGCTTTTTTTCCTTTTTGAATATTTTTCTTATTTATATTTTTTCCCAAGGAGGTACATGCGCACGTGCGCGTGTGTGCATGTGTGCGTGTGTGCGTGTGTGTGTGTGTGTGTGTGTGTGTGTGTGTGTGTGTGTGTGTGGTGTAAAAATCTGCAGGGTGGGTCAGAAACATGGAAGAGTTTCTGTCTTTCTCTTGAGAAATTCTCTGGATATATTCCATTCATTATTACAGGTTCTTCAACCTCCCCCATTGTCCCTCACTTGTTACCCTTCAGAGAGGGTCTGCTTTTTTCAGCCAATCAACCCTTCCCCTGTGTATTTCCATCTCCCCTTCTGTTTTTCTCTCTCCTTGCTTTCCTGCTGGTTTCCACCTGGGATGCATCACTCTCTGTCCCATTATGTTATATAGTGAAGGAGTCAGGACATTGTCTTCCCATGAATAATATTCAGTAACAAACCAACTGTGTTTTAGTTGGGCCTCCCCTAGATCCTGTCCCTGTCCCCAGCCTACCTTCTCCCTCTCCACCATGTGTTTCTTGGTGTTGTTTGCTTTTTTGTTTGTTGGATTGTTCTGATGTCCCCAACCCAGCTTCCCCAATCCTTATCCTACCCCCAGCTTCCCTGAATCGTAATGTAAAATTCTTTTACCATGTCAAGAAATTATTAAAAATACAGGTACTTTGACCTTTTTTTAAAGTCACAGACCCCAGTGCGATCCTCAAAAAACTGAGGCCAATCTCCATACACACACCTCCCCTTACAGGCTGACCGCAAATGAGGTGAGCAACCTCTATTCCCCCTTCAAAGATATAAAGATTGATCTAACACTGTCTTCCAGTATTAGGGGGGAAGGTGGACCTTTTCTCTGATGGCCCTACAATCTGTCTTGGCTTTTGATAAAAATGGTGCCTCCAAAATGTGAGGGTCTCCTGCTCTCTCCCCCTACCCCTTCTCTACTGGCATCTGTGCTCCCTCCCCCAGTGATTCTCATGAGCTGCCAGTAGGGGCTGCTGTGCTCTCATGTACTTGGTGTAGAGCTTCCTCATCCGCTAAACGTGAGAGACCTACAGTATTTGAGCTGGAAGGTCATCTCGACCAACACTCCTATTTTATAGAGGAGGTAATTGACATCCCAAGAAGCAGAACGACTTGTCCAAGGTCATGTTAGCTGATTGGCGCTGAGCCAAGACTCAAACAGCAACATCCTAACTAGCTTGATTGGTGCTCAACCCACTGCACCATGCCCTTTGCCTGTCCCTTTTTCCCTTGTGCAAGGGAGGGGTCAGAGAGAAGCTGTGCCTGTAATTTCATTGGTGTGGGAGCTCCAAGCCAGGAACACTTCATTTGCCATTGTAGATTGGTAACTTCTTTAATCCTAGTATTAGGGAGTTAACTAGAGTACCAAGAAATTAAGTGACTGGCTCAGGATGTGTTGCCAGGATGTGTCAGAGACAGGGTTTGATCTCTGATTTTCAGAAGGGTATTTTCAATTTTTAAAGACTTAGTATGTTGATACTTAGTCTGTTCTCACTTCCAGGAGTGGTGGGTTTTTTGTTTGTTATTTTTGGTGTGTTTGTCTGGGATTCTCCTTGATTTACATCTTGCAAATATACCTTTCATTTCCCAGTCATACTCTGATACCAGTCTAACCTTGCTGCCACTCAAAAACAAAAAACCCAGCTAGCTTTTTTTAGTTAGGGTTTGTTGTCTTCCACCTCATAATTGATTTTTTTAAAAAGGCTGTGGTGTGGGAAATGGAGATTAGACAACAGGGAGGGTTTCCTAGAAATATAAGGCAGAGACACGTGTTGAAAGAGTACCTGCCTTCTACAGCGGATGGTCATGTCACCTAGTCCTGGAACTCAGGCTTACAGTAGGACCTAAGGAAAACGGGTAATTGGGAGTAGGAAAAGTGGGGTGGTAAAGATGCTGGCTACCTCTAGGCTCCCCTTGGACTGTATTAAAGTGGAATCCTCACTCAAGGCTCTGAAGAGATGAGAGGGGCATATACATATACAGCATCAAGATTAAGAAAGGATTTTAGAAATTAACTATTCCAACTCCCATTTTATAGATGAGGGAATTGAGACCTTCCCACCCCTCAGCCTTCTAAAGGTAATGGGACTTGCCTTTAGTCTCAGAGAATATTAACGAATAGAGCTGGGATTTCAGTGCAGGGCCATCCTTTTAGGTTCTCTGACTCCCAGTCCAGTGCTCTTTACCTCTGCACAAGGATGCCTCATAAGGAGACTTTTAAAGCAGGAATCTTTCCAGCACCTGTTTGGTTGTACTTCAAGATTTAAAATTTTCTTTACCCTTGGTCTATGCTTTCCTTCAACTAAAGGAAACCCCTAAATTAAAAGTTTTTAACCAACGACATTGGCAGTGATGAAAAGTACCTACAGTTTTTATTGTTGTTGGAACCTGACTACTGGTGTGCTGGGGCTGGGGAGGATGAGGAGGTGGGTGGCATTTGGGGAAGCCAAACCGCAGAAGAGGAAAATGGAGAGGGCAGGACCAAAGAAGCCAATTAAAGGAAAATTACATATCTAGACCAGAAGGTGGAGAGCTTCAGTCTTAACCCAGGGAGTAGCTGTCTTCTCCAGAGTTGATGCTTGGAGCTGGGAGAAGCAACTGGGAGAACTCTCCCTGGGATTCCTAATTCTACACTGGTAGTCACTATGAATACAAGGGTAGTCCTGGTCCTCCTGGCTCTTTCCATTGTCACCATTTTTGCTCTGGTTTGTGTTCTGTTGACTGGTAGGGGTGCCTCCAGCCAACCTGCCCACTGCCCTTCAAGGACCCCTGTCAGTCAGTTTGGGCTGCATTTCAACAGGAGTCGGCTATTCTCAGATTTGACCCAAGAGGAGTTGACTTCAGTGATGTACTTTCTGACCCAGCAGCTGGGGACAGGGTTGGTAGATGCAAGCTATGCCAGGCCTTCAGACAACTGTGTCTACTCAGTGGAGTTACAGCTGCCTCCCAAAGCTGCAGCATTGGCCCACCTGGATGGGGGAGAACCGCCACCTCCCCGTGAAGCTCTAGTTGTGGTCTTCTTTGGCCATCAGGCCCAGCCCAATGTGAGTGAGTTTGTGGTGGGGCCACTGCCAAACCTTTCATACCTTCGGGATGTGACTGTAGAACGCTGTGGGGGTCCACTCCCTTATTATCGGCGCCCTATGCTGAAGACTGAGTTTGCCCAGGTATGGAAGCATTTGAAGGAAGTAGAACTGCCCAAGGCACCTGTCTTCCTGACTTCTGTCTTCAATTATGATGGCTCTTCTTTGGCACCTGTACCCTCACCTTCTCATGGCTTTGGATCAGGGGAGCGTACCACCTGGCTTGCCCTCTACCAGAATGTCTCAGGTGCTGGCTTTTTTCTGCATCCCGTGGGCCTGGAACTGCTGCTGGATCATGGGGACTTGGACCCAGCTCAATGGTCCATCCAGAAGGTCTACTTTCAAGGCTACTACTATGAGGACCTGGGCCAATTGGAGCAAAAGTTCAAGGCTGGTCAAATGGATGTGGTTAGGATTGCTCCACCCTTACCGGATGGGGCATCATCTTTGAGGCCTAAGGTACCTCCAGGTCCTCCTCCTCCTCTGCAGTTTTCACCCCAGGGTCCCCGATACAGCATCCAGGGAAGTCAAGTAGTGTCTCCATTTTGGACGTTTACTTTTGGCCTTGGGGTATTCAGTGGCATGAGGATTTTTAATGTATGGTTCCAAGGGGAGCGGGTGGCTTATGAGATCAGTGTCCAGGAATGTCTCTCCATCTATGGTGCTCATTCACCTAAGACAATGATGACCCACTACTTGGATAGCACGTATGGGATTGGTCGGCACAGTCGGGGGCTTGTGCGGGGAGTAGATTGTCCTTATTTAGCCACTATGGTGGATACCTATGTGCTGGTGGGCCAGGGAACAGCCCAGTTGCTTCCTGGGGCACTGTGCGTATTTGAGGAGGCGAAGGGGATGCCTCTTAGAAGACACCATCATCAGGCACAGGGTCATTACTTTGGTGCTGTGACTGGTTCAGCTCTTGTTATCCGGTCAGTGTCGTCAGTGGGCAACTACGACTACATCTGGGACTTTGTATTTCATCCTCATGGAGCACTTGAGGGCCGGGTACATGCCACAGGCTATATCAATACAGCCTTTCTAGGTGGGGGAGAGGATACTCTTCGCTTTGGGAACCGTGTAGGGGGACAGGTTCTGGGGACAGTGCACACTCATGCCTTTCACTTCAAGCTGGACCTGGATATAGCAGGTAATTTGGGGTTGGGGACAAGGAATCTGTAGGGAGGAGGATCCAAAACACCAATCTTTGGAAGGACTCTGGGGGGATGTAATTGGAGTACCACACAGCGTGATGCATTTGGTGAGAGTGTAACCTAAGTGGTTACATTGTCCATTTTATGAAGTATCAGGCACAGACCCTACATTAAATTATCAGACATCTGACAAGGCGATGACCTTGCCTCACATACTCAAGCTAGTAGGAATTACTGAATTGTTTTAGGTTTTGTTTCTGCTTAAATCTGATTGCTCGTGCTGCTTGCAGCGTGCTTGCAACATGGGAGGTGTGGGTGGCTGCATATGCCTACAGGGGTGAAGGTGGCTTGGGTGAGTTGGGTGGTTACCAGCGAGCTCAGATTGTTGCAGAGCCCTTGACAGATGTCATTTCACTAAAGCCACACAACTCTGTGAGGTAGGAACAACATACTATTCCCAATTATATAAATGAGGAAACCTCATGGAGGAGAGCGAGTGACTTTTCCCACATTGCCATGATTTGAACCCAAGTTTCTGAAACACCAAGAGCATGCATTCATTATGTAGCACCTAAATATTTTGTGAAGTGCTTGATATGTATTATTTCAACAAATGATAACCACCTGAGCCTAATTATAAAGGCTACCAGTTGAATTGAGGTGGGAAGAGTTTGGGAACATACTTGGAGGAAGTTCTTTTGCAGTACAGCATTTCTGTTGGTCCAGGGATGCCCCTTAAAGAGATCCTGTCAACAGTCATTTAAGAGGAAAGGTATCCCATTTTTACCACTGTGGGTAACATTACACACCAACCTTATAAGTTAACATGGGAGGTATGTTTTGTGCGTGTAACCAGTTTTTCTCACCATCATTCAGTGGACAGAGCATGGAGACCTGTAGTAAAATTTGCCAGTCATCACAGGATTTGGAGGAGAGGACTTTGGAGATCATCTATTCCAACCCCCTCTTTTCTGTTTTCCTATTTTTCATTCTAATTTTTTTATTTTAATAACCATAAACAAAAGCAAATCAAGTACCAAATGAAATGTTTTTGCTTTTTATACTCTTTTAAATGTCAAGTTCTTTTCTGCATTTTTTCTTCCCTTCCCCTCCTTGCCTCCTTTCCTTCCATCGTAGTCAATATATATGTGGTTCTGATTCCATTTTCTTGATTTACATCTTTTTCCATAGGTCTTGTATTGCGTGTGTATGTGTATAACATAATATATCCAGTTATAATAATTATTAACAATGTTCAGTTGTGTTCAACTTCATGATCCAGTAGACCATTATTGGAATGGTTTGCCTTTTCTTTTTCCAGTGGGTTAAGGCAAACAGGTTAAGTGACTTGTCTAGGGTCACATAGCTAGTAAGTGTCTGAAGCAGGATTTGAGCTCAGGTCTCCAGGTATGTATGTGTACCCTCTCCACCCCACACACACATTGTACACTAGAGAGAGGGACTGGATCTGTGATTTCATTGATCTAAAGAACTCCAGATGAAACTTCCTTTGCTGATGCAGGTCGGCACCTTCTCTGTAATTTATAGTTTTAGAGAGTTGCCCAGAGAACTAAGGTTCAGTGACTTGCCACAGCCAGTGTGTGTCAAAGGCAGAACTTGAACCCAGGTATTCTTGGCTCCAAGGCCAGCTCTCAATCCCTAATATTACATTAGTACACCATAATCAGCCATTCTTTGATTTGGGGGCATATGAATAGTTTCCTTTTTTTCTATTGTAAATGAAGTAATATTAATTTTTAAATATAAATATCCCTTTATAATATTTTAGGGTAAGTTCCTATAAGAATTGCTAAAACAAAAATTATGATCAATTTTTTAGTCTCATTATAGACATATATTGCCATCCAAAGTATTTCCAGCAGTCTGTAGCTCCACTAACAATTTAAAGTTTCTTTTTCCTTGTAGTATCAATTCTGACTTTGATTATTTTTGCTATTTTTCTCATCCTAGTTGGGTATGAAGTGTATTTTAAGGTTGTCTTGATTTGCACTTTTCTGGTTACCAATATTTTTATTTAGTTATTAACAGTTTGTAATTCTTCCTTCTTAATTGTCCATGTCTCTTGATCATTGTTCCATTGGTCATATACATATGTGTATGTATACATAAAATTATATATGTGACAGTTGCACATGTATGTAAGATCTTTATAGATTTTTATATGTCAGACATCCGATATTTGTTCTAAGTGCTTTTTTCCCAATGTCTTAATTTTAGAGGTGCTTTTTGCATTGTAAAATCCTGTACTTTTGTATAATCAAACCTGTTAATTTTGTCTCCAATAATGTTCACTTGTTTGACAAAAATATCCCTCCCATCTCTAGTCAAGATAAGTATATTACTCCTTTCCCTTATTTTAAAAGGTATTTTAGGTAAGGACACCCTCATTTTACAAATGAGGAATCAGCCCCAGGGTGGAGAAATCACTTGCCAAAGTCACACAGGTAGTAAGCAGTTTCAGGATTTGTGCCCAAGTTTTTTGACTCAAAATTCAGTACCCATGGTAGCTGGGTGGAATCCTCCAGGAAGGTTTCCTGAATGAGGTGGTATTTGAATTGAACTTTAAGAGGTAACTAGGGATCCAGTAGGAAAAGGCAAGAAGTGAGAGCATTCCACAGAATATACAGCAGACATTGTGTTTAAAGGCAGAGTTATGAGAGGACAAGCAATGTGTGTGCGTGTGTGTGTTTAGAGATCATAGAATAGTCCAGTTTGGCTGTAAGATAAGAGTTCATGGAGAGGAATAACAATGAGATAAGACTAGGGAGGTACAGTGGTTACAGAGAGTAGAGAGCCTTGAATATCAAGGAGAAAAGCCTGAACTTGAGAAGGCCACTAATGATTTTTGAGCAGAGGAGTGACATGGCTAGAGTTGCTAATAGGATGGATTTGAGGGCTATAGAGTAGGGGAGGTAAATGGAGATTGAAGCTGTCCAGAAAAGTGGGCCGCAGGGCCAGTACTTTAGTGGTGATCATGGGATAGAGAGAGGGGAGCACGAATGAGCAGGGTATAGCCATGCAATCAATAAGTGATTGGCTATGAGAGGCAAGAGGGAGAGGGAATGGTCAAAGATAGCTCCCAGGTTATAAATGTGGGAAACTGGGTCAACAGTGGGTACCACAAACAGTGCTCAGGAGGGAAGAGGAGCAGGTTAGGGGGAAAAAGATGTCCAGCTTAGTTTTGAACATACTACATTTGAGGGAAGAAGAGGAAAGGTAATAGGACAATTGCTAGTGGTAAGGAAAGGGAAGGGGAAACTAAGCATGCCTATAAGCAGAGGGAAAGGAGCTAAAGATGAAAGAGAGAGAACATGATGGACCAAGTCCTGTGACTAGAGGAAATAGGATCAGGACAGAGGTGGAGGGATTATCCTTGGCAAGAAGGGAGTTGTAAAGATCTTATTCTGAGACTAGAAGGAAAGAAGGAGAAGATGAGTAATAATGTGACAGATTTGGGGGGTGTGGAAGAGAGATAAGAGGACTTTTAATAGAGAAAGAGGTAGGGTTATTTTCTAAGAAAGAGGGAATGGGGATGGGGTGAAGTTGTGGGTTTTATAGAGGAAAAAGTATGAAGCAGCCTTGTGGTAAATTTGATAGGGCGTCAATCAGAGATGAGTCAGTCATTTTTTTCATCGCTTTCTGTGTGTGTGTGTGTGTGTGTGTGTGTGTGTGTAGTTTGTCTGAATTGCTCTCAAATGATGTGTAATCCAACCCCTACCCTGCCTCACCCCTGCAGGGCTAGAAAATTGGGTGGTGGCAGAGGATGTGGTGTTTGAACCCATAGCTGTGCCTTGGAGTCCCGAACACCAGCTACAGCGTCCACAGCTGACAAGGCAGATACTGGACAGAGAGAATAAGGCGGCCTTCCTCCTGGGAGATGACCTCCCCAGATATCTCTACCTTGCCAGCAACTACACCAATAACTGGGGTCATCACCGTGGATATCGTGTCCAGATCCATAGTCCTGCTGGAGTACATCTACCCCAGGAGACCACCATGGAGAAGGCATTCAGCTGGGGAAGGTAAGGAAGGAGGGAGGGAGGGATCTGGGTGGGTAGAATCAGGAAGAAAAGGTAGCCCCTCTAACCACTGCTACTGGTGATCTCAACTTATTAGTTCCCTGTCCCTTCCTCCAGACCAAAGGGAAGTGAGGTGGGCAACTATCTCCTAGCATCTGGATAGAAGACTGACTACATAAGGATTCAACCCTTCCAACATTCACCCCTCCTATCCAACTAAGTCCCCCTCTCCTTACCTGAAGCCCCCACCTCATGGTTAGGTACCAGCTGGCAGTGACTCGCCGAAAAGAGGAGGAGCCACAGAGCAGCAGCATCTACAATCAGAATGATCCCTGGACACCAACTGTGGTCTTTGCCAACTTCATTGATAATGAGCCGCTTTCAGGGGAGGTCAGTTGCCATAGAGATGGGGTGGGAGAGGAGTTTCCTTATTTTCCAAGTTTTTCAGTCTTTTTGACTCTAGGTTGCCAGTCCTTAGACCTTGATATTGGATGTCTGAGCCATTTGGAAGGATGGGAACTTCTCCGATGATCAACATCAGGGGCAGGAAATGACAGAAATTATTATTATTAAGTGTCTACTGTGTGCAAAGCAGTGTGCTCCAGGTGCTGGGAGAGGTAACCTTTAGATGAGACACAGTTCCTTCCTGCATGCATCACGCATTTTAGGAAAGGCACAAGACTCAGAGGACCATAGTATCTAGAGCTAGAAATGGGCCTTACGGGTCACCTAATCCAACCCCTTCATTTTACAAATGAGGACACTTGGGTCAAGAGAAGTTATGATTTGCCAAGGTCATAAAGATAGTAAGTGGCAGATCTAGGATTCAAACCCACATCTTCTGAATCAAAGTCCAGCTCTGCTTCTACTCATTCAGATAAGTAGAAACCAATATAATATGTAAGTACAACAAAAAGTGAAATTGTCAGGGAAATGTTTGGTACCTGCTAGGGCAGTGGTTCTCAACCTGTGGGTTGCGACCCCTTTGGAGTAGAACGACCCTTTCACAGGAGTTACAGGGGTCACCTAAGACTATCGGAAAACACGTTATTTCTGATGATTTTAGGAATCTCCTCTATCCGTGTCCAGGTGGGTCTGCCCACATGCAGACACACCCACATATGACTATTAAAGGATCACAGCATTAGAAAGGTTGAGAACCACTCTGCTACGGGAATCAGAGAAGGCTTTATGTCAGGTGGCATTTGAACTGGGTTTCAAAGGCTATATTTGAAAAGGTGAAGACTGGAAGCATACACATTCCAGACACAAGGAACACCATGAACACCATGCAGATGGGAGAGTTCAGACACATTCAGGAGAGAAGTCCAATTTCACTGGAATATAGGGAGTAGAGGAGAGTAGTATATGTTAAGGCTGGAAAGGTAGTGTGGCCAGATTGTGGAGGGCCTTGAACACTAGGCAAAGAAGTTTGAATTTTACTTAGTACACAGTAAGCAGCCTAAAAGACATTTGAATAATGGAATGATGACTGAATTAATGCATAGTTTTATGTTGGCAGCAATGAGAGAGAGAGAGAGATTTGAGAATAGGAGAAAGTGAAGGCTGAAAAATCTTGGGAAGCTATTTTAATATTCCAGGTGGATAGTAATGAAGGTTGGTACTAAAATGGTAAAAGTGGGACCAGAGTGGAGATGACAGATGTGTGAAGGTTTCAAACAAGGAAACAATAGAATTTGGTAAACTGTTTGGATATGGGTGATAAGGGAACTTTAATATGGGAAACTGGATGAGTCAGTGACAGAAATAACTGAGGAGCAGTGTTAAGAGTAAAATTCTATTTTGGATATGCTGAGCTTGAGATAGATATGGAGCTTAGGTCAGGGCTGGAGATATAGATGAATCCCCTGGATAGAGGGAGAGAAGGGAAGGGAGAAGGGAATAAGTATTAAGTTTTTAAATTAAGTTTCCACTATGTGCCAGGAACTATGTTAAGTGCTTTACAAATGTTAACTCAGTTGCTAGAAGGCTGGTGTTTGAAGGTAAGAGTGTAGAGAGAGAAGGGAAGAAGTGGATGGAGATCATCTACCTTGGTGCTGCGGGACCAGCAAAAAAGAGCAGTTAGAGTGGAAGGAAGAGAACCAGAGAGAAGGTGATGTCTCTGAAGTCAAGGAATGAGAAAATAAGCAAGGGGTTAGTGTTGTCAATAATGTTCAAAATGATGCAGCTTAAAGAAGACTGAAAAAAAAAAAGGCCCTTGGATTTGGCAATTGAGAGTGGCCTCCGAGAGAGAGCTAGTAAGGAAGTGGGGGCCCCTCCCATCCTCATCAGATGATAGCTCAGACCTGGAGCACAATTCATCCTACAGCTGGCTTCCCATGGGAGCAGCTAGGACAATGGATCCTATGGGAGACAGCAGGAAGTGTGGTTAGATAAGCTGGATTGTTGAGCTAGGTGATGGAGAGTGAGATACTGGGAGGGCTCCTCCTCCCTGCCAGGTGGGGGGTGGGGTGGGCAAAGTGAATCCTCATGACCTCGGCCCTCCTCTCCTCTTTTTTCCAGGACCTGGTTGCCTGGGTTACAGCAAGCTTTCTGCATATCCCCCATGCAGAGGACGTCCCCAACACAGTGACTTCAGGAAATGGCGTTGGTTTCTTCCTCAGGCCCTACAACTTCTTTGACGAGGACCCCTCTGCCTTCTCCCCCGATGCTATTTACTTTCGGGACGATCAGGATGCCGGGGTCTGCGATGTCAATCCCATTGCCTGCCTCCCAGACTTGGCTGCCTGTGTGCCTGACTTACCTCCATTTTCCTACTATGGTTTCTAATCCTGCTTAGAACCCTGACATCTGGACCTTGTCTTTTGTAGCTCCTCTGGCCCCAGTCATTCTTCTTATCCTCTTCTTGCGTCCCAGCAGGCCCACTTACCTTGCACATTCTTAAAGTCAGCTGGGAGTCATTTCATACATCCCTTCTGAATTCATCTCCACCCTGTTCCCCAGTCCTGTTACGTTCTTTATTCCTTCTCGTTTCCCCTTCACTTTGATTCTTTAAAAAATTAACCTAGTTTCTCTGCATTGACTCCCGAATTTTCGTGGGGGGAGGGGAGGACAGAAGGAAGAGGGCTGTAAGAAGTGGAGAGTCAGAATTGTGACTTAGGAAAGAGAGAAGCTGGTAGGGTGGGGCGCATGAGGAGTAAGTTTCCCTTGGAGGCTGAACAATATTTTGCAGCTAAAGGAAAGAACACATCTGGATGTGGGAGGGAGGGAGAAGAGTGTGGAAGAGGCGGAAGGAGGCTGGAGAGGGGGGAGCGCAAAGGGCAATACCGCTCAACCTCATCTCTCTTCTAAGTTCCCTGTCCCTGTCTTATAACTCCCCTCCCCATGCCTTGACCCCCAACTCTGACTCTGGAAGCACGACTTGATAGGAAGGATAGGTCCTTATATGGTACAGCTGAGGCTCCAGCTCCCCCTCCTTCAGTCCCGCCTCACCCTCCACCCCCAATCCTGGCCCGCCCTTGGTCCTCCCACCCCTCCTGATCCTCCCCCCTGCTGCTCTTGCCCTACACATTCCCTTATATCTCTGCAGTCTGGCACATTCACCCTGTGGCCAGGCACATAAACCCAAGCATTAGACTTTGAAAGAAACTCTCCCCTTGTCTGGAGATATTCTCCCACCCCCCTTTTTGTTTAGGTCCTGACTCTGATTATCCACGTGACCATGAACCTGAAGACAGCGCTGGTGCTCCTGGTTCTCTCCATCATCACCATCTTTGCCCTGGTTTGTGTTCTGCTGACCAGTAGGGGTGGGGGTGGTTCCAGCCAACCTCCCCAATGTACCTCACCGACAGCCAAGAAGAGTCAGTTCTGGCCACACCCTGTCCAGAGCCAGCTGTTCTCAGACCTGACCCGTGAGGAGCTGGCATCAGTGATGCACTTCCTGACCCAGAAGTTGGGGCCAGGGCTGGTGGACGTAAGCCATGCCAAACCATCTGATAACTGTGTCTACTCAGTGGAGCTGCAGCTGCCACCCAAGTCTGCAGCCTTGGCCTACCTGGACAGAGGGGGTCCTCCACCTCCCCGGGAGGCTTTAGCCATTGTCTTCTTTGGCCAACAGGCCCAACCCAATGTGAGTGAGCTTGTGGTGGGGCCACTACCCAACCCTTCCTACCTTCGGGATGTGACTGTAGAACGCCATGGGGGGGCCCTCCCCTATTACAGGCGACCAGTGTCCACAAAAGAGTATGAAGAACTTATCAGAATGATCTCTGACCGTGAGCTGCCTCGAATTGTTGGTCTCCTTCACCGCTGTTGCTATTACAATCGGAGGAACCTGATGCCAATGACCACTGCCCCAAGAGGTCTGCACTCTGGGGATCGGGTCTCCTGGTTTGGAATCTACTACAACATCTCAGGTGCTGGCTTTTACCTCCACCCTGTGGGGTTGGAGCTGCTAATAGACCACAGGGCCCTAGACCCTGCTCAATGGAAAGTTCAGCAAGCCTTTTACCATGGTCGATACTATAAGAACCTGGACCTCCTTGAACAAGAGTTTGAGGGAGGCCGTGTGGAGGTTGTAGAGATAGCACCCAATGGCACCAAAATGTCTTCATCTCTCAGGCCTCGTGTTCCCCCTGGTCCTCCTCCCCCACTACAGTTCTCTCCCCAGGGTCCCCGATACAGTGTCCAAGGAAGTCAAGTGGCCTCCCCATTCTGGACCTTCACCTTTAGCCTGGAGCTGTTCAGTGGTATGAGGATTTTTGACATCCGGTTCCAAGGGGAGAGAGTAGCCTATGAGGTCAGCCTCCAGGAGGCTTTGACCATCTATGGCGGCAACTCACCAGCAGCCATGATGACTCGCTATTTAGATGGCAGTTTTGGTATGGGCTTGTTCTCCACACCACTGACTCGAGGAGTAGACTGTCCGTACTTGGCCACCTATGTGAATTGGGACTTCCTCGCGGATTCTGGAACTCCAAGGACAGTACATGATGCTCTGTGCATATTTGAACAGAACCAGGGCATCCCCCTGAGGCGGCACCATTCTGATTTTTTCTCCTATTACTATGGGGGTCTCCCAGGAACAGTGTTGGTTGTCAGATCTGTGTCCACTCTGCTTAACTATGATTATGTGTGGGACATGGCCTTTCACCCCAATGGAGCCATAGAGGTCAAATTTCATGCTACTGGCTATATCAGTTCATCCTTTTTGTTTGGTGCTGGCCGAAGATATGGGAACCAGGTTGGGGAGCACAGCCTAGGCACCATCCATACCCATGCTGTTAACTTCAAAGCTGATCTGGATGTGGCAGGTGAGGGGGTCCTATAGGGCTCCTGTGGAAGAGGGCCAAAGGGAGAAGGAAGGGGGGGATAGGTTTGAATTCTTATCTTTTGCTTTATATTTGATACCTTGAAATAATCTATGCATTCATTCATCAAATGTTTATCAAGTATTTACTGTGTGCAAAAAAGAAAACAAGGTAAGGCATCAGAAACAAAGAAACCCTCCAGAAGCCTATAGTCTAATAGGGGAGATAAGATGGGCACATAAAATAATTTAAAAATAATGATTCACAGTAGAGTGTCACAAATGCTATATAGAGAGTTCAGTGGAGGGAGAGATCCCTTCTAGCTGGAGAAATTAGGTTTCATGGAGGACAATTTGAACTGGATTCTGAAGGGTAGGTAGTCAGGTGAAAATATAAAGAGGATATTCCAGAAGGGAACAGTGTGAGCCAAGGCACAGAGTTAAGAAACACAGGGTATGGAGGGAGAGTTGGGAATGGTGCAAAATATATTTTGACTGGAAAAAGAATACAAGTAGGGGAACTATAGGAGACTTTAGGAAAAGTAGGCGACAACTGCATTATAAAGACCTTGAATATCAGCATGAGAATTTGATTTTATTGTATGCTCAAAGCTATATACTAGGAAAACTATTTTTAGTTATTTAGGGATTGATTTTTTGTTGTTGTTGTTGATGTTGGATCTGATTTTTAAAAGCGTTTAAAAATTATTTGAGCTGTTGTTTTAATTATCTATACTCTTCTGTCTCCCATGATCTTGGGGATCAAAATTAGCTGGTGATTTTCTGTTTGATTTTTTGCTCTTCAGCCTCAAAGCACCTGAAAGGACTCCTTACATAAGACTTTTTACATGACAAAGCCATGGGAACTATTAGGGCTCAGGGAACAGTCTGTAACCTGTGATCTCATTTTTCTTTCCTGGCTTCCCTGGAGGATTATGAGTGTTTCCCAAGTCTAACTTGGGCCCAAAAGCTCATGATTTTTGCTCCCTCTGGCTCTGATTTCTGCAACCAGAGCAGAGCAGGGGACACTGGCTTTGGATTTTGCTGCGTACTACATTCTAACAACAATCTCCAAGGGGTTTGACAGGGAGGGACTTGGGGAGAAAAATTGGGCAGGCAAAGAAGAAGAGGGGGTCAATTTCTGTTCCCAGAAAAATCTCTACCTTCCTCCCCCTTTATTCTTTCTCATCCAACGCAATACATTCAGCCAAGAGGGGAGGGCATGAAAAATGGTAACTTGCACAATTGTACCCCATAAAATCACAGACCTAGAGTTGGGAGAGATTTCAGAGACCATCACGTTCACCCCTCTCATTTCACAGATGAAGAGACTGAAACCCAGAGAAGTCATTTGACTTCTCCATGAGGTTTTTTTAACCTGAACGTCCCACAGTCACTGAGGAAGTTTGTGATAGTTGCCATCAATCCTTCCATGACCTTTCTAATGTACTTTGATTTCCCTAATTCTCTTACCTTAGCAAGGGATGAAAACTCTTCTCCCTCCCTAACCAAAAGATATATAGTTGTATAAAGAATATAACTATACTATTTAGTTTTAGAGAGAAGAAGTAGAAAGTAAATTGATCTAATATTATTTATTGGGCCCATGGCTGCCCTTTTATTGAGTCATTTCCTCATGAAGAATAGTCTTTTTTTTTATGCCTTTGTTCTGTCATTTCTTGGCTTCCTTGTAGACAAGTGGCTTCTAGTGCCTAGTACAAAGCCTGGCTCATAGTAGGCACTTAATAAATACTTGTGGACTGACTGACTGAACATACCATTGGTCACTACTTGTAAAAAATCACTTCACAGAGAGGGATTTTCGATTCAGCTCTGTGTTGTCTCCACCTTGAATAGGGGAAGTTCTTGAAAGCTACCAGGTACCAGGTTAAGAATAGAATTCATTGGAGCATCTGGGATTATTATTGGGGTTGAGAGTCACTGAGGAAAGAACACCTCCGAATTTTGAAGCAATTTTTCCATTTTAGCCAAAGGATAAGAGAGATGACAGGAAGGAAGGGTACAAGATTTTTTGTTGTTCACTTGTTTCAGTTGTGTCCAACTCTTCATGACCCCGTTTGGAGTTTATTTGATAAAGGTACTGGAGTGGTTTACCCTTTCCTTCTCCAGTTCATTTTTACAGATGAGGAACTGAGGCAAACCAGGGTCAAGTGATTTGCCCAGGGTTTACACAGCTAGTAAGTGTCTTAGGCTGGATTTGAACTCATGAAGATGAAACTTCATGACTTCAAACCTGGCATACTATCCACTGTATCATCCAGCTGCCAAAAAAAGGTATGAAATATTTGTAATTTAATTCTGTATTATTCTTTGATTCTACCCCACCTTTCTTCCCCAGTTCTGGAGTTGTTGGAAGAGAGTCCAGAAAATAACTGTACGAGTAAATATCTACCACCTTTTTCCTTGACTTTGCAGGACAGGAAAACTGGGTGGTAGCAGAGGACATGGCGTTTGAATCTAAACCTGTACCGTGGAGCCCAGAGCATGAAGTGCAGCAGATGCAGCTGATTCAAAAAACACTGGAGACTGAAGACCAGGCAGCTTTTGCTTTTGGGAGCACCACTCCTCGATACCTCTATCTGGCCAGCAATCATACCAATGCCTGGGGTCACCGACGTGGATACCGGATCCAGATTGTCAACGCTGCAGGACAGCCAATGCCACAGGAGAGCACCATAGAAAGAGCCTTCAGCTGGGGGAGGTCAGGGATAGGGCTGGCCTGTGGGGGGAAGGGCACCAGTACATAGGTGTATTCTAGCCTGCGGAGAAACTGGCTACAGAAATAGTACAGAAGATGGAAGATGGTGGATCTTGGGAAGACATTAGAATGGAGTCAGCCTAAGAGCTCAGGTCATCAGTTTCTCTGGGGATCCCTGGGTACATGAGAGAGACTTCTGTCTTCCTGGGATGGGGGTGGGGCCATCCTGCCCATAGGCAGGGGGACAGTCCAGTAGAGCTTAGGAAGACACTGTAAATCCTAGCATAAGATGAATAATCCTACTGTAATAATGGAAAAGGGGAAGGAAGAAGGGACAACCAGAAGATCCTTGTTCCTCTTCTGGTGAGATCATAGCATCTTCCACCTGGGAGCTCTGACCATAGTCCCTAATTAGGTACCAACTGGCAGTGACACAGAGGAAGGAGGAAGAGCCTTCGAGCGCCAGTATCTATAATCAGAATGATCCCTGGACCCCTACTGTGAACTTCGCTGATTTCATCAACAATGAGACCATAGCAGGCAAGGTAGGCAATGCTGTGGGGCAGGAGGAGAGGGAGGGAGGGACAGCAAGACTTTATTCTCCATCAAACCAAATTCTCACACGGGGTGGTCCAAAAGTATTAATTACAGTAAATATAAGAGCTTAAAACAACTCTAAAGACTTTTGGACTTCTCTGTATAGAGTTGGATGGAGTAATGGGTTCCCTAGAGCAGAAGTGTCAAATATGCCTGCCTGGGCCACATATGACCCACAACATCCCCTAGTCTACTTCAACCAGATGAAAATGCAATTGGGAAATATTTAACAAAATGAATAAAATTACAGTAGAATGTAGATAATATTAATATGTGGTTTCCTAAGTCAATATTCAGCCTGCAGGGCTGCTTATATTGGGGCCTTCTATTTGAGTTTTTCACCACTACCAGAGAGCCTTGCTGAACTCAGAATGTAGCTGACTTTTGCCCTTTATACACTTCAGAGTAGCTCTTTATTAACCCTTTTCCAAGGTTTTCCCAAAGATCCTGGGGAAGACCTTGTGCCCTGGGTCTTGAGGCCCATTTTTCAATGTTTGGCAATGGCAGTGAGCAATGACCTTGCTCTTTACACTGCTGTGATGAGGGTAGATCTGTCCTGGGCCCTTGAGTAGAATATATTTCCTGCTTTGGAAGCTGCCACCCACTTCTACCATGATCCAGTGCACACTCCCCCCTCCTAATGCATGCCTCTTTCCAGATGCCCCCACCACACAGAGCTCCCTCTCTTCCCTCAGTAGACAGGAATGTCATGACCCAAGTGTAGATGGGGCAAAGTCAGGAGATCCAGTTCTATGCTCACCAAACAGGACTCTCTGGATCTGGGACTCTGCACAGACTATTTTGACCTGCCCTGCAGTTCTCTGCCCCCATGTCTGAAATGCACTCCTCACTCACCCCTACCTCTGAAAATCCCTCCTTTCCCTCACAACACAGCTCAGGGACCTGCCCATCTGTTCTCCATCACCAGTTCTCTTTACATTTACGTTGTTGTTGTTTTTGCTTTTTGGAGGGGAGGAAGGCAGGGCAATTGGGGTTAAGTGAATTGCCCAAGGTCACACAGTTAGTAAGTATTAAGTGTCTGAGGTGAGATTTGAACTCAGGTCTTCCTGACTCCAGGGCTGGTGCTCTACTCACTGTGCCACCTAGCTGGCCCTTTACATTTACTTTGTATATTTTATATTTACTTATGTGTATATGTTGTTTATGTAAATTCCTTGAAGACAGGAATTGTTTCATTTTTGTCTTTTTATCTCCATCACATAGCCCAGAGGTGGGGAACCACAGCCTCAAGGGATTTGTTCTGTGAAGTTTGGATTCTGAGGACCTAGAGGGCCACATGTGGCTTTGAGGCAGCAGGTTCCCCACTCCTGACCTAGCCCACACAAGATACATACCTTTGTACTTAACATATGTCACCTACACAGATAAGTAAATGCAAGTCCTCTTTTGGAGGCAGCTAGGTAGCTCAGTGGATAAAGTTCTGGGCCCAGAGTCAGGAAGACCTAAGTTTAAGTCAGGTTTCAGACACTCACCAACTGTGTGATCTTGGGCAAGTCACTTAACCCGTTTGCCCTCATCCACTGGAGAAGGAAATGGCAAACTACTCCAGTATCTTTGCCAGGAAAACCCCATATAGAGTCATGAACAGCCAGACACTACTGAACAACAATTAGGGGAGAGGGTTCCCAACTTCTTATGGGACAGGAGGGCATCTGGATATCACCAGTACCCATTTCCATTATCACCACGCCGTTCCCATTTCACCGACCATCTTTCTGTCTCTTTAAGGTAGAAGCAGGGTGAGAGAGCAATTGTCAGCACAGTTACATATACAGTTTACTTGTTAACAGGTTTCCTTCTGGTTCAGAGGGAAAGGATGTTGGGTTGTATTGAGATTTACTTTTTGAGGGGCTGGAAGGGGGAGTTATTTTGCCAAACTGGGTCCTCCCTCAGAAGGTCTCTTGTAAAGGAGCAGGTACTTCATCCCAGGGCCCTTCTTGTCTTCTCCAGGATCTGGTCGCCTGGGTGACTGCTGGCTTTTTGCATATTCCTCATGCAGAAGACATTCCTAACACAGTGACTGTAGGGAATGGCGTGGGCTTCTTCCTCCGACCCTATAACTTCTTTAATGAGGATCCATCAGTCCAGTCTCCTGATGCCGTCTACTTTCAGAATGACAGGGATGCTGAAGTCTGTGAGATCAATGCTATTTCGTGCCTTCCAAAGACAGCTGCCTGTGCCCCTGACCTCCCTGATTTCACTCATGGTGGCTTTAGAACAGAATCTTAGAGCCTGGCTTTGAACCTTAGCATCCAGATCGGGAGGAAGTAGGAGCATTGGATTATTGTGCTATTAATACCTGGCCTCCAGCTCTATAGCTGTTCTTTCCACAGTTGCCAGACCTCCTATTTCCCCCCTGAATATACATACCACTGCACTTTTGCAAATCAGTTCTGGATTCCTGGTTTCAGAGAGGTGAGAGGAGCGTACCCTCCTTGGCCCCGGAAGGGATGGCCAAACTGTGACCCAAAACATTTAATCTTTCCCTTCCTTTGACTTCTCCAGATTTGCTTAATCACAGGGCTATTCCACTTCCTTCCTTGTTATTGGACTTAAGGGATAAGGTTGTTCTGGGACTGGGGAAGGGGGGGAAGGGGAGCTGTGTGTAGGGAAATGGATATGTATTAAGACTTTTGGAAGCAGCAGCTCTCCCAAACCAGGGATTCCTGTGGACTCCAGGACAGTCTCATCCAAGGTGGAATTGTCCTTATTTGTCTCTTCCCCAGCCACAGCCCTCCTACCTGTTTTTCCACTTCTTGGGATTTACATTCATTCACTATATTAGTAGTTATTAAGCAGCTACTATCTGTCAGACACTGTGCTAGACAAAGAATGAAATAATCCCTATTCTCAAGGACCTCAGATTCTGACATTCAATAGAATATAAGATCCTTGAGGGCAGGAATCATTTCCTTTTTTTTCTTTTTTAGTCTGTATCCACAGTACCTAGCAAAGTACCTGTGGGTGCTGACAAATGCTTTCCAATTTCTCTTCTAGTGCCAGGAGGGTGAGATTCTGTGGCAGGGGCCATCCTTACCATTTTCACTCCCAATCCCACCCCCACTCCGCTTCTCATGACCTTAATATCTGTCTTCTCCTTCCTGTGGTCCTGAGGATACAGTGGGTGGTGATGTTTTTGGTGAGAGTATAGTAATTCTTATCTATTCCACTATAAAGGTCACCTGCCCATCATGCCTTTGTCCATGTGTGTCTGTATGAGGGAGGAGATTGTGTGTCTCCATCACTCTCAGATGTAATAAAAAAATTTCCCCAATGAATCTTACATTGTATATACCAGCCCAATAAATTTCTTCCAGGTTCTTACCTTCATGGGTAGTGTGAATTATTCATATTCATTTGTGAAATAATAAAAAAAAAAAGGTCAGAGCAACAGCAGCAGCTTAAATCAGAAAATTCCGTCTGGACAATTAGCTGTAACTGAATGGGGGGAGGGGTGGTAGAAAGAAGAAGGGGCTTGTTTGCTCTAAGTGCTGTGGGATTGAGTGCCCACTGGATCAGTAAACAAAAACTTGCAATAAATAATTCCAGTGACCTCAATATGTTGCTGTCCAATCTAGTTAAGGGATGCAAATGAGCTTGGGTTTTACCATGTTGGGATTGGTTAAGCCTCATCTAGGCTAACTCCCATCCCCCTCCTCCACCAATCTCCCCAGTCACCTCACATCACCTGTAGATCCTTGGAATGTCTGGACTTTTAAATGGGTAATAAACAGGAACTGAAATATTTACTCTTGAGGAGTAGGGAGATGGGCAGGAACCAGGAAAAATAATTTGTCCATATTCTTAAGAAACTTGTGAGGCCTCTAGCACCTGCTGCATGGACCGTCCTTTGGTATCTATCTTAAAAACTTTTATCCATTTGTTAGCAGCTTTGTCCTGGGAATATAAGCATGGGGTGGGTGGATAGAGAGGAGTCCTTACATACATAAGTGTAGTCCCATATAGTCTGTGTTGTGGGAGAGGGCACATCAGTCAGGGCTGCGGATCAGGTTCATAGAGCAGAAATTCTGAGCAATAAATAATGTTCAGTATGTGAACAGAAGGTGGAGCATCCCATTCTGATCACCAAAGCAGCATCTATGCATGTCCTGTTTTTGTTTCCAGTCCCCTCTGCCAGTGAAGATGTGTGGGTTAGGGGGCTCAGTGAATAGAGAGCCAACTCTGGAGTCAGGAGGACCTGAGTTCAAAATCAGCTTCAGATATAGTGATCCTGGGTAATTCATTTAACCCTCATCTGTAAAATGGATTGGAGAAGGAAATGGTAAACCACTCCAGTATCTTTGCCAAGAAAATCCCCAATGAGGTCAAGGGCAGTGGGACAGGACTGAAATGACTGAATAATAACAATAACGATAAATACAATAACTCCCACTGAAATTTAACTACATTCCTACTCCCACCCTGAGTCCTGGAAAAGTGGAAGGGACAATAGGGCAAGCCAGTGAGTAGGGGAGGAAGGAATGAAAGCAATGGGAACTCAGCTGTTACGTCTTTCTCTAAAAAAGAACTGGTAGGAGAGTTCTCTGTGCCAGGTTTTCCAGCCCAGACTCTGCTCCTCCTGTGCTATCTATAAACAGATGGCAATATATATGTTGATAACCATATACATACATAAGTTATTTAGCTTCCTATTGTCTCCTGTATATCTGTCCATCTTTCTATTATATCAGAAATATATCTATATTGTTAGCATATTCATTCTCATCATCCCAAGTTCTAAAGTAATTTGGAAGTATATTTGCAAATTGTTTTATTAACGACTAAAATTGAAACCTTTCTCATGTTCTGTTCAATTAGATCTGACTGTGATTTCTCCCACCACAATTTAAAAGCCTAGTCCTTTTTTCCCCATAAGTAGTTTGTCATCTCTCTCTATATAACTAACCACCAAACCTAACTAAACACCAAAATCACAGCTCATACAATTTATTAATAAGGCAACACCTAATAACACAAAGACTTAATTATTTACAATGTTTCAACTGTGAGAAAGATCACAGAATTACCTCCAGCTATCATTACAGCTTCTGATAACTTCTTACTTCTGAAACAATAGTCCTATCATTCTAGTCACTCAGGATACCAATCAAAATCTTAAGAATTGTCTTGATCCTCTTCTCACTGAAAAAAGTTCTCTTCCTCCCCTTATTTTCTTCATTTCTCTCAAATCATTACTTTTAACAGACTTCCCAGAATAAGTTAAATTTTTAGTTCAAGATTCTATTCTTTCTCTTAAAGATACAATAGCAGCACAGTCTCAATGGGAAAGGCTATTGGAGCTGACATTACCTATCCAGGCCCAGTGTGAGTGCCACTTTTCATCCATGAGGTTTTCCTTGCTCTCCCTACTCTAGTTATTTTATATTTTATTTATCTGTTAAAGTAGGTGCTTACAAATGTTTTCAGATTTCTCTTATTCTCATATTGTATCCCCTAGTAGACTGGAGGCTTGAGGACAGGAACTTTCTGTTTTTGTATATGCAACATCTAGCATAACATTTTGCAAATACACTTGCTAATTCCTGGTGAACTGACTGGGAGAAGCCCCTCTTATAAAACTTTAGGCCTAACACTTACCTAAATCCACTGAAAAGACCTGTTGAAGATCTTAGCTTGAAAAGACCAAGGTCCCCCCGTACAGCCTGGGTCATCTCCCATTGTCCTGACCTATATCTGGCCACTGGACCCAGATGGCTGCAGGGCAGAAAGTGAGGCTGGTGACTTTGCACAGTCCTCCCTCACTTAAATCCAATTCACTTGCATGTCCTAGCATTACCTCCCTAATGTCATGATGGTCCTCTTCAAGAATGAAGGACAAACAACAGGAAAAAAAGCAACCAGAGTCAGAGGAATCCGTACCAGAAAGAGGGAAAAAAGTAACAGGCAGCTAGGTGGTGCAGTGAATAGAGCACCAGGCCTGAAATCAGGAGGACCTGAGTTCAAATCCAGCCTTAGACACTTGACACTTACTGGCCGTGTGACATTGGGCAAGTCACTTAACTCTAATTGCCTCACCTCCTCCCCTCCCTCCCCACAAAAAAAAGAAGTCGTCAGCTAAATCTGGCTTAAAGAAATCCTACAAGAAAAAGAGATGCCCCTACATGCGCATGGGGCATAACAAGCACAGTTTTAAAAGTCATCCTTTAGCTCTGTTGCCTAGCACTAACTACCCCCAAATTTCCCTTTTCCCAGTCTGTCTCTCCCACATTTTAATGCTTGGTTGGTTAAGTGGGCAAAGTGTTATCATGGTTACTCCATTGAATTCTGCAGGGATGGGTGGTTAGAGCCCTCTCCCTGTCTTTTTCTTCAAATGAGATAATAGTTGTAAAGTGCTTAGCACAGTACCTTGGCATATAGTAGACACTTAATAAATAAAGCTTTGTTACCTTCTCTTTCTCCTTCCATCCCACCCACTCACGATATCTCTAAGAATTACATAAGAGACATAATTCTTTCTTCTGATGTCCCTGAGTTATACTAGTCATCACTGCTAAATTACAATCATAGTAAGAAATTCACCACCATCTAAGTGGCCTCTTCTTTGTCACTTGGATCCTATTGATCCAGTATTCTTAGGGTTACAAAGCCCTTTCCTGGAAACAACCTCCAAATAGAGAGTAAAAGGAGCATCCTCCCCATTTTACTGCTGGAAAACTGGAGTTCCCAGAAGTGATGTACCTTGGATACATTACACGGTGTCAGAACAAGAAGAACAAGAATCAGACTCCAAGTATTCTGACTCCAAGGGTGTTAGGGTGGGGGTTCATTCTACTATATCATAGTGTGATTCTAGCCCTCTCTTTATGGCCTCTGGTACTTGGAATCAGCTTTTTTCTTTATAGTGTTTGTCATGGCAGCCTCCTTTGAGTCAAAGGCACTAATTGTTTTAAGTCAAAGACACATATTGGTTTTGCCTTGAATTTCTATTGGGTACCAAAGAGATGGAAGTGGGGTTGGAAATGCTCAGTTATCATACTGTGAAAGCCATAGTAGTTTCTCTCTCTTTCTCTCTCTCACTCACTCTATCCCTCTCTATGTCTCACTCTGTCCTTCTCTCTGTCTCACTCTTTCCCTTTCTTTGTTTCTCTCTTTCTCTGTCTCTCTGTGTATCTGTGTGTGTGTGTGTGTGTGTGTGTGTGTGTCTTACTGAGAGAACATTTGCTTTTTTAGACCAGGCTTGTCCACAGCAACATATCCATGTTCGAGGAAACACAGGTGATACTCTGGGAGAAGAAGGAGAATGAAGCTAACCATCCCAATCTTATTGCATGGACACGGGCTGAGATAAGGAGATAATTTGCCTGACTGGTTAGCCATGAGGGG
The DNA here is from genome assembly GCA_028646515.1 of Pseudochirops corinnae. Taxonomy (NCBI): domain Eukaryota; kingdom Metazoa; phylum Chordata; class Mammalia; order Diprotodontia; family Pseudocheiridae; genus Pseudochirops; species Pseudochirops corinnae. The sequence continues at coordinate 225,085,325 of CM053586.1, forward strand.
GAGATCATTTTGCCACATGAGGAATTAGGGCAATGAGAACTCAATGAAGTGATTTAAGCCCTGCTTTTCTCCCTATGGATTTGAGATCAGGATTCTGAAAGCACTTTCCCAAAAAAGACCTTCAGATATATTTTTGGAAAAACAAGGCTTTTCCTGGCTTATGACCAGTAAGCATCCATGAGCAGCAAAGTCTCTTGGTAACACACTCTATGAAGCCGTGCAGGAGGTTCTGCATGGAACCCAGCACAAATGAAGAAAGTTTTTGGAAACTGTGGAGCTGCAGATCAGTCCTAAGAACTATGATTTTCAAAAGGACAAACATTTCTCTGGCACCGACAGGTTCAAATCCACACCCCGACCTAAGTTTTCTCTGTGTCTACTGGGAGACCAGCAGCATTGAGATGAAGCCAAGGCTGTAGAAATCCCTACATGGACATTGAGACCCTGAAGAAGTTGAATAAAAACATGAAATTGGTCAAGAAATTGGCTAAAAAGTATGATGCCTTTTTGGCCTCTGAGTCTTTGATCAAGCAAATCCCTCAAATCCTAGGCCCTGATCTGAACAAAGCCAGCAAGTTTCAAACTCTGCTCACCCTCAATGAGAATGTGGTGGCAAAGGTTGATGAGATGAAATCTACTATCAAGTTCCAGATGAAGAAAGTCCTGTGTCTAGCAGTGGCTATTGGCCATGTGAAGAGGAAGGGGCGGGGGGGGGGGGGGGGG
>CM053586.1:225094575-225140294 GCA_028646515.1 Pseudochirops corinnae
GAGCTGACTTTAGTGGGAAGTAACCTTGTGTGCTTTTGAAGTTCTAGGATTGGTCCAGAGTCCTATTCCATGGGTATTTTGGGGTGGCTATGTGAGAGCTGCGATATATTGCTGCTGTTACGCCGCCATCTTGGCTCCGCCCCCAAATTGTCTTTTGTCAGACAGATATCCAAAGGCCTGATGGGACTCTGCCAGTTTGGACAGTTCTTTCCAAGCAAACTAAACCTTGAATTTAGAATAATAATAAATTAATAAAAAATGTTTCTGGCAGGCTTAGGTCTACTATAGTCCCTTCCTCTCAAGAAGAAATATCATATAAACAAGTGAGCAGTTTTTAAGGGTGATCTCTACTGTTCTCCACCAAAGCCTATCCCTCATCTTGATGCAGATGACCATGGTTTCCCTGAAGGTTATAGCAGTGGAGCCAAAACTCTGGCAGGTTTTACCAAGCTTGAAAGGTTTTTAGTAAGTCCATGGACTAGTCTAATTAACTTCAGAGAACATTATTACCAGAAGGTTCACCACTGACTGACCAATGACTTTTTTTTTTTACCCCAATAGCTCAGAAATTCATTTTCCAAGACATGCAAGAGTTGTGGTCTTCATTTAAAATAATTGTTTATTTTTCATTTTCAGCATTCACTTCCATAAGAGGTTGAGTTCAAAATTTTCTCTCCCTCCTTCCCCTCCCTTCTCCCCAAGATGGCATGCAATCTTATATAGGCTCTACATATACATTCATATTAAACATTTTCACATTAGTCATGTTGTATGGAAGAATTAGAAGGAATGGGAGGAACCATGAGAAAGAAGAAACAAACAAACAAAAAAGAGCAAATAGTATGATTTGATCTGCATTCAGACTCCATAGTTCTTTCTCTGGATATGGACAGCATTTTCCATCATGGGTGTTTTGGAGTTGTCTTAGATCCTTGAATTGCTGAGAAGAGTTAAGTCTGTCAAAGTTGGTCATTGCACAATGTGGCTGTAACTGGGTATAATGTTGTGGTCTTCATTCATAGAGGGAATAAAAACACTGATGAAATCTTAAAGCTTTCAAAGTATTGAAGTATTTTATTATTGATAAATTCCATTTACATATAGCACTCAAGGTCTGCAAAGTGCTTTTCTCACAAAAACTCTATGAAGTAGGAAGTATAAGAATTTTTATGTCCATTTTCTAGATAAGGAAACTGAGACTATGAGAAGTTAAATGAATTTGACCATCACCACACAGCAAATGTATCTGAGAAAAGATTCGGACCCAGGTTTCCTGTCTTCAAGACCAACACTCTTTAACACAACTCACCTCCTCCCACTACTACCACGGGGAACTAAAGAACCAAGAAATTGTTTCTGCATCTTCCCAGTGAAAATTCTTAAGCAATGAGCCAGAGCACAAATTACCAGAAATGATTGGAGGAATTCAGTTACATGCTAAAGTTGTTCCTTAGCCAGAGCAGACTGGGGGAGGAGAGAGGTCCCCTGATTAACCCTTTTACACTATTATGCAACTTGAACTATAATCCCAAGAGACCCCAGACTTCCTGAGAGCTGAATCCTACATAAAAAGGGGATTCAGGTTAGATACAGAGAAAAATTTCACCAAAGAGAAAAGATGACTAGATTTGGGTAAAGACAAGTAATACCCCAAAATAGTCTTGTTGTTTTTTTGGGGGGAAGGAGGATGGCAGGGCAATTGGGGTTAAGTAACTTGCCCAAGGTCACACAGCTAGTAAGTGTCAAGTGTTTGAGGCCAGATTTAAATTCAGATCCTCCTGACTCCAGGGCCGGTATTCTATTCACTGCACCACCTAGCTGTCCCTGTCTTGTATTTCTAACCCTCTGGGGAAACCTGGGGCAGCTAGGTGGCACAATGGATAGAGTACTGGACTTAGAATGAGGAAAACTCCTCTTCCTGAGTTCAAATCTGACCTCAGACACTTAGAAGCTGTTTGACCCTGGGCAAATCCCTTCACCCCGTCAGCCTCAGTTTCCTCATCTCTCAAATGGGCTGGAGGAGGAAATGGCAAACCACTCCAGTATCTCTGCCAAGAAAACCACAAAAGAAGTCATGGAGAGTCAGACATGACTGAACAGCAACAAACTGGGCATAGAAACCTACATGTCTCCCTGGCAATTCAAACACAACAAGCTCAAAACTGAATTTTTGGGGTGGGTAGGTGGTACAGTGAATAAAGCACCGCCAAGAGGACCTGAGTTCAAATCTAGCCTCCCACTTAACACTTACTAGCCATGTGACTTTGAGCAAGTCACTTAACTCCAATTGCTCTGCCTTTCCCCTGCCAAAAAAAGCAAAAAAAAAAATTCTTTAAATTTCAATTCATGCCTTCTTGCCACCTCTAAACTTGCCCTCCTCTCAAATTCTTTATTTCTGTTAATGGCGCCACCACCATCTCAGGCACACGGAATGAATTTTCTTCTTCATCTTTGACTCAAACTCCGCCCCCCCCCCCCCCACATCCAATGTCCATACATGGTCCGTAACCTCTTTTATATTTATTCCCTCCTTTTCCCATAGAGTTGCTACCCTAGTTCAGAACCTCATCCCTCTCATTAGGATAAGTAGACTCCCCTTCTAATTAGGCATCGTGACTCTGGGTCTCTCCCCTCTCCATTCCATCGTCTATTATGTCTATCCTGTTATTAAGTTGTTTTTCTTTTCCTTTTTTTTTAAAGGTTTTTTTTGTTTTTATTATTATTATTATTTTTGGAGTGGGGAGGGCAGGGCAATTGGGGTTAAGTGACCTGTCCAAGGTCACATGGCTAGTAAGCATTAAGTGTCTGAGGCCAGATTTGAACTCAGGTCCTCCTGACTCCAGGGCCAGTGCTCTGTTCACTGTGCCACCTAGCCACCCCAAGTTAAGTTGTTTTTCAATCATGTCCGTGACCCTGTTTGGAGTTTTCTCAGCAGAGATACTGGAGTAATTTGCCATTTCCTTCTCTAACTCATTTGACAGATGAGGAAACTGAGGCAAGCAGGGTTAAATGACTTGCCCAGGGTCACATAGCTAATAAGTGTCTGAGGCCAGATTTGAATGTAGATCTTCCTGACTCTAGGCCCAGCACTGATGTTATTCTGCTATAGAGCAGGGGACTTGATCCTCTCTTCTTAGCCTCCACATTTGTGTGGGTCGAGTCATTCTTTCCCAGCTTCTCCATTTAGCCTCCTATTGGGAGAGGCCTTTTCTCTACAGTCCCTCCCTTGGTGGTAGGGAAATGCCTGAAGCGTTTGCCTCAGAAATGCTAACTCCCAGCTTGTTCTCAGCCTTTCAGTTTGTATCCAGGACTTTTTAAGATTCACTTTTATTTCTCTATTTCTAGGAAACTACTAAATATGAATCAATAAAGTCTTTCTTCTATATAGCTCTAAGTACCTATTGGGCCAGGAAAGATCCCAACAATTATTAAAAACAAAACACAAAACACACCACTCCATCCCTTCTCTTTCTCTATGGTACTTTGCTGAGGAAAGAATTGAACCCAGGTATCCTGACTTGAAGCCCAAGTACTCTTTGATATAGCCCACCTGCTCCTACCATATCATGGGGAACCAAGGAACCAGTCTGCATCTTCCCCAAGTAAAATTTGTGCTTTGTCAGTATTTGTGCAAGGACACAGATGTATATCAGAAATACAGAATACATTTTATCTCAGAGAAACCACGAAACAGAGAATAAAACAAACCCTGAAGAAACAGCAAGAGGGCAACTAGCCTGTTTCTCTCCCAAGAGAAAGAAGGAAGATAGAAGCAAAGAGACGTTGTTGTTCAGTCGTTTTCAGTCATGTTTGATTCTTCATGACCCCATTTGGGGTTTTCTTGGCAAAGATACTGGAGTAGTGGTTTGTCATTTTTTTCTCCAGTTCATTGGGCAGATGAGGAAACTGAGGCAAAGAGGGTGAAGTGACTTGCCCAAGATCACACAACTAGTAGATGTCTGAGACCAGATTTGAACTCAGGTCTTCCTGACTCCTGGCCGAGTACGCTATCCACTGCATGGTCACTTAACCCTTTAGTGTCCCTCTAAGACTACAAGTTGCAGACTAGCTGTTTACCTCCATGAGTGGAAAGATTTTCCTATACTGATGAAATAACAACTCCAGATATCCCAAGAAAACAAACTTTGCATGCTTAACACACTGCCTTGTACACAAGACAGCAGCTAGGTGGTGTGGTGGATAGAGAGCCCACCCTGGTGGCAGGAGGACCTGAGTTCAAATGTAGCCTCAGACACGTACTATCTGTGTGACCTTGGACAAGTCACTTCACCTGTTTACCTTAATTTTCTCATCTGTCCAATGAACTGGAGAAAAAAAAGGCAAACCACTACTCTAGTATCTTTCCCAAGAAAACCCCAAATAGGGTCAGGAGGAGTCCAAAATGACTCAACAACAACAACAAAACAATTGTACAAGGGTGTATGGAATTATAGTCGAATCCCATTCCTTTTTGTCTTTGCATAGCAGGAGACAATGTTTTCACAAGGTAAAGCTTTTCTTCACATCTCAGAACCTTGTAATTACCAGAATGGGAGGGGAAGGCCAGAAAGGAGTGTACAGGGGACGAGGATTGTGAAGTCCCTCAGTGATAGGACCCTGAAGGCCATGTTATTGCTATTCAAGTTTCTGAGTAGAGCAGAGAACAGGGTCACCATGGGCAATCGCCAAGAGAAAATGGTAGTAAGGTTTACATCACTGTTGGCTTGGAGATCTGTGAGGTGAGGCCTGAATGGCAAAGTGACCTCGCTGGCATCCCATTGAAAGAAGCACCAGCTGTCATAGAATCAGGGCTGGAAGGCACCTCCCAGGACCTCTAGCGCAGCCCATGGGTGAACAAGAGGCCCTTTTCTAACACGCCTTATAGACAAGTGTTCATCCTTCTGTTGCCTGAAACCTCCAGTGAAGGAGAACTCAGTGCCTCCCATCCTGCTTTTGAATAGCTCTGATCGTAAGAAGTTTTTCCTTACCGAGGTTAAATTTGCTTTCTTGCAGCTTCCAGCTATTGTCCTAATTCTGACCTCTGGGACTTACCAAAACAAGGGTAATCTCTTTTCTACGTGACAGTTCTTTATATACTTGACAACAGCTATTATTATGTTCCCTTGTCTTTTCTCTCTCTTTTTTTAGTCTTCTGTGTATTTGTTGTTTTTATTTTTTATTTATTTTTGGGGGGGGAGGGGGTCTTCTCTTTTTAGGCTAAATCCTCCCAGTTCCATTCATATGCCATGAGCTTGAGATCCTCCCCCACCCTGGTTGTCTACTGCCCCTACCCTTACTTGCTACTCCATCCCACATCTCCGGTTACTTCTAGCAGGCTTTTTTTTTTCTGGGATGGCAAGAGGAGCAAGTCTGTGGGACTTTTGTCTACCCATGTAATAAAAAACTGTGGAGAAACCACTTTTCTGCAGTACCAACCTAATGTGTTACTTATTTATTAACCTTTTCCCTACTTCCAAATGCCCAGTTGTATCCCCAGTGTCTTACTCCACCGCGGTGGAGTAAATGACCTGCCTAAGGTCACACGGCTAGTCAATGTCGCACCTCTGAGGCCATATTTGACATATCATTGAATTATAGTCGAATCCCATTCCTTTTTGTCTTTGCATACAGCAGTGGCAAAGGATTCAAGGGTCAATGGTAATAACAGGATCAGCTTTTCCTAATAGAAGCTCATATTCTCTATTCCTCTACAGGATGAATCGGTCTTTAAGGCATTGGCAAACCTTGCTGACTCTGGAAAGTGCTTCAAGCACCTCTTAACACACCAAAGAGACTACTGCCCAGAGCTCTCGGAAAACAAGTTGAAGTTCAATGGGTGAATGTGTCAGGATATCCTAACCTGACGACAGGGGCAGCCAGTTACTTACCCTAATTGAGAAGGCGCCAGCGCATTCTCAAGAACAGAAGAGTCGAGGCTCGTAGGTGCAAGCAGAGATGGTTTACTGAAGTCTCTCCATGGGGAAGCCTTACAGCAAGATCTCCGTACAGATTTCCAAACTACCCCCAAAGCTTAAGCCTTATATATCCCAGAGGCACATACCACACGTGACAAAAACAGAGCCCAGCTGAACAAAATTGTGAGAGGGGAGGTGCAGTCACAAGGGCATGAAGGCTCCAGGGTGTGGAGATGCTAATCTGGAACACCTGGTAACCACACGTGGCAGAATTGAGCAGTGCTCTGATCCAGCTTGTTCCAGGGCCTCAACACTCCCTGTGCCTCAACATAACCGTCTGCAGCCTTCATGTATTTCCTAACCCTCACATGAATGTATCACTATGAAGAGGAAGAGAACAATATTGGTGGTAGAGATAAATTCATTAAGAATGGAACGAAGGGAGGAGGAAATCAGGTTAAACATAAGGGAGGACTTTTTTTTTTTGCTTTTTTTGGAGGGAGGACTGCAGGGCATTTGGGGTTAAATGACCTGCCTAAGGTCACATGGCTAGTCAATGTCACACCTCTGAGGCCATATTTGACATATCATTGAATTATAGTCGAATCCCATTCCTTTTTGTCTTTGCATAGCAGGAGACAATGTTTTTACAAGGTAAAGCTTTTCTTCCCATCTCAGAATCTTGTAATTACCAGAATGGGAGGGGAAGGCCAGAAAGGAGTGTACAGGGGACAGACAAGGGGATCTGGTCCTCTTGTCTCCAGCGTCAGTGCTCTATTCACTGTGCCACCTAGCTGCCCTAAGAGAGTATTTTCTTAACTGACAGGGTATATAAGACACCAGGAAGGATAAAAGAAGGATGATCCTTCCTTGAAAATTGTTTTTATTTTTGCAATATTAATATAAGATATATATATATATACATATATATAAAATGAGAGGGAGAGAAAATTTCAAACTCAAAATCTTATGGAAACGAATAATAAAAATGAAAAATAAATAAATTTTTTTAAAAATGAAGACCACTGTGGCAGCTTGGTGGTACAGTGAATACAGCACGGGCCCTGGAGTCAGGAGAACCTGAGCTCAAATCCGACCACAGACACTTGACATACTTACTAGCTGTGTGACCTTGGGCAAGTCACTTAACCCCAATTGCCTTGCCTTCCCCCTCCAAAAAAAAATGAAGACCACAACTCTTGCATATATTAGATACATTATTATAGGACATATATGTGTATATATATATATATATATATATATATATATATATAATTATAGGATTCAGCTTTAACTTGTGAAAACATTGTCTCCTGCTATGCAAAGACGAAAAAGAAAGTGATCCAACTATAATTCAATAAACCAGCCCCAAGTCAGCAAGCAATCCAACACAGGTTATACATGTGCAGTCATGTAAACATATTTCCACATTAGTCATGTTGTGAAAGAAGAAACAGAACAAAAGGGGAAAGCCACAAAAAACAAAAAAAGTGAAAATACTCTGTTTTGATCTGCATTCAGATTCCAAAGTTCTTTCTCTGGATGTGGATAGCATTTTCCATCATGAGTCCTTTGGAATTGTCTTGGATCGTTGTATTCCTGAGAAGAAATAAGTCAAACATAGTTGATCTTTACAGTTGCCTTTCTTTATGCAGTAAATATGTTCCTGAAAACGGAACTGTCAATAAATTTGGTTTGTTTATTTTTGTAAACCAAATTCTATTTCAAGTGCCTTAAAGGAAGATCTTTGAAGAAAACTTGCATTGGATTCTTACAATCCTTAGCTTCCTTCAAACCTCAATTCAGTCACATCGCTCAGGAAGCCTTTCCTAACTTATTAGTGTTCTTTCCTCTGCTTATCTGTACATGTTGTATCCCTCCCACTTCCTCCAATATAAGCTCCTTAAGGTCAGGGACTGTTGTTCATTTTGTCTTTTTGTATCCAGCAATTGACACAGTGCCTTGCTCACAGTAGGTCTACATATAAATGGTTGTTGAACTGAATTATCAGCAGGGTCAGGACTGGAACTGGGATCTCCTCATTCCATTGCTCTTTTTCACATTTTTTTTTCCTCCTTTGGGCTTTCTTTGTGAGCTATGAGAGAAATAGTGTTTACTACTCCATCTCATAGATGAAAAAACAAACCAGACACAGAAGAACTACTAACTCATCAAGATGTTTGGGATGAGTTATTGAGGCTTCAGGATGGTGCGGGAAGTTTGGGGCTTTCTGGCATAAATACATGCATCATTGATAAAGCATCCCCTATGTATTTCCTCTTGGAGAAACAGCTTGTTTTCCAGCCAGGACAGTATCTGAAGTGACCGATTCTGGCCTATGGAGTTACTGTTATAAGAAAAAAACCTTTTCTGCTGGAATCTGGGGTCTGGAGGTGGGAGATATAGGTCTCCTGCCTACTCCTTATCATCCTCCTTTAAAAGCCTCCTCTTCTTCATTACTTAAGCGGTCTGACCCCAACTGTCTTCTTTAGCGACTTCTAATGTCTCAGCCTCAGAAAGTAAGTTTTCTTAGTTAGGCTGAATAAATCTCAGTTGGTGCTTGATTTCTCAGCAACCATCTCCTTACTTTTCCTTTTCCTACCTCCCCCCATCCCACTTCTGCTTCCCTCACCCCACCTTATCTTACATACAGAAACCTTTGGCCCTTTAGGTGCCATCCTATACAGGCTTCTGCCTTTGTGCTGGTCTCATTGTTGTTTGTCCTTTGTTCTCCAAGAGGACCATGACATTAGGAAGCTGATGCTATGACTTGCAAGTGAATTGGATTTAAGTGAGGCAGGGCTATGCAAAGTCACCAGCCTCACTTTCTCCTCCAGAGCCATCTGGGTCCAGTGGCAAGATATAGATCAGGATGACTGGAGATGGTCTCCTGATAAGAGTACCTCCTTTTCTCAAAGACTTCCAAGGGAGGACATTCCACAGTCTCCCTATCTGCTATTATCTCATTCTCTTATTTTACATTCCTCACTCCTTCCCAAAGTCCAATCTAAATCATCCTCCAGCTTAGGTCTACTGTATAAAGCTCCATCAGTAAAGAAACTCAAAGCTGGAATGTCTGAGGCCATTCCTTGGAAGCCTGGACTCATTCACATTTTCTGCTCCTAGTAAAAAGGTACCATATGAAGGAGTAAGCTGGACTACACATTCAACTTCCATCAGAGAATCTCATCTTCTCCAATTCATGGCAGAAACCCTTCTGGCCTTGAAACTATTCCTCCAGTGACTGGGTCTTCATCTTTCTAATATCTATCAGTGATTCAAAACAATGTAATTTATTTTTCACTTAATAGTATTTTGTTTTTTCCAGTTACATGTAAAGATGGTTTTCAACATTCATTTTTGTAAGATGTTCAGTTTCAGATTTTTCTCCCTCCCTTTCTTCTCTCCTCCTGCTCCAAGACAGCAAGCAATTTGATATATGTTATGCATGTACATCATGTTAAACATATTTCCACATTAGTTATTTTGTGAAAAAAAAGGATCAGACCAAAAGGGGGAAAACCACGAGAAACCAAAAAAAAAAAAAAGAGTGAAAATAGTATGTTTTGATCTGCATTCACACTCCATCGTTCTTTCTCTGGATAGATAGCAGTTTTCATCATCAGTCTTTTGGGATTGTCTTGGATCGTTGTATTGCTGAGAAGAGCTAAGTCTATTATAGCTAATCATCACACAATGTTGCTGTTACTGTGTAAAATGTTCTCCTGGCTGTGCTCACTTCACTCAGCACCAGTTCATATAAGTCTTTCCAGGTTTTTCTGAAATCTGCCTGTTCATGATTTCTTATGGTACAATAGTAATATCCCATTACATTCATATACCACAACTTGTTTAGCCATTCCCCAATTGACAGACATTCCCTTAATTTTTAATTCTTTGCCACCATAAAAAGAATTATATTTTTGTACATTTTGTACATGTCCTTTTCCCTCTTTCATAATCTCTTTGGGATACAGACCTAGTAGGGGTATTGCTGGATCAAGGGTATACATACTCAGTTTTACAGCCCGTTGGGCATAGTTCTAAATTGCTTTCCAGAATGACTAGATCAGTTCACAACTCCACCAACAATGCATGAATATTCCAATTTTCCCACATCTTCTCCAACATTTATCATTTTCCTTTTCTGGTATATTAGCCAATCTGATAGGTATGAGGTGGCACCTCAGAGTCAATTTAATTTGCATTTCTCTAATCAAAAGTGATTTAGAGCATTTTTTCATATGACTATAAATAACTTTAATTTCTTTATCTGAAAACTACCTGTTCATATCCCTTGACCATTTATCAGTTGGGGAATGACTTGTATTCTTATAAATTTAACTCAGTTCTCTCTATATTTGAGAAATGAGGCCTTTATCAGAAACACTGGCTATAAAAATTATATACTAGCTTTATACTTTCCTTCTAATCTTGGTTGCATTGGTTTTGTTTATGCAAAACCTTTTTAATTTAATGTAATAAAAATTATCTATTTTGCATTTCATAAGGTTCTCTCTCTCTTGTTTGATTATAAATTCTTCCCTTCTCCATAGATCTTTCAGGTAAACTATTCTTTGATTTCCTAATTAAAACAATGTAATGTGCTGACATAATACGTCATACATAATACATCAAACTCACTGTATGACCTTGGACAAGTCACTACCCTCTCTGGGCTTGTGTCTGCCTCTGTAAAATGAAGGAGTTAGAATAGATACTCCCTGAGGATCCTTTCTGACTCTGATATATTTAGCTGAATTAAAACAAACACTAGAGATGCCCAAATGAATTCCAAATCTTGTTATTCTCTTCTTCAGAGTCTCCAAAATTTTGGAGAGATTCTCTATCTACTCTCTGATTTAGCTCTGATTTCCATCTAATGTCCATACTTATTTTTTCAATATACAATTTTAAAAATCATTCTAGAGATTCTTGCTATTGGACTATTATTTAGGTGAGTCCAGGAGAATTTACTGTCTTGCTCTCACTTTTATCAAGGATTTTTGAGTCACTTATCCTTTTTCTCATAATATTTATTCATCATATCATATCCTTTTGTAGTCTGTGTGTTCACTTTTCTTTAGCAGTTTCATTGTTAGTTTCTTCAAGTGGAGACTGGTCTTATACTCAGTCTTTCTTTCAGTCTTCTTTATGAGGGCCCCTTCCCTTCTGTTCCAGATAACATGTATCAGACCCTGTACAGCTGAATGTCTTTCTCATCTACTGTCCCACTTCTCTCTGCTGAGACTGGAAGATTTTAGTGATCTTTTGCTAATCAAGGGTAAGAGAATGGGGTTCAGATGGATTCCTGATACATGGACATTGAAGGGAGATGAACACATGTGGTTTTGCATCCCCTCCCTTTCTTTCTTTTAAATTAAATTTTATTTTTTCTGTGGACAAAATTTGCTTTTCTCTCTCCTACCCTGACATATCATTGAAAAAGAAAAAGAAAATCAAGTATTCATAATCAAGTAAAATTCCCACATTGGTCATATCCAAAAATTGTAGGTCTCATTCTGTCTTCTGAATCTATCACCTCTTTGTCAGGAAGTGGGCAATATGCTTCATTATTGGTCCTCTGGGATCAGGATTGGTCATTGCACTGGTTTTTATAGTGGTTTGTTTTGACAGTGTTGTTTGTTATAGTATAAATTGTTTTCTTTGTTGTATTTTCATCAGTTCATACAAGTCTTCCCAGGTTTCACTGAAACTATCCCTTTTATTATTTCTTATAGCACAATAGTATTCCTTTACAATCATATGTAATAATCTGTTCAGCCATTCTTCAGTTCCTCAGTCTGAAGTTTTTTGCTATTACAGAAAGAACTACATTTTTATACATAGGGGTCCTTTTCCTCTTCCTCTGATCTATTTGGGATATAGGCCTAGTACCCTTCTCCTCTTCTGTTTGCCTTCTTATAGAAGTATCTGTCCTTGGGGAGGAATTGGAACTCTACCCCTGTCTATAATTGACAACTTTCTCTGAAACCCAAGCTAGCCAGGTGTAGTGGCAACCACGATGGCATACCCAGGACAGCTGCTAGCACAGGTTCTTAGATCTGCTTTGCTAGGAAGGATAGCTGTTTAAGGGGTCAACAATATTTTTAAATTCCATTCACTAGTTCAGGGGAAAAGTTAGCACCCTGAACTTCAGAGAAAATACAAGCAGAGAAATAAAGACCAAAAGACAGGGGTCTGACTGCCTGAATCAACTATACACTTTACATTCATCCCTGGATCAAGAGAGCTTTTACATCTGAGTGGTCGGGGAGCCCTGAACATATGGCCACTCTGAATCTGGACCAGGGAATCACAAAATCTTTCTCATAGGTGAGACCCTAAAGCAAAATACCAACTCAGGGTATATATACACTTGTCAGAGCCAGAAGGCATCACAACCCTCTTGACTCAGTGCCTAATTAGAAATTAGCAAAAGGCGTGAAAGCCTTCCTACAAGCAAGCCTCCCCTAAGCAAGCTTTCCTTACTGGGCTCCGCGTGAGGCCTATTAATGGTTGGGGAAGATCTTAAATCTTAAAAATTAACATTACACCAGGTTTCAATGATGAGCACATACTGAGGAGTGAGGATTGGACCAGACTGGGTCACTGACAAGATGAAACTTTGAAGGGACAGAACAAACAGTAGTGTAGCCAAAACTCAAAATGGGGTGCCAGTGAGAACAGGGTATATAGAGAATGGGTTAGTAATATAGCCTTATAGGAAATAAGTTAGTATAGAGGACAGGTCTGTAGGTGAGGTCAACAGAGACCGATTAATTAACCATTTGTCCTGGACTTTCTGTGTGCATTTGAGGTGGGATAGATTTTAAAAGAATGCCATGTGAATGGGATGCATATTAATTATACAGTTGTAATTTTCTTTATAGTCAGCAGCCCAAGTACTTTTTGGTGATGAGGCTTTTGTAATAGGATTTGGCTTGAAGTACTCCGAGGAAAGAAAGTGACCACTTTAACCAGGAGACCAGAGACAAAAGCTGACATCCTGCCATTTGGGTCCCCACTTGAACAATCCCTTTCTTTTTTTCTCACAACCAATGCCCGACTCCCTTCATCTGGTTCCAAATTTTCAGAAGTGAAAAGGCAATTGTAAAAAATGAATCAGCTCTCTCTACTTCTCATTGTGAAGACTAAGGGAAAAAAGGGGGAGATGAAGCATTTCTTTCTCCCTCTCTGGGCCTCTCCCTGGCCTTGCTGGCAAGAGATCAGAACTGTAAACAGGCCTCCTGTGTCCAGGGAGACGTGGAAACAGCAGGACACAGACAGCTGTTTATTCCCAAGCTAACATTCCTTGAGTTTCCTGCTGTTTTTATAGCTCAGAATAGTTCTTACATCCTCCTCCCAATCACCTTCATGTCCATTTTATTAAGAGGCGCTGGTTTTGCCTCCTTTTCCTCGTCCTGTCACATAATTCTCAGGGGCATTTGATAACTCTCCAGGAGGACAGGGTAGGAGCTGAGATACTCGGGCATCTGGTTTCCTAATTATCACCCTTCTATACATACACACACAAACGCACGCACACACACACACACACACGAGTCTCTACCCACTGGGCCCCTGTAACAGGGAGATCCTGCTGACTTTGCTAAAGATTATGGCTATTTTTTTAAATGAAACCTTTTAAGGTTTCCACTTCTAGCTACAAGAGGAAAATAAGGGTTGAGGAAGAAGAAAATAATGAGAAAGAAGGGGAATGAGAGTGATTTTCTAGCTCCTGACTGGGCCTTAGTCTTTTAGGGAAGAAGAGATGGCTTTCCCCATGAAGAAGCAGTTCTCAAAGTATGGGTCCTCGAATTGGTGTTCTGAGCAGTGAGCTGGTTCGTTTGAGGCTGATGTTCACAGTATGACAATGATGTCCTTACGGCAGTTATTAGGAAATTGAGTATCATGTCATTGGCGTCACCAAAAACAGTACCCAAATGGGAACGTGGAAGCCAGATGGTCCACAGGGCTGCATCCATAGTCTTTCTTTGGTAGAGAGTCTACAAACTGGAAAGACTTGAAAATCATTGAGAAGCAAATATTAAAGGCCAAAAGATGAAAATATACCAGTAGAGTCCTAACTAGAGAAGGTGATCTAAGGGCTTTGTCCCAGGGCAGTGAGATACAGAGGGCATACTTCCCTCTCCCACAGTGGTTCTTCAGCCCATTCGCCCCATGCTGATCCACCAAGGGTCCTGTGCTTTTCCAGAACCTGCTTTCCACTACTACTATGCCCTCCACCTCTAACTGGGGTTTAGGACATTGGAGGTGGGGTGACCATTCATTGACCATGCCTTGAGGCTAGGGCCAGACTCTCTAGGAGACAGAACACTTGTTCTCCCCACTTAACTGTGTGACCCTGGGCAAGTCACTTACTCTCTGTCTGCCCCAGTTTCTTCATCTGTAAAACAGAGAATAATAGCACCTACCTCTGTAGAGTCGTTGTGAGAATCCAATGAGATAATAGTTATAAAGTGCTTAGCCCAGTGGCTAGCACAGAGGTAGGTGCCATGTGACTGTTAGCTCTTATTGCTGTCACATGCAGAGTATTTCACAAACCTTAAAGTGCTATATAAATTCGAGCTGTTGTTATTATAACTACTATTATTGTGTGTTATATGTCTGATATAAGGTACAAAATATATAGAATATCATATAGAATATAGTGTATATGATATATGCTACATGTACTATGATGATACATAGTAAATATCATTATACAATATGAACTATATATCATTTTTTATATATATATATATATTATTATAACTACCATATACAAATAATTCTTTTACTTTTAAAACTCTAGCCTTATGGCCACATGTGGCCCTCTAGGTCCTCAAGTATGGCCCTTTGACAGAATCCAAACTTCCCAGACCAAATTCCCTTAATAAAAAGATTGGTTCTATAAAACTTGGACTCAGTCAAAAGACTACACCCAAGGACCCAGAAGGCCACACGTGGCCTCAAGGTCACAGGTTCCCTATCCCTGTGGCTAGACCAAGCTTAGAGGATCCTGGCCAAGGTAAGGGAAGAAATGGACATGTGTTTGATAAAATTAGGCCAACTTCCCAAGGAAGCCTATTAAATTAGTAGGGCAAGATCTTTGATTCTTCTAGCTACCTTTAGTAATATGTTAAAATCCTTCCTCTTCTCCCACCTCCTTTTGTTTGCATCCAGATGGCATTGACGTTCATTAAGTCATGTCTCCAAAAGCCAGTTGAGTTAGATCAAGGAAAGGTTTAAGAAGCTAGAGTTTCAGTCTTAGTCACATTCCCCTTCAGAAATAGTTCTTGTTTTCCACAAGAAAGGATGAGCCAGGTCAAATGAAAAAAAGGTTTCCATGGGAGCTGAGCCTCTTCCAAATTATCCCAGCCAATAACTTTGAGGTTTTCAGATGACTGGAGGGAATTCTCTGTCTAGCTTAAGTAATAGAGTCAAGAAAGTTTTAGCCCAAAGGGGTAGAGATTTAAGGTGGGTATCAGGAAGTCTCTTTCCCTCCCAAACTCCTGAGGGTGGTTTAGTCTTGCCAAAGGAGGTAAAAACACAAAACAAAAAAAAAACCCTTTCACAATTCACTATTTCATTAAATAGCTTTTACTCAAAACCCATTTCTCCTTCTGACTTTTCTACTTCTATCTATATTACCATCCAGTCTCCAGAGTTTGAAACCTCTGTTTATCTTTGCTTCCTCTTTATCTCTTGTATGCAGAAAGTTAGCAAGTAACGTCAATTCTCTCAGGAATTTAGTTCTCACCCTTCTTTCCTTTGGTCCCATTGTTGTCACCCTAGTACAAATCCTTATCATCACCTGTCTGAACCAATGGTCCTTCCCACCTTTACTTTTTCTACCCCGCAATCCATTGTTCAAACCTTTCCTGGTACCTCAACAACCCTCCCCACCTTGGATCCTATAGGGGCGTATGTTTTGGTGTGCACAGATCCCAAATGCCTCTTGCAAAATGTAACCAATTCAATTGAACTCAGCTCAACAGACATTATAATTATAATCATCTATTCATATGTGAAATGCCCTAGTAGGGACTCCAAGTTTCATGAGGAGGAAATCTTTTCCAAATTCTCCCACCCCCACCCCTATCCTGTTCCAAAGACAAAGTACACTGTTTTTCCCACATATTTAACAAGTGTTTCCTGAATTGGATTGAACATCTTTTTTTGAGGGAAGTAACCAAATAGTCTGTTGTCCAATCAATCAAGAAGACTTTTGGAAGGCTGGACCAGACTTCTTTTTCCCCAGGGAAAGGGATCTCTTTGTGATTACAATGGGAATCACTAGGCTCATAGACTTCGAGCTGGAAGAGAAGGAACTTGATTCTGAGGTCAGGGACCTCGTATTATGTAACCTTGTATTTCTACGAGCTCCCAACTATGCTTAGCACACGGTGGATCCATAATATGTGCTTTTTTAATTCATTGATTCATTTAGCTTTTGTAGAAGGAAGCCAATACCCATTGTTACTCTGTCTGTCTCAGACACTCCTGTCAGCCTTGCTTCATCACCACCACTGAGATAAGAGTAGATTGAAAAGAGGAGGGTTGGGAGAGAAGTAAACATAGCTAGCAAGAGCTCTAACTGTTCAATTTTTTTAAATGTCCACAAATGATTTCAGGGTGTTTTTAAAAAAATGGACAGAATGTTCACCTTATCCATCTAGAGTGAATGGGACACAAACCATGCTCCCCTCACCTGGCTAACAGATGAACAGTTCAAGGTCCTAAAGCTGAACTTTCTCACTGAGCCCTGAGATAAGTCAGTCATTTTCACTGGCTAGCAATAATTAATCCATCTCTTTCTCCAACCTGTTTTTTCCCAATGTGTTTTTGTAGAGATGAATGGAGTCATTTCAAAGGTAACAGTGACTTGTCTTATCAATTTCCATCTTCTCCTCCTAAATACTTCATTTACCTATTCCCCACCAAGAAAATTTCCTGAAAGAGGTTTTAAAAACATTTTTTTAAAGCTATACAGCTTGGAATTGGCGAACTCAAATTCTGGATATGAATCTGCAGAGAAACCCACTTTTCTGCTACTCAGAGGGATTGATAATGAGCTTTTTCTCCTTGTATTATTTTGAAAATGCACTAGCTAACACCATGGCAACAAGAAAACAAGGACAAAGCATTTCCTCTCCCCTTTAGAGCCCTGGGTCCCCAATCCAGTGGATGCTGCTTAAATGAAAATGAAAATGAAAATAAAATGAGAATTGGCGAACTCAAATTCTGGATATGAATCTGCAGAGAAACCCACTTTTCTGCTACTCAGAGGGATTGATAATGAGCTTTTTCTCCTTGTATTATTTTGAAAATGCACTAGCTAACACCATGGCAACAAGAAAACAAGGACAAAGCATTTCCTCTCCCCTTTAGAGCCCTGGCTCCCCAATCCAGTGGATGCTGCTTAAATGAAAATAAAGTCCTAGTTTCCTTTTAATCATGTCAGTCCAAAATGTACTTTCTGGGAGAGAGTTTGTCTCCATCTCTTTCCTCAAACAGAAACTTCAACCATGTAAAAACTGTGTTTTTTACTGTGTCTTAACAGCAACCAGCTGCCTCACCCACCAAAGAGAGCTCCAAACTTTTCCATCTTAACTGTCTCCTGGTCTCTGACCAAACATTTCCCTAAAGGGCAATTAACCAGATCTGAACAAAAGGGAACGGAGTCAAACTGCAAAGGGGGAGATTGAAGTTAGATCCAAGTAAGAAATTCTTGAAAGGGAGAATTGTCATTTGCTGGGAAAGGTGACTAAGAAAAGGTAGAATGAAATCTCTGGAGGCAGTGAAATAAATTTCCAAAATCTCAAATGCCTCTTGCAAAGTACAACCAATTTAATTCAATTCAACAAACATTTATTGAAACAATGCTAAAAAAAAAAAAAAAAAAGGTGGCCCAGTGAATAGAGCACCAGCCCTGGAGTCAGAAGGACCTGAGTTCAAATCCAGCCTCAGATACTGGACACTTACTAGCTGTGTGACCTTGGGTGAGTCACTTTGCCCCAATTGCCCTCCCTTCCCTCCTCAAAAAAAAAAAAAAAGAAACAATACTATATGCAAGGGAAAAGGAATACTGAAAGGAGACAGATCCTGCCCTTTAGGGGCTGACTTAGAGTGTTAGAGAAGGAAGAAACACTAAAAGTCACTTAATCTAACTCCTCTCATTTTACAAGGGAAGAAATTGAGAGCCAGAGAAAAGTGACTTACCCAAGGTTACACAGGGAATAAATGGTAGAGATAGGATTCAAACCCAGCTCGAAATGGCAGGAATCTCAGAACCGTCTAGTTTAATCTCCTCCTTCTTTTTTCCTTTTTTTTTTAACAGATGAGGAAACTGAGGCTCTAGGAGGTTCAGTGACTTGCTTAAAATCATACAAGTAGTGTCGATGACAGGATTTGAACCCAGAACTCCAGAGTCAATGTTCTTTCCATTGCCATGATATTCACAAGATCTTTGAGGGTTTGATATTTGGAGACATTTGAGAGTTTTCTACCATTTATTTTCCACAACCAGTTTTCTAATTGGTGCTTTACCCCCTTCCATCATATGCTAAAAATTTGCGGGAGGCATCAGGAAAGGATGGCCAGTGAGGCTAATGGGAGAATGTGAGGTGTTGGTAGGTGAGAGACAGTTGGAGACCAGTAATAGCTTCATGATGTAATCCATGGTTGTTCTAGCCAAGCTTGTCACCAAACCTGGCAGACTGCCCAAAGTCCCATGCTTTGCTTCTACAGAACACAAATATCAGCCCCATAATGACTCCTTATCAAGAAGAGCAGAGCTCCCTGTTGTTCCCACCAGAAGATAGTGCCCTCCTCTTGCTCCACACATGCTGGGCACATGACCAAGGTTGTGAGACTCAGAGACTGGGAAGTCTAACTCTATGGGGCGCAGGGTTGTTGTCTTATTGTACATAGGCAGCGTCTGTTCCATTTCTACATAGATAGCCCTCATGCAATTGAAACCAGGGCAGGAGATTTAAAGAAAGAATTACTCTGAGAGCAAGGCTTATCCAGGAGGAGAGAGGGGGAGCTCCTTCCCATAGAAGGACACATATGTATAAGCTATTAGACACATATCTATAAGCTATTAAGATGGGTCTCCCCAATCTGAATAATGGCAATTTTGAAAAAAAGAAATGAAATTTTAAAAAACCTTTGAATAGGATTGTTCAACTGACACGCTTTATTATGAAATCCATTCTGATCACCACTAGGGGAGAGGGATCCTTGCAGGGAGGATTTGATGCACTGAGAAAGTTTGACAAATCAGGGCCTCTCATCCCAGCCCCTCTTGTAATTATTTCCAGCATGGGCTATTGTCAACCTTTGCTCCAAACCTTTTCATTCTGCGTCTCTTCTCCATCCCTCCAACAGCCCACTTATCTCTCTCTACTCCAGATATGTTAGAGTCTCAGCGTCTCAGCGGTTCTCAACCTGTGGGTCGCCTAAGACCATCGGAAAACACATATTTCCGATGATCTTAGGAAACGAGACACCGCTCCTCTATCCGTCTCCAGGTGGGTCTGCCCACATGCAGACACGCCCACATTAAAGTATTAAAGGGTCACAGCATTAGGAAGGTTGAGAACCACTGTGTTAGACTATCCTCCTTGGGCTTATTGAAGAAGACATTGCATTGTTTAAGGAGGAAAGAAAATATTGGTTGTTTTAAAATTTTACTCCCTTTATACGTTATCATGACAAATGTCTTTTGTCAAGATAGCCTTAGTTAGTTTGTCTTCTTTTTCATATATGTGCTACCTGTATCCAGAGCCCTTCTTCCAAATTTCAAGACATTTGGTGCGAGGTTTTTGGTGCCACTCAATGTTGTTGGCCATCCCTGAACTGAGGACTGACAAGACAGTAGGCATTTTACTTGGTTTTTGCATAGATAAGCATTCATTCAAGTCAATTGCAATGGATGATTTTAAAAATCTTTATAAAGGCTGCCAAATTAAATAATTAGCCCATCTTATGATAATCTTGTCTCTCACCAACATTCAGACATGGAGTTGCCGAACCATAGACATTCCTGAGAGCTGGATGGACATAGGCATCAAACCAACAGCTCTTCTCAGGGCATAGAACTGCCTGGTTACTTTTAATTAATAACTAGAAATGGGAATCACTAGAGGACGCAAAGAGATGACTCAAAAGGATTTAAACCAAGGCAGGTTAACTTCATTATGTTCCCCAAACAAGCTGGCAAGTATACAACAGAGGGTACAAACTCCATATACAAATCAGGGAAACTTCCAAATGAAGCAAGGAGTCGTAGATGGTTTAAACTTGATCCTATGTCTTTAGTCCAGTTTAAGAGGACAGGAGGGCAGCTGTCTGGCATGTCAAACAGCGTGCCAAAGGTTAATAATTGCCCCTGCTGAGTATCTGGCAGATCAGGTTGTTTTTGTGTGCCTGATTTCCTATTTTACGTAAATCACCCCACATGTGTTTGCATCAACCTTCTGGTGATGCACCTTTGATCAATAGATTTTAGACAAAAGTAGTTTTTGGGTCCAAAGATCAGGGTTGAAATGACCTATGGCTGGAAGCAAGGGAGTATAAAACAGAGGCAAGGATCAATCTAAGAGCAGAACAATTCCAGCAGAGCCTGAAATTACTTCACGTGCTTTGCCGAGGACCTACAGAAGTGCCAAGGGCAAGTGAGGATGGAGGCAGGGATGAATGTCCTCCATGACTTTGGGATCCAATCAACCCACTACCTCCAAGTAAATTATAAGGACTCAAAGGACTGGTTCATCTTGGTCTCAATGCTTGCAGATCTCAGGAATGCCTTCTATGTCCTCTTTCCCATTTGGTTCCATGTTCAAGAGGCTGTAGGCATCAAACTCCTCTGGGTGGCTGTGATTGGAGACTGGCTTAATTTGGTTTTTAAGTGGTAAGTAAGAATCTGGGTTAGGAAGGAGAGTAACAGGGGGATCATGAAGGGGAAGAGGTCTGTCTCCCATTGACCCTATTTCTAGTTTCCCTATTCTCCATTCTCCTCCCATTTCCAATCCCTATTCAGACTCTTTGGGAGGACATCAGCTACTCTCCCCTTACTTGTAATATGTTACACAAGTATTAGAGGCAGAATCTTGTCATTGAGTTAAAAAGAAAGCAAAACATAACTAGTATGGAATCAAGGAAGAATAATCTAATTTAGTGAAAAGTCTGAATAATGACAATTCTGAAAAAAGAAATGAAATTTTTAAAAACCTTGGAAATATAGTACAAAATATAAAGACTGGTAGAAATGAGGTAAGCCAATAAAAATAGAATTAGTAACACAGATCTTTAATGTTAAGGAATTATTAGGTACAGAAATGGAGAGTACGTTGAAGAAATGTCCTAGTTCTTTATTAGAAAAGGCTGCTAATTATAAATGATTATTTTTGGTACTCACCTATAAGACCCTAGAAATTCATGGATAAAATTCTTTTAAACTTTGTATTTAGTAAGAGTTATATAATAAATTATGTCCGATTGACTACTAGATTAGTGGGATCTGACTTAATGATGTTTTATTTTATTCAAGACCTGGATCTTTGTCTATCAGCAGGGGAGAAAATGATTGTCCTTAAATCCTAAAGCAGTCTATCATCTCATAACCTTGGAGTGACAGAGGAATCTTGACTTAAATTTGACATCTCTTTCACTAAAATTATAATTTTATCTTTCTAGCTCATCTTTAAATGGAAGGAAAAGACTGTCTTTTATTCCAAAGCAGAAAGAATAAAGATTTAAGTGCAGGGGATGCATTTCCCAGATAGGAAATTCTCTTCAGTTCTTGGAAGATAGGGATTCTGGTGGGAATGGAAGGGGCAAAGTGACCCTTAAAATCTTGTGATTGTGGAAACTCAGGGCTCTCCTTAAATGAAGAGAAGAGAGAGGACGATGAAGATGCAATGGTTGAGCACAAACAAATCTAAGTTTTAAACTACAGTTCCGTAATTTTAAACCATCCTTTTGAGATAGTTTAGGATAACACAGACTGTGATGAGAAGGAAAGAACCCTGAGCTGGAGGTTGGGAGACCTGGGTTTGAGTCCATCTTATTCCATTACCTTTGCAAGCTGCTTTATTCCCTGGACCCAAGTTTCTTCATCTGGAAAATGTCAGGATTGGCCAGATTGGTGATGTTCAAGGCCTCTTCCAATGCTGACACTCTCTGGTTCCAGAATCAAGAGTTAAACAAAGCTGCCATCTGTGGGCATTTAGAGATAGGAAAGGAAGTGCATGACACTTCTTCTGGTATAGTCTTTCACTCAACTTTTTATAACTTTCTTGCTTCCTGACAGGATTCTTTTTGGACAGCGTCCATACTGGTGGGTATTAGACACTGACTACTATAAAAACACATCTGTGCCTGTGATAAAGCAGTTCCCCATCACCTGTGAGACTGGACCAGGTGAGATTTCATTTAAAAATATATCTCATTGCTAACTTTATATATGGACATGACCATGATAAAGACTTTGCATATAACAGAAACTGGGCAGTTTTGTAACTCTCTCTATATATGAGATATTATTGTGGTTGATATCATGGGGCTATATCATGGGGCATCTAAGTGGCTCAGTCAATAGAGCCCCAAGCCTGGAATCAGGAAGGACCTAAGTTCAAATCCAGCTTCAGACACTAGTTCAATGACCCTGGGCAAATCACTTAGCTCTGTTTAAGTTTCCTCATCTGTAAAATAAGCTGGAGAAGGAGATGGCGAATCACTCCAGTGTCTTGGCCAAGAAAATCCCAAATGAGGTCATGAAAAGTTGGACACAACTGAAATGACTGACCAACAAATGACAAATGGGGGAAAGGGCAGATCCATTCTGGCCTGTAGTATAAAGCAATGAATGGAAGGGGGAGAGAGGTAGTAGATTTAAGCTTCATATAAGGAGAAACTTCTTTACAATCAGAGCTATCTAGAAGTGGAATGGACTTCTTTGGAAGATGGAGGGTTTTTCCTTATTGGAAGACTTCAGATAGGGACTAGATGGGCTCTTGAGGACGTGAAAAATTGGTACAGATTATACAGTGGGCTTCTGAGGTACCTTTGTGCTGTTAGATTCTGTGATTTTTCATTAGCTTCCACTTAATTCAACTACAATTCAGTTCAAAGATTATTTGCAAGTTAACATATATTTGCCCATATCATTTTGGAAATCCATTCTTAACCTTTTTGAGTGCCACAGACCTTCCCAGTAGTCTGGTGAAGCCTAGGAACCCTTTCTCAGAATAATATTTTTAAATAATTGAAGGAAACCTAATGATGGAGAAATTAATACATTGGCTGGGTAGAGAGCTATAGCCTAGAAAAGTTTAACATAGAAGTGTTGTCACCTGAGTGAAGGAGGTTGGAGTGTTTGGGTGTCTTGTACTCGAGCCAGGATTTCCCCATCGAGGAAAGGGGCAGGTGCCTTGGACTCGTAAAGGATATCCTGAACTCATTTCCTCCAGGGAAAAGGAAGTAGCAGTAGCCAGAGACCTTGGATACTCTTCTCTACTCAACAGCTGGGCTTTGTGGGTGGAGCCACCTAAGTCAGTGGTACAAGGGCTACCCCTTGCTTGAAGCTTACTCATTAAAATCATATTGATATTTTTCAATCAAACTATAAGACATTCCCAGAGCGAGCCCTTGTGAGGGGTGATAGTAGGTGAAGGGGTACATGGAATCTTTCCAAAACTAGGGAAAGACAAAAGCACCTTTTCTTTCTTTCTTCTGTCCTTCCTTCCTTCCTTCCTTCCTTTTCTTTCTTTTTTCTTTCTTCTTTCTTTCTTTCTTTTTCTTTCTTTCTTTCTTTCTTCCTTCCTTCCTTTCTTTCTTTCTTTCTTTCTTTCTTTCTTTCTTTCTTTCTTTCTTTCTTTCTTTCTTTCTTTCTCTGTCTTCCTTCCTTCCTTCCTTCCTTCCTTCCTTCCTTCCTTCCTTCCTTCTTTTTTTGCCATTATCTAAGCCACTGTGCTTCCTTCTGGTCCTCCAGGTAGTCCTTCAGGCCATGCCATGGGTGCAGCAGGAGTATATTATGTAATTGTTACATCCATCCTCTCCCTTACTCGTGGAAAGAAGAAGCCGACTCTCAGGTTCCGGTAAGGAAGCTTTCAGTGGTTAGTTGAGAGACTAAGGGAAGGATAAGGGGATCAATTAACTCTCTAACTGATAAATCACTTTCTCTCCCTCTAATTCTCCCCACTATATTCTCATATTTTAGAATGGGAATGATAAATTTGAGTGACTCCTATTAAACAAGAATCCTATTCTGGTCATTATTCTGAGGCAGCCAGGTAGCCACACATTAGATAGAGCACTGGACCCAGAGTTAGGAAGACCTAAGTTCAAATGTGGCCTTAGACATTTCCTAGTTTTGTGACCCTGGACAAGTCACTTAACCTCTGCCTCAGTTTCTTAAGTATAAAATGGGGATAATAACAGCAGCTACTTCACAGGGTTGTTGTGATAATCAAATGGGATAATATTTCTAAAATTGTTTAGCACAATAACTGGCACATAGTGTGTGCCTTCTTACCTTCCTTCGATATGTCTATCAATGGCCTATATGGAAACATAGATGGGATTTATATCAAATTTACAAATGACATAAAGCTTGGATAGAGGGCTAGTGTATTGGATGGCATAGTCTAATAAGATAAATGCTTATTGATTTATTTTTTTTAATCTGACCTGTGATTCCTAGGGTTATGAAATTCCTGGTGAGGGACTTTGTTTACTAATACAAGTCATCACTGTCTTTGCAACTTATAGTCTTAGGAAATTGCCTAGGGACACTGAGAGGTCAAGACACTTGCTCTGAGTCATGTAGAAAGTATGTGTCCCAGGAAGGACTGGTCCCAAGGCCAGTTTTCCATCCACCACCACACTGCTTCTCAAGATAAAATTTAACACAAAAAAATGTAAAATATTTTACTTCAGTTCAAAAAATTAGTCACCCAAGTACAGGATGTGGGAGATGTTAACTAGACAATGTCCTTGGAGTTTTAGTGGACTTCAGGCTCAATATGGTGCAAGAGTAATGTGGTCATTGAAAAAGTTAACTATCTCTTAGGTCACATTAATCCAGAACGAAAGAAAGAGTAACTCTGTAGTACTCGGCCCTGGTTGGACTCCATCTCGGGAGTATCATGTCCACTTCTGTGCACTACACTGTCAATGGGTCCTTGGCAAATCAGAGTGTATCCAGAAGGCAACCAGGATAGTGAGGGAACTATGATCATTTCAGGGAATGCCTTCAACTATGTCAAAGATTTTTAATAGAAACTCTGCTCAGAACCCAGAGAGCAATAACCCAGACCAGTGTGGCACTTACAGGAGTTCAATTTCAACTCCATTTACTAGTAGAAATATCTGAAAATGGAATGTATTACCCTTAAAGTATCAGTAAACTCCATTCCTGAAGTGTCTGTTTAGAGGCTGGATGACCATTTGTTGGGAATATTAGAGAGTTGATACTTTATCTAGAATTTGGACTAGGATTTCTGACTAGAAGAAATTAAGGTATTCCAATGTTCCTGCCAAGGCTGTTTTATTGGATAGCATTTCTGTTCTGTATCTCAATTCTGCTTTGTTTGGGTTTCCTTTTGCAGGTGCCTGCATGTGCTTCTGTGGTTGGGGTTCTGGGCTGTGCAGCTCAATGTCTGTCTGTCTCGAGTCTATCTTGCTGCCCATTTCCCTCATCAGGTTGTTGCTGGAGTCCTCTCAGGTGAGTAGAACTTGCAACACCTTCTTTCTGGCTTCTCCTTAAACATAACAATACAGCATACCATCCTTATTGTGAATGTAATTTATGCTGTTGGATTTCAATGGATTGCAAATCAAAGGTAGAAAGCTTAGAGAACTGTATTTTTGACAGCAAGGTATACTTTGCTTTAGATAGTACCTGAAAAGATGTGTAGAAACCATAATTTTGTGAATGGAGTCATATTTTCCATTATACTCTAAGGGTTTTCCTGGGGGCTTAGCTGCAAGTTAGTTTACCAAATTGTAATGATAACAAACAACAACAAAAAGCCTCTAGAGAACTTCCATATATAAAGGAATCCTTTTCTAACACAATTTTTGTCATTTCAGATTTTCCTGTATTCTGATTTTCTTAAAGTGGAGTAGGCTTATAGTTTACAAATTGAGCCAAAAAGGCAGCAGGAAGCATTTAGGGCAAGCATAGGAAAGAACTTTGATTTGGGGCGGAGTTGTTGGAGTAGGAGACATTGGAATTTGTGACAAAGAGGAAGACTGTGGAATCTCCATTCATTATGTCATTCATTCCACAAATATTTATTAAGCAAGTACTTACTGTATCTAGAACATTGTCCTCAGTACTAGGGCAGATGCAAAATTTAGATAAGCAGAAATCCTTGTTCTCATGATGCTAGTGGATCTTCCCTTTCTTAGAAATCTTTAAGAATGGAATATAGTACAAAGGAAGGTTCATTTTTTTTCCTGTTGTCAAAACTCATCTTGTTTTTATTTTTAATATTCTTTTGGTTTTAAAAATATTTTGTGCAGGGGTGGCTATATGGCACAGTGAGTAGAGCACTGGCCCTGGAGTCAGGAGGACCTGAGTTCAAATCCGACCTCAGACACTTGATACACTTACTAGCCATATGACTTTGGGCAAGTCACTTAGCCCCAACTGCCCTTCAAAAAAAATTTTTGTGGATATCCTTTCTTTTTTTCCATTACTTTTATTTCCAAATATATGTTTCCTTTCCCTTACCCATCATGTTATCCCTTGTACAACAAATTTTTTAAAGATAAGGAAAAAACAGTTAATCAACCTAGTCCATTTTCTTACCTTGAGTCCCCTATATGTTCAAAGGAGAGGATTAATTTATTCAGGGGAGGATGGAGGGGAAGAAATAGTACTTCTAAAAATTCCAATAATGTAAACAAGAAGATGTATCAAAAAAATCCATTTATTTATTTATTTATTTCCCCAGGATCTGTGATTTCATATAAGCATATTTAAAATAAATATAAAAGAGGTTAAAAGGAGAGAGAGAACATAGAATTAAGAGAAAGGAAGAAAGGCAGCAAAACACACTAGATAAGTTTCCTCCACCTAAATTACACTTTTGTTGTTGTTCAGTTGTGTCCAACTCTTTGTGGCCCCATTTGGGGTTTTCTTGGAAGAGATACTGGAGTGGTTTGCCATTTCCTCCTCCATCCCATTTTTACAGATGAGGAAACTGAAGTAAACAGGGTTAAGTGACTTGCCCAGGGTTATGCAGCTAGGAAGTGTCTGAAGCTAGATTTGAACTCATATCTTCCTGACTTCGGGCCTGGTACTCTATGCACTGCACCACCTAGCTGCCCCAAATTATATTTTAGTAAAATATCTAAGTAACCTCCATGGCAGCAGTGATTCTAGGTGGTTCAAAGGGCCAAGACCAGGTGCTAGGGATAAGGGAGCCCAGCACAGAAAGAGCAGAATGGAGGAGGCAGAAAAAGGAGGAATATATATATATATATATATATATATATATATATATATATATATATATATATATAGAAGGACCTTTGGTAGAGCAACACTGTACTAGGTAAATATTCAGATCAAGTTGATATCTCTTATGTTATCCTCTAAATCTAATAGGGTTGATGGCGCATCACCCTCTAATGCTATATCTGAAGATTTTCCCTCAGTTATTAATGTCATCTTTAAAAAATTTATCTATGTATTCGTTATTAGTTTACAATATTCAGTTCCACAAGCTTTTGAGTTGCAGATTTTCTCCCCCTCCCTCCCCTCTCCCGTTCCCCAGATGGCATGCAATCTGATATAGGCACTACATATACATTCACATTAAACACATTTTCACATTAGTCACGTTGCAAAGAAGAATTATAACTGATGGAATGAACCATGAGAAAAAAGAAACAAAACAAAACAGAAGAGAGGGAGGAAATACTCTGCTTCGATCTGCATTCAGACTCCGTAATTCTTTTTCTACATGTAGATAGCATTTTCCATCGTGAGCCTTCTGGAGTTCCTAACATCATTTTTTTCTGGCGATTATTCAGGTATTGCTGTTGCGGAAACTTTCCGACACATCCAGAGCATCTACAATGCCAGCCTCAAGAAGTATATTGTGGTCACCTTTTTCCTCTTTAGCTTTGCTATTGGATTTTACCTGATGCTGAAGGCAATGGGGATTGACCTCCTATGGACCCTAGAGAAAGCCAAGAGGTGGTGTGAGCGTCCAGAATGGGTCCATATTGACACCACCCCCTTTGCCAGTCTGCTCAAGAACCTTGGGACCCTCTTTGGCCTGGGCCTGGCCCTCAACTCCAATATGTATAAGGAAAGTTGCAAAGGGAAACAGAAAAAGCAGCTCTCCTTCCGCCTGTGTTGTATTGTGGCTTCCCTGGTCATCTTGCATCTTTTTGATGCTTTCAAACCCCCATCCCAAGTGGAGATGCTTTTCTATGCTCTGTCTTTTTGCAAGAGTGCAGCAGTGCCTTTGACATCAGTTAGCCTTATCCCTTACTGCTTCTCCCGGATCCTGGGCCAGTCCGAGAAGAAATTTTTATAGTGGACCTGGAGACTTGACTATTCAGTATAAATGAACTGTGCTACCTGGGGCAAAGTGGTGCTCTGACAGCCTACAGTGTGGCCAACAGATTCAGGAGTCGGACCACCGGTTCTCGTCTCATTAGAATCCTCAATCCTTTTGTGTGGCGATTCTTTGAGAGCTAGTGAGGCTTCTGAGCAAACTGCAACATTCCAGAGAACTTCTCTGATTACAAAAAGACTGTTAGCCCTGGACTCTCTCATAAAAGCATGTTACTTTTATTCTGTCCAATCCACCGTAGCAGAAAGTCCAGATTAGACAGGCCTCACTGGTCTCTAATACTTGCAAAGTTCAGGTTGGAAATCTTACTTGTGAATTTTTTCTCTACTCAAGCTGAGAAAAGGAGGAAGGAGCTGGATGGTGAGGAAAGAAGCAGAGATGAAGATAGAGTAGAGAATTTTTGAGGATTTCGCATGTCATATACAAAAAAAAATCATACTATAAACATTATTCGAATGGCACCAATTAGTCTGCATCATCTAAGTGAAGGCTATTTCCCTAATGGGGACCAGCCTGCAAGAATGATACATAGGCAGCAAGATAAGTAATTCTTCTTATCTTTTTTCCTGAATGGACATATGGTCAACATACTACTACCAGTGTTTTTAAATGGCTGAGATGAGCTAGATACCCTACCTGGGTCAAGATATTCAGCCATATTTTGTTTGCCCTTGATTACAACTGATAATATTTTTATTTTTAATAAATGTCCTATTGATATTTTTTTTATTAAATCTAGGTCATTTTCTAATGACTCCCCTCCTTCCTCCTCTACCTCCCTCCTCAACCTTTCCTTATAACAAAAAAGTTTAGCTAGCAAAACAAACCAACATATTGACCGCATCTGATAACATAGGTCTCACTCAACCCCTAGAGTCCAGCACAAGGAGGAAGAAAGGTATGTTTTACAATCAGTCCTCTGAAATAGACTGTTGACTATATTCATCAGAATGCTGATGATATTGCATGATGATGTTGCATTTTTTTTACATCATAGGGTCACTATATAAATTATTCTCTTATGCCCATTCTTTCTCTACATCATAGTAGTTCACTTTCCTTCTGCTCTCTTCCACTGGCCCCACCTCCTCTGTATTATCTTATCCCTAGCTCTCTGAAAAAGCAAATCTATCCTGGTGCTTCTATATTTTTAGGTTAAGCTCTAGGATAGTGGGAAAAATGGCAAGGAGAGGACAGCCTTTCCAGGTTCCCAGAAAGTCACTCCAATGTTACTTTTGATTCCTAGAGAGCAGATGTGACTCCTTCCTCTGGCCCAAATGGGAAAGGAAAGAAAATGGGAGAAAAGACCAAACTCCTCTTTTCCTGTACTCCGAAAGGATTTCTCAGATGAATTTGCTTACAGAAGAGAGTTTCAAAACAAAACAAAAAAAAATTGAAACCTATTTATTTGACAGACATTGCATTTGTTATCAATTACATATACAGTACTGTGATCCATACCAACAATCCTGGACATAATAAGAATATGCATAATATATGTGTGTAGTATTTTATTAAAACATTTTTAAGAAAAGCAAGTTTAACTTGTTATTATATTTCAGGTATAACAAGACTTTGGGATTTTATTCATGACTTGGGTGATTTGTTGACTCTTTCCTTCTCTGAGCAAGTCATTCAGCCTCTGTACCTAAATTTTCCTCTAAGAAGATGTAAGTGCCCAGTCCTGGGCAGGCAGCAAACCCTGATAGGAATGCCATATGTTTGAAGTAATGGCTTAGGTAGGGCTGATCATTTCAAAGTGGATCAAGAAAAAGGTGAAGAACTTAGTGGAAACAGAGTCCATCCAAACAGAGACCATCCAGGATAGTCGTTGATTTAGGAGTGATGGTGACTGTATACAGGTAAATGGAGCTGTCCTTCACTCACACTGTCCCTCTCCTTTTTGTAGGCTGGGCTATTTCTCCCCTTGGAGTATGATTTTCTCTTTTGCCACTGCTAAAGTCCTTTTCCCACTGAAGGAGTTGTTTTCCTTTCAGACTAGGTGGAAATAATGGCAGATGTCTGCTTCAATGCCAGACCAGTTAACTGCCCAACTATAGTCATTACCTTGTCTGCTCAAAGAAACTCCAGTGAATTTATTTTCTCTGACGTGGGAAGTTGTTTAAAACGACAATGACAACAACAATAACTCTCTTTATCAGCTGTGAACCTCCAACCAGGAATCTTATTCTGACAAAATGCATCAGCTTTAAATCTCTCTCTCCTCCTTAGCTGTTCCCAACCACCTCGCTGAACACTACATTCAAGTGACAACACATAGTTCATCAATTCATTAATTAATAGCTTTATTACATTTCCTTTAAGAGAACAAAACTTTTAAATGCACAAGGATAAGAACTTTTTTAAGAAATAGAATAAGAAATCCATGCCCTAGGGAAATAGGATCAGAATTGTACCATTACCCTCTCCAGAAGGAGGGACTTTACCCCAATGTGTCTTTTGCGTGATTTGCCCATACAACTCAGCTCCATAATATTTGTGTTGGTGATCTCATGGTGGAAGTCTTTCTGCTGCTTCTGCCTCTCACAGATGCTTTGCCTTTTCTTCCACAAAGTCCAAAAATAGTTATAGGCAAGTCTGTAAGACTGAGTCAGGACCCTCAATCGTCCCACAGTAAGAGCAAAATTTCCAGGCTAAAGGGGTTAAGGAGAAGGAAACTGGGAAGTTTTTGTCTGAGTAGTATGCATTATCTGTAGTGCTACCTTTGTGACACCTGCAATAGGCATGACCAAGGCAGGGCTATATTATAGAGAGGTCAACTTGGATTTGGCAAAGTAAGACAAAGTGACACAGAATATGTTGTTAGGAATTAGGGGCTTATAAAAATTATAGATAATAAAGACTATACAGATCAGAAAAATCGAAAAGATTTTATGTCCAGGTGAAGATTGTCATGGTTATGGGCTACAAGTCAACAGAGATCATTCTAATAAAACAGGAATAGGAAAGTTTCCAGTTCTTATAATATAATGCCACTAAGATTTCAGGTGGGGTAATCAAAGAGCTAAGGAATAAATCCCAAGGCTGCTGCTGCTTCTACAGGCTTCTCTGGCTGAATAAGATCTATTATTATCCTTGGTATCTCAGAATTACCTGATATTCTCTTTCCTATACCTGTAATAGAAATCTTTGGGTATTAAAAGGCATTGACTAGATAGAGTAAGTTTAGGAGAGGAATTTAGAGGTAGAAGGTACTTTAGATAGTACCTTATTCAATTTTCCTCATTTTAAAAATGTGGAAACTGCGGAACCTTTGGTATTTGTGTCCAGAAAGTTTTTACTTCTTAGCAGATTTAGGGATCTTCTGAGAGGTCCAATTCCCCAGAAGGTAAGACTGAGATAGAGGCAAAAGGGTAAGGGTTCTGGTCTGTTGAAGGGGAGCCCTGCCTCTTTACACTAGACTTCTTTGTCAATATCAAACGAGATAAGGTATATAAAACACTTTGTAAACCTTAAAATATTACATAACTGTGCACTGCTATACTTCATTATTTTTCCTTAATGATCTGGTCATCTAGGTCAGTGGTATCAAACTCAAAAAGAAATGGGGGTCACTAAATCACATGTAAGGATCTCTGTAGACTGTATACTAACTTAGAAAAGCACATAATAATATTATCTATGTCCTAATATATTTTGTTTATTTTGTTAAATTATATTTTTGTTTATTTTGTTAAATTATGTTTTAATTTCACTCAGTTGGAATATTGGTACCATATATTTAACATCCTGGATCTAGGACCAGGGCAAGAAGTCTGGCAAAATGGATTCTGGAAGTAAATAGTATCCCCCACACTGTGATGACAATATAATAATGAGATTTATGGTTGTTTTTAATAGTATAATCTTAAGTTAGTGATTGAGTATCATAGATACAAAGTTTATTTCACATTAGTAAATCAAGTTTTATTGGTTTTGTCCAAAGGCCATTGTAGGATGTAGAGAATAAAAAGCATGTACAGTATGATCTTCAGAGTTATAGATTGCAGGCAAGTTTCTTAAGTCTAGCATTTCTATTAGTAGGTATATGTGATTCTAGCAGTGTAGGGGGTAGAAGGTGATAAGCTGGTGAGCAAGAGAACTGACTACTCCCTCTTGGCAGGCTCCCACCTCTGCATGGGCAGGACCACTCACTCCCAAGTATGACCTTCTCTTTAAGTATGTGCTTTCATCCCTGCTGCATTTGAGGGAGGAGAAAACTTTCTTTTAAACTTGTGTCTGAAAGTACCTGAAACAAATGGCCTCAGAAGAACTAACTCTAGCCTTTCTCCCAAAGAGACTGCTAGAGGCTGCAACGTGCCTACAATTCTTTTGGCCCTTTTCTGGTTTTGTCAAGTTATAAAATATGAATTGATAAAATCTCTTTTGAATCTAGCTCTAAATCTCTGGCCTACCACTTACCTTCCCATACAAGCCTTGATTCATTCTCTGTCCATCACCATAGCATAATCCTCCTCCCTTTTTACACATCAGTTCCTAGGGAGGGGAAGGAGATTATGTTCAGAGTTTAACTCAGTTCTTACAGAGCATAGTCCCAATTCAAAATCCAAAACACCCCCTAAGACTCGAGTGACAGGCATCCTGGCTTCTCAGGGATTCCATCTCAAGATGGCTGGACTGTACCTTCTACAATTCTGGCTCTAAGATCACCATGGTCCAAATTCCCAGGTCCCATGAGGATCACCTCTGGCATGTAAAACCAAGGACAAACCACACAGAACAGAAGCAAACACTCCCATGCCCAGGTTCATTTCATTAGTCCCAGGTTGTAGGTGAACTCTGATCTTCATTTTCTGGATGCACACATCAAATAAGATTTGCCAGAAGGAGCAGCAGAAAAGAGGTCGAGGGAAAAAAAAGCCCAAAAAGAGCAATAGGCACAGTAGACAGTTTTAAAGATGCAGCCAGCCGGTCAAAAGAGACGACAGCTACTGACACGGTAAGGGATGTGGGCTTTCATGTTACCCAAACTTGGCATACCCAGATCAGCCTGGGTTACACCTGTATCACAGCTACCAGGGTGACAGAACACAAAAAGAGAAATTTTTCAGTGAATCGTTTCTCAGGGCTTCCAGCTGTATAATTGCAATTGCTTTGTGTTGGAAGATGATGTAATGATGGGTCCCACTTTGCATGAAGAAATTTCAATATGGCGTTCATGGACTAAGTGACTGTGGTTTTCATCATTTCAGTATGCTTTTTCTAAGAGAGTATTTCATTAAAATAACTGCTTACAGCTAGATACTTAATACTAATTGACGGACTGTTTTTTAGTCCATGGCAACTTGCTAGGTTTCTTTCCCCAAAGCATCACTGTAGTTGTAGAATGATTAATATTTAATAATTTTTCCCTGCAGCTTGCTCAATTTATAAAATGACTTTTCAAACATCTATATAAAAAATGATAGCAGAATAATATCATCTTCATATAGGAGAACAGAAATTTTTCAAGAATCAGTTGACGGAGGAAAAAACTCTGGGTTTGATCATCTTTTGATTACCATATGTTGTTAAGATAAGTATTGAATAGTCCCTTGCTCAATAGAAATCACCTTCAAGGAACCAGAGATCTTTATTTTTATTATGGCTATATGCCTTCTTCCCTAGGGAGTGGGTAATAGCAGAAATGGCTATTCCTTCTGACTCCTGGCCCTTCTCTCCTAGAACCCTCCAAAATCATCATCCCAGAAATCTAAATTCAAGTATAGCACCAACTGGTAAACTTCACGATAGTGTTAGTTTAGCTTGAGTCTCAGGTGCTGTCATTTACATTTGATGTATTAATTTTCTGACATTAAGTCTAAAGATTTTCTAATTTTTACTATAGTTATGTGTATGCATCTCATTCTCTCTACTGAATTGCAAACTCATTGGGGGCAGGGAATATTATTTTTCATATCTGCTTCCCTAACACATAGTAGGCACTTAGTACATGTATGTTGAATTAAATTACTGAAATGTTCGTTATCATCTTTCTAGCCTATTCAGTCAGAAAAATATAACCACTTGAGGGTCAGCAAAACTCCCTTACCAATGCCCATCACAAAACTGTGAACTTTGTTCATTTATTGCCTACATTCCTTTTATTCTCTAAAGCAGGTATGGTGAAGGTTCCCCTCATTAACTATTTTTGACTACTTAGAAGAGAAGTTCCTGTAATCATAGGAACGACTTGGTATTGGATAAAGCAGAGAGGTCAATCAGTGGGACAGATTAGGTACACAACACGCTGAAGCAAACAAACACAATAATCTAGAGTTTGATAAACCCAAAGACCTGAGCTCCTGGGGACAGGGCCAGACTATTTGACAAATACTTTTGGGAAAACTGGAAATTAGTCTCTTAGAAATTAGGTTTAGACCGACACCTTAATATGAACTAATGTAAGCCCCAAATGGAATATGACTTAGGAATAAAGGTTATATCACAAATAAAATGAAGAATCAGGGAAGGACATATGGATATATAATCCTTCATCAAAGAAAAATCTTTGACCAAACAAGGGATAAAAAGATCATGGGAAATAAAATGGACAATTTTGATCATATAAAATTAAGAAGTTTTTGCACAAAGTCAATGCATTTAAATTAGAGGGAAAATGACTAATTGGGGAAAAGATCTTTGTAACAAATTTCTCTGATAAAAGTCTCCTATCCAAGACAAATAAATAATTGATTACAATTTATAAGAATAAGAGTCATTCTTCAATAGACAAATGTTTAAAGGACATGAACAAGCAGTTTTCTTTTTTTTTTAATCTATAATAATTCTAACTTTTGTTTCCTTTTAGTTTACTTCATTCATTTCCATGAGATTTTGATTTACAAATTTTCTCCCCGTCTTTCCCCTACCCACCACCCCAAAACAGTGATTCCACTGTATATATCCCTCCCCCAATCTGATCTCTCCTATATCCTCCCCCATCACCCCTCTGACTTTCCAGTAGGGCAAGATGGATCTCCCTACCCCAGTACCTGTATATTTCCTTTCTTCCTATTCCACCCCACTCTTGTTCTTTTCTCTACTTTGTCCCTGTCTCTTTACGAAAGTGTGTGCTTCTAACAACCCTCTCCCCCAAACTGCCCTCCCCTTCAAACAAGCAGTTTTCAAAGAAAGAAGTCCAAGCTGTTAACAACTATATAAAAATGCTCTCTAGGTGGCTCAGTGAATAGAGCACCGGCCCTGGAGTCAGTAGGACCTGAGTTCAAATCCAGCCTCAGACACTTAACACTCGCTAGCCATGTGACCTTGGGCAAGTCACTTAACCCCAAATGCCCTGCCCTCCCCCCATCAAAAAAAAAACAAAAAACAAAACAAAAATGCTCTAAATCACTAATAATTAGAGGAATATTAATTAAAACAACTCTGAGGTTTTACTTCACAACTATCAGCTTAACAAAGATGATTAAAAAAAAGGAAAATTACAAATATTGGAGAGACTGCAGGAAAATAAGTACATCAATGCACTGTTGGTGGAACTGTAAATTGGTCCTGTCATTCTAGAAAGTAATTTGGGACTATGTCCTAAAAGCCAAACATCCAGAGATGAAAGTACACAAAATTATGTGTGTAGAAGCTCTTTTTATAGTGGCAAAGAGCTGGAAGCCAAGGGAGTATCGATCTGTTGGGCAATGGGCTAAACAAATCAAGGCATATGAATGTAATGGAATATTATTGCACTTCAAGAAATGATGACGGGTATGGTTTCGGTAAAACTCAGGAAGACTTATATAAACTGATGCAGAGTGAAGGAATGCAGAACCAGGAGAACAATTTACAAAATAATAACATTATAAGGAAAAACAACTTTGAAGGTTTTAAAAACTCTCCTCAATGAAATTGCAAATTGTATAACAACACAATTCCAGAGTACTCATGAAGTCTGCTACCCACTTCCTGGCAGAGAGGGGATTGACTCAAAGTGCAGGATGAAACATACATTTTTGGACACTGTCAAATGCAGGAATTAGATTTTTATGACTATGCATGTTTGTTACAAGAATTTTCCTTTTTTCGGTCATTTAGTTGGGGTGGGGTGGAAAGGAGGAGAAATAAATGTTTGCTATTGAAAAAAATAATAAAATTAAAACTTAAAAAAAAGGAGTTCTTTCAAACTTTCCCATCTTTTTCCTACCTCCTTACCTTCAATCCCAGCCTGGAGATAAATACACAGCTGTCCCTACTGAATGTTTTCAGACTTAGAATAATGTTTAATTGATTAGATAGTCCAAGTGGTATAAATCATTCAATGATAAGCATTTATTAAGCACTTGCTGTATGCAAAGTACAGTGCTAAATCAATTTTTTTTTTTTACATCAGGCCATTAAGCCCTAAAAGTTTTCTTTGTGGAGTATTATTTTTTTACACCAAAGGGTCTGATAATTACAAGATAACTACATTTTCTATCAGTGAAAAGAGGAGCAGCTAGGTAGCACAGTGGAGACATTGCTAGCCTTGGAGTCAAGAGGACCTGAGTTCAAATCCAACTTCAGAGACTAGCTGGGTGGCCCTGGGAAAGTCACTTAACCTGTTTACCTCAGTTTCCTCATCTGTAAAATGAGCTGGAGTAGGAAATGGCAAACCACTCCAGTATCTTTGCCAAGAAAACCCAATGGGTCACAAAGACTTGAACATGACTAAAATGACATAACAATCCCTGAAGAGTATCATTAAATAAGTGTTATAAAATAAATATGTAATATATGCACAAGATTACATATTACATAATATACTACGTATTATATAATATAAATAATGTATAATATAAAAAGTGCTATAAAAACTCTAGGAAGAAACTGCAGATAAGCTCTAATTCTTTGGCACACCACACTGACCTTGTCTGTGGATGGACCGTAGAAAAGTTGATTCAGCAGTCATAAGTCTCTGATTTTACTCTTTATGCTTCGTCAGCATCCAGGCCTAGTTACAGAAGCAGCTAGGCTGTTATCTTCAGTACTATGCCCCTTTTCATATTTACCCCAGAGCACTCTGCATGACTGTAAGATATGCTTCTGAGAGCTTCCAAAGGGCAAATTCCCCCAAACACAATAAACTCCACCAAACAGTTAAACTTTATCAATCAACAAGCATTAAGTGTATGGATTCTTTCCATTATTTCCACCAAGTTTCTGTTCTTAATCCTAGCAGCAGAAAACATCACAAGATCTTAAAATTAAAAGGTACAAGAGAAAGGACTTAGTCTAACCCTTAACCTAAAACAGGAATTCCCTCTGTAACATTCCCAGATACTGATTGAAAACCTTCAGTGGCGATTACCTGCCTGACTTTGAAAATCTTTCACAATCTGACTCCAGCTCACCTTTGAGGCTTATAACACATCTGCTCCCC
The DNA here is from genome assembly GCA_028646515.1 of Pseudochirops corinnae. Lineage (NCBI taxonomy): Eukaryota > Metazoa > Chordata > Mammalia > Diprotodontia > Pseudocheiridae > Pseudochirops > Pseudochirops corinnae. The sequence continues at coordinate 225,132,471 of CM053586.1, forward strand.
TTTGCTTACTCTATGGTCTAGACAACCAGGCCTACCTGTCCTTCAATCATGACATTCCACCTCCCGTATGTGTGCCTTGCCATGAGCTGTGTCCCCCACTCCTGCAATGTACTCCCTCCTCCCTTTTTTCTCTTAGAATTCCTGGCTTTCTTCAGAGATCAGGTCATGTTCTCTTACATCAGGCTTTTCCTCACCCCACCAGCTGCCAGTGCCTCACACACATAGTTAGGGCCTCTAGTCACGAATTTGTTGTTCAGTCATTTTTCAGTCATGTACGACTCTTTGTAACCTCATTTGGAGGTTTCTTGGCAAAGATACTGGAGTGGTTTGCCATTTCCTTCTCCTGATCATTTTACAGATGAGGAACCTGAAGCAACACAATTAAATGACTTAGCCAGGGTCACACAGCTAGTAACTGTCTGAGGCTGAATTTAAACCCAGGTCTTTCTGACTCCAGACTTGACATCCTATCCACTGCATCACCTAGCTGATCAAAGAAGGTGCTGTGCTCTATGAATAAAAAAGAATTTCAATAACTCAAAAGAAATTTGAGATGCACATATTTAGAGATATCTCCACTCCAAATGTTCCTGTGAACTATTTTTACCTGACCTGTAGCAGAGCCTTCCGAGCTCATATTGGTCTGATCAGTCCCAATAGGACACACTATACCTTGATCCTGACATAATGATGTCATTTTGGTGCTCTTCAAGCATGCACAACAACCAGTACCTCACACACCCCATTTACCATTTATTTACTTGGTTTTACGTTTGCTTATATGTCTACGTGTTGTTTATTATGATAGATTGTAAGCTTCTCGAGGGCAGAAATTATATCCTCAGTACCTAGCAAAGACCCTGGCACACAGTAGACACTTTAAATGCCAGATTTGTGGGGAACTCATTAACTCATAAATAGAGCTTTTCATTTTGAGATAGCTAGAATAATAGAATCATAAAATATCAAAATTGGGAGACTATTTTAATCCACTTTATAGATAAGAAAACTTTGGCTCAGGAAGTACATTAATTTATCCAAAGTCACTTAGTTAATATGAGCAAAGACTAAAAAGACACACAGAGCCAAGACTAAATTCTAGGTCCTGGATCGTCTAACAAGGGAAGGAACAAGCATTTATTTACATAGCACCTACTATGTGCAAGGGACTGGGCATTCAATCGTATAAATGTACACAAATATTATTCCATTTGATCCTCATAACCTTGTGAGGTTTTATTCCCTTTTCATCATTGAGGAAACTGAGGCAGGCAGCAGGTAAGCCCAGCATCACACATCTAGGAAGTTTCTGAGGTCAGAGCTGAACTTAGGTCTTCTTGACCCCGGCCCAAGCTCTACCTACTGAACCACCTAGTGGCCTTACATAATAGTAACTCATATTTATACAGTGTTTTATTTACATTTCACAAAATGCTTTCCTCACAGCAATCTTACAAGTGATGTAGTTCAAGTTCTGTTATTAAATGACTTGTCCATATTCACATGGGCAGCTAGGTGGCGCCATAGTGCACAGAGCTCCAGGCCTGGAGTCAGGAAGATCCATCTTCTTGAGTTCAAATCCAATCTCAGACACTTACTAGCTGTGTGACCCTGGGCAAGTCACTTAAATCACTTTGCCTCAGTTCTTCATCTGTAAAATATGATCTGGAGAAGGAATTGGCAGACCACTCCAGAATCTTTGCCAATAAAACCCCAAATAGGGGTCGGAAAGAGTCAGATACAATTGAAAGAATTAGGCTAATCTAATCATTAGATCACAAGAAAAACAACTGTTATTGAGCATCAGAGCTGGGATACAAACTAATTCAGACCTTTCCTGACTTAGATATAGTGCTCCCATACCATAGTGTGTCGCACCACTCCTAGGCCATATACGGGTCACCTGGTCCCAAGAATTCATCAATTGAGATATATAGATTTAAAAAACCTTCCTTTTGAACCTAATGACTTCATCAGAATGTCTAATCATCTGCCCATGATGAGCCTTATGAATTCCTACATGCCACCGAACCATCACACTGATATTCTCAGACAAAAACCGCAGGAGACATGAGAAAGAACGTTGGCTCTGAAGTCAGGGGAACTGTGTTTAAATTTAACCTTTATCCCCTCTGCCGTAGTGTACTCCTCTTCCCCTCTTTCCATCCTTAAGCCCAAGACGTGGCAGAACCACTCCCAGGCTTTGTCTAATTGGACTCCCTCCATGACCCTTGATTACGTTAGAGCTCCAAAGGGACAGTGTAACATCTCTCTCTATTTGAACATAAGTATTTATCCTTATTTAGTCCTTTATCGGCCTTTAGTTATGTTTTCCTTTTTATGTCCCTCTTTATTTCTGTGTTTGAATATCAGAGTTTCTACACAGCTCTGGTCTTCTTATTGGGAATGCTAAAAATTCTCTATTTCATTAAACATCCACCCCCTCCTCCCCGGCATTATACTCTGGACGAGTTTTTTTTGGCTATAGTACAATATTCTTTGCCTTCTGGAATGTCATATTTGAAGTTCTCTGCTTCTTTATAGTGGTGGCTGCTAAATCATGTATGATCCCCACTGTGACTCCTCAGGACTTTTTCTGACTAATTACAGTATTTTTTCTTTGACATGAAAATTTGGAATTTTGGCTATGATTCTTCTAGGAGTTTTCATTTCACTTTCAGGAAGTAGCTGATGAATTCCTTTTATTTCTACTTTGCCCTCTGAGTCTAGGAGCTCTGGTCAATTTCTTTTCTTTTTCTTCCTTTCTTTCTTTTTTTTTTTTTTTTTTTGCTTTTTGGAGGGGGGAAGGTAGGGTAATTGGGGTTAAATGACTTGCCCAAGGTCACATGGCTAGTTTTGTGTTAAGTGTCTGAGGCTGGATTTGAATTCAGGTCCTCCTGGACTCCAGGGCTGGTGCTCTATTCACTGCATCGCCTAACCATCCCAGAACAATTTCTTTTAAGATTTGAAAAAAAAAAAAAAGGATGTCTAGGCTATTATTATTTTTTTTTTTGGTCATGGTGTTGATAGTCCAATAATTATTAATTTCCCCCCCTTTTCCTTATCAGTTGTTTTTGCTATGAGATGCCTTAGATTTTCTTCTATTTTTTTCAGTCTTTTGACTTCTTTTTAATATTCCTTGTTGCCTCACGGAGTCATTAACTTCTATCTGGTCCATTCTACTTTTTCAGGGTGTTTGTTGTTTGGGCAAGGTTTTATATCTCTTGTGCTAACCTGTTAATTCCCTTACAATTCTTTATTCCATAGTTCTCATTTCCTTTCCAATTTCTTTCCCAAGTGCTCTCATTCTATTTACAAATTTTAAAATTTTTTTTAAACTCTTGCTTCATCTCTTCCAGAAATTCTCTTCGAGCTCATGCCCAAGCTGTTTTTCTCTGAGGCTTTGTTTATAACTGTTTTGTTATTCTCTTGGGTCTGTGTCTTGAATTTCCTTGCCCTGTAATAGCTCTTCATGGTGAGATTCTGTTTGTGTTTTCTCATTCTTCCATCCTTCTTCCTGATATAAGACTTGGGGGTAGGATTGGGCTCCGTGGCACTTCTGTAAGGAGAGTCTGGGCTGATCCTATACGATCTTAATGCTCCCAAAAGAGTCTGACCCAGGCCAAAGCCTGACTGTTGCCTCCTTAGTTTGAGTTTTGTAAGTTGCCAACTTAAGTTTGGGTCTGAGTAAGAGTAGACTGTTGTTGGACTCCGTTTCTATCAGTTAGCTGGAAAACTCTATTGGTTCCTAGTAGCAGAACTGTGGGCTTCCTTTTCGTCTTCAGTTTCTGCCCAGATTATTCCTTTGCATGTTGGCCCAGGTGCTAGAAATGATGCCCTGCTATATGCTTATGGTCTGAGTCACAGTGCTGCTGTTTTTGGCAGTTTTTGAACTTCCTCCTTTCTCTATACACCACCCAGGGCCACCTTATCCAAGAATGCCACTCCTGTGCACAGGTCCCCTTCACATTCTGCTGTGAATCTGTGACTCACAAAGCTGCCCATGGGTGACACAGCACTTGTCTCCATCTCAGTACTTCAGTATGGATCTGGTGCTACAGATCTGAGACCTCCCCTTACACTGGTACACAGCCTCATCCTGTGTGCGAGAGTATTTACCATGCAGCAAGCTCCTGAATGACTTATTCCTAGAGTCTGTGGATCTCTCCATCTGTCTGTCTGTCTATAATGAGGTGGGGTAGACACTATGACTTTTTCTGGATTTCCCCATTAGGAATCAGCTTAACTTATTTTCTAGATCTGCTTAGAGGAGCACTCCATTTTACTACTCCAACATCTCAGCTCTGCCTCCCTTTATCAAATCTAACCTCTAATTCTTACTACCTGTGATCTTGGGCAAATTATTAAACTTTCCCGGCTCTCAGTTTCCTGGTCTGTAAAATGAAGGAATTCCTCATCAAATTGGCCAAGATGACAGAAGAGGAAAATTACAATTGTTGGAGGGGCTTTGGGGAGACAGATACACTGAAGTTCTGTTGGTGGAGTTAGGAACTGATCCAGTCATTCTTTAAAGCAATTTGGAACTTTGCCCAAAAAGTCATTAAACTGTACATACACTTTGGACCCAGTAATATTACCATTAAGCCTAAACCCTAAAGAGATCAAAGAAAAGTGAATCAGTTTTAATCAATAAGTATTTATTAAGTACCTATGTGCCAGGCACACCAGCCCCTAGGGATTTAAGTCCAAAGAATCAAATAATCCCTACCTGCACTGACCTTATATTCTAGTGAACACAAGTACATATATAAATATATGTCTCATAGAGATAAAGTAAATAAATACAAATACATAAAAATAAAAAGTCCTAAGTGTACAAACATACTTACGGCAGCTATTTTCTTGTAGCAAAAGAAATGAACCCAAAAGGAGCTACCCACAAATCGCAGAATGGTTGAACAAATTATGGTATCGGAATGTAATGGAATATACTATTAAACTGTTTTTAAAAATGATGAAAGGAATGGTTTTAGAGAAAACTGGAAAGATTTTTATCAACTGATGCAGAAGTAAATGAGAACCAAGAGAACAATTTATACAGTAATGACACTTAAAAAAGAAGTTTGGAAGACTTAAGAACCCTATCTGACCTGGCCTAATGCCAGAGGGCAGCCAGTCTTACCCTTTTTTCCCTGGGTCTTCTGTCGTGCCTCCCGGATTCGACCTGTGCATTCCACAAAGTAGAGTCAGGAGCCAGAAGAGTTAGGGATATGCAGACAGCTTTATTGTTCTCTTCATCCATCCATATCCATATCCATCCACACTTTATTCCCGGGGCTTCTCCTCTTTTATCCCCCTACTGAGCCCCTTGGCAAATAGCCCACCTCCCCTGTAATCACCTCTGACGCCACAAGGGTCGGGTAAACACGAAAAGGAAGGACGGAGCTCAAGTCCCCGGAACAGAGCATATCAACAGAACATCTGGGTCGCGAAATGCAGAATAAAACAGGACACACTGACCCAGAGACATAACTGTTGTCACGACTTCTGTGTTTTGGTGTTACTGTCCTTCTGCATTCTCAGAATATTCTGGCGCTCATGCTCCCGGGCAGAACTACACATCCCCTATGACCTATCAACATAATGATCAGTCATTACTCCACAGGTAGGATAAGTGGGTTCTCAAGGTAAAATATGTATGTTCACTTTGATTGTCTAATCACAGCTTTTGACTGGTATAGATGAATATCTCTGGAATTTAATCCAACTCTCTCTAAAGGAGGAACACCCTGAAAGGAACAGAAAAGTGGTGGCTGAGTGCTTGCTCCTTCCCTCACTTGTCTCCAAAAGTGACATCAGAGATATTAAAAAAAAAAGTGACATCAGACTAGAATTATATCTATCTGCTCCCTACAATACTGCTGGTTTAGGAGTATAAGTCTGGTTCAGAACAAAAGCTATTGCCTTGGTTGACCTTAAGACAAAAGGTAGTCCTAAGTTTACACCCTTTATTTAACCTGATCCTTTCCACCAAATGCTGGTTATAAAAAAGGTCGCTCAAATAGTGAATTAAAAAGTAAGCCCATTTATCTTTTTTCTTTTTAAATTAATTTTTTAATGAACAGAAATTTTTCTGTTTCGCTCACCATTCCTTTGAAAAAGAAAATGTTTGTAATAAATATCTGTGATCAAGCAAAAGAATTCCTTTATTCGTCATGTCCAAAAACTCTTAAATGTCATTCTACACCCTGAGTCTGTCACCTCACCATCAGGAGGTGAGCACTACGCCTCATCAGCAGCCCTCTAGATTCATGGGTGGTCCTTTCATTAATGCTAATGCTTTCAAAGTTGTTTGTTTTGTACAGTGTTGCTAATGTCTCCTGGTTCTATTCACTTTTCTCGTCATCATTTTATAGAAGTCTTCCCAGCTTCCATCGAAACCATCTCTTTCATCATTTCTTAGGGCACAACAATATTCTATTACATACCCAATTTATGGTACTGGCTTAGTTTCTAGAACTTATCTATTAACAAATTCATTTATCTGAGAAAGCAATAAACAGAAATCAGAGAAGTTATACAGACAAGGCTTAAATGACTTAGCATGTGTAAAGTACTTTGAAAACCTTAAAGTGTTACAGAAATGCTAGTTATAATTATCACTAGAGCATGGCAGAAAATACACAAGAGCAAAAAAATAAATAAGCCGTAATAAACAGCAAGATGAGATCTCAGCTCAAATCAAGAGAAAAATCCTGATCTCACCCAAGGGGAAATTTTCCCTACGAAGATCTTGAGAGGCAAGCTGGAAATTAGGGACATATTGGGGAGCCGGCTTCCTTTATATGCCTGTAGCTACCAAAGCTTTTCTCTCCAAGTGTTTTTTCCAAAGCATCTTTCCCCCAGCATGTCCTGGCATCAACTCCTCCTTCCCTCCCTTACACAGGGATACAGGATCACCTTCACATCCTTCCCACTAATTAATTAGGAGGCACATTTTCCTCCATAAACATCATGCAGCACAAGGCTTCCCCTCCTCCCCCCACCTTGGATGTAGCTGGATTACAAAATGAAATGTGATTTTAGACATGGCAGAAGTATGAATCTGTTTTGCTTGATCTGTTAAAAGGGTTGTATTTTTCTTTTTTATTGGATGGGAGAGATGGCAGCTGTCAGATGTTGCCAAGAGAGAAAAAAAAAGAAGAGGATCGCTGAAACATTTTTAAAAATTCACATAGGAAATCAGAAGGAAAGGAAAATAAGGCCGAGTTTGAAAATAACATGCTGAATTTAGCATATTCTCTTTTAAAAAAAACCCCAACAAGCCATCCATAAAATAAAATAAAATGAGGCAATTGGGCTAAATGGCCTCTGAAGTCCCTTCTAACTTTACATCTGATACCATGAATTAGTCATTGAAGCCGAATTTAATTCATTACAGAATAAAATTCATTTCATCTACATACGTATAGATTTCTGATCATAGGGTAGGCTACTGGAAAATTTGGATGAATGTACCCAGTCCTGGCTTAAAGCAGGGGTTCTATGACATTAGCGTGCATGTGTATACACACATGTAAGTGTGTATATGTATATGCATATCTGTATATACATATACATATATATCTCAATGACTGGATTTCCACATAATTGATTTCCTTTGTAATATCATGTTTTATTGTACGTATTTAAAAACATTATGCTGAGAAGAGATCCCTAGTCTTCACCAGACTGCCAAAGCAGTCTATGACACACAAAAGATATTTTAACTCCTAGGTTAGAAGCAGATCATAAATACTAATCTTAACTCCCAGTTCTGTTCTCAACTACCCATGAGACCTTGGGCAAGTCATATCCTCCTTT
>CM053586.1:225140794-225185597 GCA_028646515.1 Pseudochirops corinnae
ATCATTGCATTGATCAGAGTTCTGAGGTCTTCCAAGGTGGCTTATCTTTACAATGTTGTTATTGTATAACTTGTACTTCTGGTTCTGCTTACTTCATTTTGCATCAATTCGGATAAGTCTTCCCAGGTGTAACACCAAGGAAAAGCAAGTTCCAGGTTGAGAATTATGAGCATAGTAACTCTCCATATATTCATTAACAAATTAAGGGAAAACATTCACAGAAAAGAGAAAATCAAAATACAGGGTAAGTCAGTCATTTAGTAAGTTCTCAATTCAATCACAAAGTATAAAGTCAAAGTACTCCACCCCTGGCTAGTCAATCACAAAGTCTCTCTTCTCAAGTGGAGATTAGTTTCCAATCATAAACAAAGTACATTAATTTGGTCAGTCACAAAGCACAAAAATCAAAGTACTCCACCCCTGAATCAAAACTGAATGACAATTATCATCAGTTACCACCAAGCACCTTCTCATAGGGACAGTGGAGAGCGCAAAGGCCATCCACCCTTAAACCACAACAAGGTTACGATATCATCACAGTATTCAATACCCAAGGAGAGGGCTTTTCTTCATCTTGCCCCAAGGAAAGTTCTCAGCAGTCTCTGTTCCTGGGAAGGCAAAGCTTAACAAAGCCACAATATATATTGCCAGTGTCCTTTTCAATTCACTCTCTGACTACAGAACAGTCTCAGGACCCCTGAAAACATCAGCAAGACTCTCCTCTGGGATTTCTGTAAATATACAACAAGAAAATCCTCCTTTAGGGCTACTGAACCAACAGCAAGGTTCTAGGACCTCTGCAACAACAGCACTGTCCTTTACCAGCAGACAAATCTGGCAAAATAACATCAAAACAGACAGAAAAAATACCGGTACCACAGTCATGCCTCTTCACTTCTTGGTAGCTCTGAGTGTCAGTTCTCAAAAGTCCTGGGCAGCTCCAACTGGCCCTCAGCAGTCTGGGTGGCTTTGGCTGGCAATTTTCTCTCTCTCTTCTCTCTCTCTTCTCTCTCTCTCTCTCTCTCTCAGCAACTCTGGCCCCTAGCAATTCTCTCTCTCTCTCTCTCTCTCTCTCTCTCTCTCTCTCTCTCTCTCTCTCTCTCTCTTTTTCTGCCTCCACGACGCTGTTCCCAAAAGCTCTTCTGGCCTCTCTCTGCTTGGGCCTCTCTATCCACGGCACCAGCTCCTCCCAGTTCAGCCACCTCTCTTCACATCAACAAGTCCACCCCACAAGTGGAATTCACAAGCTCTGGATTTTAACACTTAACCCAAAAACCAAGCCAATACAAGGGGATCTTTAAATTCCAGTGCCATTACACCAGGTTACCCTGAAACCACCACTCACTTCTTATGGAACGATGATGTTCAGTTAGGTTCAAATAAAAATAATTTGTTCACCTTTTCCCCAACTGATAGCCTCCCTTCTAGTTTCCGGTTCTTTGCCACTATAAAAAAGAGCTGCTATAAGTATTTTTACACATATGGGTCTGTTTCCTTTCTTTGATTTTTTTAGTGTATAAATCTAGTAACAGCATCACAGGGTCAAAGGAAACACACAGTTTGGTAACTTTTGGGGCATAGTTCCCAAATGCTTTCCAGAATATCTAGAATGGTTTTACAACTCTACCAGCAAGATATAAATGTGCCTATTTTCCTACAATCACTCCAACAGTTGTCATTTTTTTTTTTAAATCAACTTTGCCAATCTGAGGGGTGTAAGGTTTAACCACAGAGTTGTTCTAGTTTGCATATCTCTAGTTATTTATGAGTTGGAGTATTTTTTTTCGTTTGACAATTGATAGTTTGAATTTATTCCTTTGAAAACCGTTCATATTGTATGATCATTTATCAATTAGGGAATTGTTCTTATTCTTATAAATTTGAATCAGCTCCTTTATATATCTTGAAAATTTGACCTTTGTCATAGAATTGCCCTGCAAAACTTTTTTCCTTTTCTTTTCTTTTCTAGCTATTTCCCTTCTAATCTTAGCTGAATTCAATCAATATCCTCTTTTTAAAAACTTAATTTTCATTTTATTTCTTCCAGTTGGCAAAAGTTTTCTACCTTCTCTCCTTTTCTTCAATTGAAAAGAAAAAGAAAACACAATAAATATCAGGTCAAGAAAAACAAATTCCTGTATTAACCGTGTCTAAAAACATATAGAGCTAAATCAAATTATAGCAAATACTCAATCCTATGAAATGGTCTCATTTCATAGGATGTAGATGCGTGTCTCAATCCTGAATCACTGAATCCATCACAGCTCTGACAAGAAGTAAGTAGCATGTTTTATTATGAGTCTTTTGGGAAAATGGCTGGTCATTGTGTTGATTAGTTTTCCATCTACTCTTTATTTAAAGAAAAACAAAAAGTAGAGAAGAGTGTGTTCAACACTAGTGCTCTAGGTTTCATTAAATCTATTCCTTTATTCTTTTTCCCTTTCCCTTGCCCAAAGACCAATAACTGGTTCTTCTCCTTTCTTTCCTTTTAAACCTCTCTTCAAGATCTATCCTCCATGGTTGGAGTGTTTTTCTTAGGATGGATTCCTCTCTTATTCTACCCTCTCTTTTATTTTCCCCTCACCTTTATTTTTCCCTCCTGTCTCCCTGTTGAGTGAAATGTATTTCTACATCCTGAACATGCTATGTTTGTTTGTTCTTTCATCCTTTGACCAGATCAAATGAAAGTGAGGTTTGTGTTGCTTGCTCTCTCCAGCCCTTCCTAAATACTTTCATAGTTTTCTACTTGCTAATCCAAATTATAAGAAATAATTTCCCCTACCTTTCTCTCTTTTCCTCTCTCTTAGTATAGCCCTTTCCTTTTTTCTTTTAATATTATAAAATTCTTTTAAAAATCCATTCCCAGGGAGAGCAGAACCAAAAGAACTTTGTACACAATTACAGACACATCATATCTGTAACAACTAACTTTGATAGACTGGGCTCCTCTCAGCAATGCAAGGTTATAAGACAACTTCAAAAGACTCATGATGGAAAGGATATCCACATCCAGAGAAAAGAACTATGGAGTTTGAAGGCAGATTGAAGCAAACTACTTGCTCTCTCTTTTGTGTATAGTTTTGTTTTGTTCCTTCTTTCTTGTTGTTCACTTCATTGGTTATAATTCTTCTTTACAACCTTACTAATGCTTAATGCAAATGTATTTGTAGAGCTTGTATTGGATTGCATGCTGCCATGGGGTGTAAGGGGGAGGAGTAGGAGAGAAAGAAAATCTGGAACTCAAGGGATTGTGGAACTGGATGTTGCAAATTAAAATTAGATAAAACAAATTTAATAAAATAAAATTTTTTTAAAAATCCATTCCCAGGCCCTCTATCTTATTGCACTCTCTATGACCCCTGCTGCTGCTGCTGCTATCTGATTAAGGACATTTATTTTCTCCATTGCTACTTCTTCTAGAAATTGAGAAGTCACTGAGGCAATACCTTCTCAAATTGCTCAACATTAACCTTTACCATCCCTCCAAATTAGAATATAAATAGTTTGTCCTGTGTATCGCTTATGATTTACTCATGTTCACCTTTTTGTTTCTCTTGCTTCTTGTGTTTGTATTTTAAATTTCTAAACAGCTATGGTCTTTTTATCAGGAATGCTTGGAAGTATTCTATTCCATCAGAGGTCTATTTTTCCCCTGTAGGATTATGCTCAGCTTTGCTGAGTAAGTTATTCTTGGTTATAAGTACATGTCTTTTACCTTCTGAAATATCATATACCAATCTCTCCACTTCATTATAGTGGCGACTGCTAAATCGTGTGTGATCCTGACTGTGACTCCATGGCATTTGAATTATTTATTTATGAATGCCTGTAGTATTTTTTCTTTCACCTGAAAGCACTGAATTTCGATTAAAATGTTCCTGGGAGATGTAGAGGGAAAGAATTCCAGGCAGAGGGGACAGACAGTGAAAAGGCAGAGTTGGGAGAAAACAGCAAAAAGGTCAGAGTTACTGGATCACAGAGTACATGCAGGACAATAAGGTACAAGAAGGATGGAAAGGTAGAAGGGGACTAGGTTGTGAAGGGTTTGAAAAGCCAAACAGCATTCTTAATCCTGGAAGTAATGGGAAACCACTGGAGTTTACTTAAGAGAGGAGTGACATGGTCAGAACTGTCCTTTAACATTTTAACATGATTAGTTTGACAGTTGAATGGAGGATGACCTGGAGTGGGAGGAGGTCTGAGACAGGGAGACTAAGCAACAGGCTCTTGCAATAACCCAAGTGACATGTTCTGAGGGCCTGCATCAGGATGGAGGCAGTGTCAGAGGGCAAAAGGGGATATATAAGAATTGTTACAAAGCTAGAATTCGCAGGATTTAGAAATTTATTGGAAATAGGGGGTGAGAGGAAGTGAGGAGTTAAGTATGATACCTAAGATATTGTGAGCCTTGGTGACTGGGAGATTGGGGTGCCATGTAGAGTAATATGAAGAGTAATAATGTCTATGTCATGTCTACATTTAGAATTTATCTTGCTATATTAAGTGAGATGTTGCTCAGTATCCCATTTTGTCTTTATTGACACTCTGATTGGTGTGAATTAGACAGAATTATTTTACATTTTTATAATTAATATTTTTTCATATGACTATAGATAGCCTGAATTTCTTCCATTGAGAACTGCCTATTATTAATTTATTAATTGTGAAATGGTTCTTATTTTTATGTCTTGGAAATTAGACCTTTATTAGAGAAATTTGCTGTAATTTTTCCCCCAGTTGCTTGCCTTTTAGTCTTAGCTTAATTGGATTTGTTTGTACCAAACTTTTTCAGCTTTATTTAACCAAACTCATCTATTTTTTCTTCTGTGACCCTCTCTGTCCCTTGTTTGGGGATATAGAGGAACTGAGGCACAGACAGGTAAAGTCATAACTGGGGTTATGGGGGCGACCAGAGCTTTGACCTAAGCTGTCAAATTTAGAGAGTATCCAATTTAAAGACTACTGACAGTACTCACACTCTATCACCAGGATAGAAACAATAACACAGCACCCAGTTAGCAAGAATAATTACTTAAAAGAAGGTGCTATCAGGTAGCAGACTGAGTTGTGCTCCTCCCCTGCAAACCTCCACCTTCTCCCCCCGCTCCCATCCCAGTCATCTGAGAGTCCCACTGGCCCTGGACATGGTTTTTGGCATTTTTCTATCTATAATTGTGCCAAAAATAAAGTGGCTTACCTCCAGTCACATAGAATACCGTCAATGGAACTAGCTGAAGTCCCTTGGTAAGGTAGAAAAATAAGTGATTTCCTCTTGGCGAGACTAAGGCAGTGTTCCTTCTTATATCTCAACAGGACCCCATCAATTCACTTCTCCTATCTCCAACTGGAACACAGAGTCCAAATTTCCTTCTCTTTTATTTAGGCCATGAATCTTATCTGGCAAGTAGTGCCAACTTTGTTTGCTCTGGAAGAAGGCTAATTGGATTGGTAGTCTCTCTTCCCCAAGGCATCTTGATATGTGAGGGGGAAAAAAAAAGATTGGATATTGAAGATGTGTGGACCCAGAGGCACAACCTACAGTAACTTCCATTCTCCTTTTTATTAAATCATGTTTGCAATCAGAAACTACTTTAATGATGGGTCCTTCAGGCTGGAAGAAGCATGTGAGAACTGCAGTTATCTTACCTCCCCTGAGCATCAGTTTTATTGGGTTTTATTTCCCATTATGTGTTAAGGCCATTTCAGCTTTATAATCTGTTGTAAAAATGAATCATTTTCACTAACATTACCCTAGAACATATTCCCCCAAAGGATAAACTGAAATAGGACTGAGTGTGTTTCCAATTTGCCTCAGCTGCTCTTTTTCAGGGCATTGGAGGGGAGAGGTATGTTCTCCTATGTGGGGATGGATCATCTTGGGATACTGTTGAGGTAAGGTTTGTGCCTGGATGCCACCCTTCTGGCATAAAGTGCCAACCTTCACAGAAAAGACATCTAAATAAAAGTTTTCTTTTGTGCCCTTACATTTTCTTTCAAAAGCGGCTAAACATAAACCTAACACATAAAGATAGGACAGCCCCCGGAATCATAAGCTCAGGTACTTGTGAGGTGTAGAGGTAAGGTGTCCACTACCTTCATTTGCTATCCAATCTCAAAATCAATTAGGGAGGGAAAAGTGAAGTATAGATAATAGGGAATATTGAATAATCTGAGTCCTGTGTGTTTTTTTTTTTAACTTGTAAGAGAATCAAACAGAATGAACATGTGCAGATATGAAACCGTCCAAACCTCCCATCCCAAATCTCCCTGTTTTCTCTACGCTCATCCCTGATCCAAATCCAGACTTAGCCCTACTGTCAATAGTTGAAGTTAGAGAGTCACAATTCTGACGTCAGAGGGCGTAACTGAAAACAATGAATAGAAACTATAGAAGCAGATTTAGGTTCCATGTAAAGAAAAACTTTCTAACAATTAGAAGTGTCTAAGAATGCAATGGGCTGCCTTATGGGAGCTTCTTTCTATCAGTGAAGGTTCTGATTTGGAGAAGTTAGGCTATCTGATCACCAAGGTCCCTTCTAACTTTTAGAATCTGTGCATGATCCATTGATGAGTTAGTTGAGAAAGCTACAAGTTCTCCACATGCTTTCTGCTGCCTTTGAGTTCATATTACACTTACTTTCTGCCAGCAAAAAAAGAAAAAAGAAAGAAAAATACTTATGGGAACAGACTGTAGGTCCCCTCATCTGGGTGGATCTATAGAACTTTTGTGCAAATGTATTTCATAGCTTAAAGAAAGGACACCCTGGGTGAGTGGGCACATTTCATTCATACCAAGTCCGTCCATCACCTTACTTGTAGAGTACATAACTGTATACACCCAGAGAACAACTATACAGGCTTGTAGACAGTCAAGCACAGGATTCCATATTCCAATAAAACCATTTTATTATCTAGAAGAAAGCGAAATTTTTCCATGGCCACATGCTGTCTGGTCCGAAGGAAATGCCTGGGAAGGACATTGCTATTCCTGCTATTCCTCAGCAGTCTGACTGTTAAGGTAGTCCTGAAGAAGGGCCTGTACCTCTGTTCGCCGACTGAGTTTGGTGGCCTTGCCCTGAAAGCGGCCTTTCTTCCCAGCTCCTTTGCCTTGCAGCAATTCAGCTATCCTGAAAACCAATGGATAACATCAGAAACAACCCAATGCCCTTAGGAAGAACAATGCCCTAGGAAGAGCAAAGTTCTTCAGTCGTCCTTTTTTTAAAAATTTATTTTTAGTTTTCAACGTTCACTTCCATAAGTTTTAAATTAAGTTACACTTTACTACTTAAGAGGTATACCATAATTATATTCATAACTGTCCTTTTTACATCTCTCTTTTATAATCAAACACCTGGAAAAAACTGTCTCTACTCATGCTTCTACTTCTTCCTACATAAGATCCCAAGGTGGGGGCTGGTGGCCTATCTAGAACCAGGCTGTGGAGGCTTTTTCTCCTCCTCTTCCTGAGCCTCTACTACCTAGTTCCCAGCAGGTGGAGGATGCTCCCCCCCAGCTGGATACTAACTCTCCCATCCTCTCTCTATCCAGTTTACCCAAAACCTCCATTTCACTCTGATGCTCAAGGCCACTGCCCATTTCCCAACAGTCAGAGATCGGGGATATGGCTAATCATATTACTAGGATAAACAGAGTGTCACCAATTAAGATCCTTCTGACAAAATGGTAGACCACTGTGCCTTGCCACATGTCCTGCCACTGCGCTCTCCAGCCCCCCTAGACAACTGCCATTTGACCTACACCTGCCCCTGAGAATGCCTGGGCCTTGCCACATGCCCTGCTGCTTCCCCATTAAGCACTGCTGTGCCTTTCCACCTGCCCTCCAGCTGATCCATCCTAGATATGGTCTCACCTAAGTAGAACAAAACTCAAGAGGAGTGCTTCCTAGCAGTGGTGGCTCATCTAAGTGCAGTAATAAGTTTTTTTTCATTCATTCCCTCAATTCCCAAGTCCTTGCAATCAATCCAATTCTGATCTCCTAATGGCTAAATCCAGTGACCTTTTCCCAGTTGTCTTTCTTCTTGATGTCTCTTCAGCATCTGCCCTTCTGACTGCCTTGTTTTCTTAAATACTCTTTTCTTCCTAGGTTTTCATGCCACTTTCTCCAGATTCTCCTACCTGTCTGACCATTCCTTCTATTCTGTTGGGTCACCTTCTTTGTCCTGCCCCCACTCCCACAGGGCTCTGTCCTCGGCCCACGACTCTTCTGAGTGTAATCTCCCTCCTGGTGATCTCTTCAGCTCCCAATCAGCATCTCTACACTCATAACTTCAAAATCTCAATACCCAGGCCTTGCCTATCTCCTGAACTCACCTGTAACCAACTTTGCCTGAAAAACATCTTCAACTCAATACCGCATAGCTACTTAAACTCAACATGCCCAAAATGGGACCTACTGCCTCTCCTTCCAGCTCTACCCCAATTTCCCTCTTTTTGTCAAGGGCATCACCATCTTTTCAGTTGTTCACCCAGGTTCACAAGTTTGAGAGTAAACCTCTACTCCTCCCTCTCCCTCTCTTCAGCCAGCTTCCACACGCTGTCCTCTCCACCTCCACACCTCTAAAATCGGCTTCTTCTTTCTACTAAAATAACTTGCAGCTTCAGCTGTTAGTGTCCTCTCCTTACCACCTAAAATAATTTCACACATATTTTGTATTCACTGATCTGTATACATATTGCTTCCCTTCAGTAGAATGTAAGCTTCTTGGGGTCAGAGACTGTTTTGTTTCTGTCTCAGAATCTAACCCCAGTGCCTAGTACTTCTACATCCTCAATAAATGTTTGTTGATCTGAATTAAAGGATTTCTTGTAGACTTACCTGGGTCCCAACATATCCACTGCCTCAAATGGCCCTGCAAGTAAGAAGAGCCCAGCACCTTTCTCATCCCCCACAGTTAAGAAGAGAAGGGTGTCCTAAAAGACAAGATGGAGGAATGGGTCCTAATGCCCAATAATACAAAACTTACCCATTCCCAAAACTATTCCCCCCCCACCAAGGGAGGACATTTCCTAAAATTTCAGAATCAAACTCCCTAAGAAAAAAAAAATCTCCTTTGTCTGGACAATAATGCATAGTACAAGAAGAAATGTTGTGAAAGTAGTTGGAATGTATAGGGGAGCTACAACAAGAGCTTGGAGATGGTTGCACTTGACATATGACTAAGAGTGACACTCTAACATCATTCCAGAGGAGCTGTCTGAAACAGAGGCGGGAAGGAGGAAAGGCCTGGCTATGACTCAAAAACTGGGTCGCACGGACAAACAACACAAGTGTCCCCCTCTAGGCTCCTTCTCTGAGAGGAGAGGCATACAAAGGAATAGCAAAGGCCAGAGGCTCATAAAGATGTCTGTCACAATCTGACCTTGGAAGGAGTTAACAGGTTGTGTTTAAACTAGAGAGCCAAATATGAGGAGGAAAGGCCCCTGAGGATGGAGGGGTAAGGGAGGGTACCTCACGCACTCTCACCTCTATCCCAAACTCATTAGCAATGATGTTCATAAACTCAGAGTCGCCATCTTTCCTACAATAAAGGACCACTTAGATTCAGAGTTGGATAAGACCACTGAGATATCTAGAACATTTTACAGATAAAGAAAACTGAGGTCTAGAGAGGCTCAATGACTTTCCCAAAGTTGCACAAATGGTAAGTTGAAAAGACAGGATTTGAATCAAGGTCCTCAGAATTCAGATTCCCCATTATCTCTGCCACACCTCATGCCTAAAGCTTGCTCATGCAGGGCATCAGAGCCAGGCTGGGGTCAGGGAGCAGTGAGAGCAAGTTGAGTACTATCTGTTCCCCAAAGATAGCTCTCCACACACAAAACCTCTGACACCCCTAAGAAGGAAAAGCATACTAGAGGAGAGGGAGTATATAGTTCCTCCATGGCCTTGGCAGTTAAAGCTCTGGGTTTGGCTTATTTTCCTTAAGTGGGGCTCCCTGGGATAACCAGAGCTTTTCCAGATGGTAGTAAAAGTTACAGGACCATGAAGGGAGGGAAGATTCCAGGGACATGCAGATCCACCCTGTCCAAAGCAAGAAATCAGGCATTTGACAGCCCTCCCACATTCCTTGGGTTAGACAATATTATAGAGAACTCAAATAAGCACAGACTTGTCCTTCCAATGTCTTTAGGCAAGCCACCTACTGCACAGAGCAGAAATGCAAGGCACCAACGTGACTCCCCACTCCAGCCCTCCTCCTCACCACCGCTGCCAGTTTCTAAATCCTCACCTGTGTAATACAATCACTCCTCCCCTGTCTGGACTGTCTCTAAGACTGTGGGCAGTGAGAATGGCCAGGTCTCTCAGGAGATTCACATTATTCTGAAAATGATGTAATAACTTAGTGATGTAGGTGGCAGGGAATAAAGTGACACAAAGGAAGGAGGGGACACACGGCAGATCCTCCCCCCCCCCCCATCTCCCCTTGCCACCAATCCATATCTCTAGGGGTCAATTCTGTAAAACAGCTGCAGAAATCAGTGCCAGGCCTAGATATCGCTTATACTCTCACAACCCAGCCCCAAGGGGAACCCACTGTAGGGCAGTCTATTTCCACTGCAGCCTCCCCTCCTCATGGCTCTAGTGTAAGTCACCTTCTGGAGCAGCTTGGCTGAGTTCTGCAGTTTCTGAACAGCCTCTGCATGTTCTTCTACTCCACACCTTGAGAGACAAAGAAATCTGGAGACCCATCCCCCAATTCTCCATCCTAATTCCTAGAGGACGAGTTGTTGGGAAAGTGATGCCTAGCCTCAAATAGTGGCTCCTCCCAAGATTTAGGACTACCAATTATTGCTGGGATTAGCAGAGAGAGATAGCAGCATCAGGAATAAAGCTTGAGAGTGGAAGGTCACTTATGCACAAGAGAACTGGGAACAAGGACTGGCCATTTGATAACAGCTAGCATTCATATAGTGCATTAAGCTTTGCAAAGAACTTTGCATTCACTGTCTCATTCAATCCTCATAACACCTTTCTGAAGTAGGTACTACTATTAGTGGAAACTCAGGTTCAGAGAGATTATGTCATCTGCCCAGGGCCATACAGCTGTTAAGTGTCTGAGGCATAATTGGAACCCGGGTCTTCCTGACTCTAAGCCCAGCGCTCTTTCCACAAGGCTGTTCTGCCTGGGTGTACATGAGGAACTCCACCTTCAAGAGTACTCACACCTATGAGCTTATCTGATCCTTGTACCAGAGAGAGAAAGTAAAGGGATACATTCCTCATATTGCTGATGGGGAAACCGAGGCACTTCCCTAATATCACTCAAGAAGGAAAAGACAGGCACCTACTTGAGTAATGTGGTCAAAGCCTTTTCTACTCCATGACTTTTCTCCATCCACTTCAGCACCCGGTTCCCTGCTAGAAACACTAGGTTGGTCTTGTTCTTTTTCCCTTTCTCTGTACCTAGGATCTTAATGACCTGGATAGGGTTTGGAAGACATATACACAGAAGTGGCTTCTAAGAGCAAGTTAGACTCACACTATCTCTCCAGAATAAGTAAATAAGCCTTTTAGGATGTCCTACAAAGAATCCCTCATATAGGGACTCACTCAATGCACTTTGCTTACAGAGAAGGCATCTCCAGCAGAAGTGGTGGGACAGACCTAATTAGCTCCTTTCCCCAAAAGATTTCAACATTTTTGAGCTTCTACTCTCTCCTCCCCCTGTCTCAGGCTCATCTTGTTCCTCTACCCCCTGACAGGCCCTTTCCAGAAGCCCAGCCCTTCCCGGAAGCCCAGCCCTTCCCTCTTTCCCCCACCCCACTTACCTGCAGATCACTGAGGTTTCTCACATGGGTTCCACAGCACATATTGGAGTCGACACCCTCAATGGTGATGACACGGATAGGTCCTGCATGGTCATCTGGCAAACCTAAGCCCCTTACCTGGGATGGGTAGGTGTGTCTCAGCTTCTAAAAGGTCCTTGAAAAGAACCCTTTAGATACCCTGGGGTTGTTACTGGCTAGCTCTTCCCAACAGGTTTTACCTTCTCCACCTCAGGATCATCTGGGCTCAGTTCCATCACAGTTACAGGCAGCTGATTTCGGATCTTCTCGTTGACGCTCTGTTCGATAGCAACTATTTGTTCTGGCAAGACGCTGGGGCTATCCAGCTCTATCGTGCTTCGGAAGCGTCCCAACTCCCTAACCAGAGAAAGCGGGATAAGAATGGGATAAGAATGAAATATAAAACTGATAGCTTATAGGAGCAGAGCTTTAGGGGTTCTTAATCTCTGTTGTGTCACTAGACTCACTTTGGCAGTCTGCTGAAGCCTATGGCCTCCACTGCAGAATAATGTTTTTAAATATACAGGCTTGCAAAGGAATCCAATTCTAATGAAGTGCAACTAACAAAATACTGAAAAAAAAAACCAAAATCACAGATGCCCTGAAAGACAAAGAAGCCTCAAACATCTGGGTTAGAAGAACTCTTCCCCGTCCACCCTTTGGCACCAAGACATTACCCCATCTCCAGAGCTTAAAGAAGAAGACTAAACAAATGCTAGGCAGTATTTCATTCCAGAAAATTTCCCTTTCTCTCATCTCTAACCCTAGGTCTTTGTTAGGAAAAAGCTAGAAAAGGTAGCAGTCTGTATCAAATAGTCTATTATAAAACTGCAAAATAAAAAAAAATCAGAACAAGAAAATGGAATACACGCTAAAAGTATAACTCTTTTTTTTTTTACCTATAATTTCAGCAGTGTAGTGGAACTCTGAGTGAGAAAACTCCCTCCACCAGTGCAAACTGCTAACTGTTCTGAAGCAGACACTTGACTGGGACGATGGGAAGTTAAGTGACTTTCCCAGGGTCATAGAAATAGTATATGTTAGAGGCAGGACATGAATCCTGATCTTCCTGACTCTGAGAATTACCTCTAGCCACTATCCCATGAGATCTCTCTAATTAGGGACAGGGACTAGACAAGTGGTATAGAGAATTCAAGAATGAGGAAATTCCTTCTATCAACACAGGTTGGCACATTTTTGCAATTGAGTCCATGAAGAAATGCCAATAGCTCTGAGTGGTTCAGTGAATTGTTCAGTCATGTTCATGTAGCCAGTATGTATCAAAGGCAAAACCTGAACCCTGGTATTCCTCATTTTGAAGCTATTTCTCTAACCAGTATAACATGCTGCCTCATGATCTCTGTAAAAATTACTACATAAGAACAAAAATGAATGGGAACAAATGGCAAAAAAAATCTGATGAGGATCCCTTTGTAAGACCGAGTGACTGAAAAATATTAAGACATCTTATGTGTTGGAATTAACTTAAATGTAAACATCTGCTAAGGCAGTTTAGTTGCTTGTATTGATGTTCAAAGTTAAGGTTTTAATAAAACATTTAAATTTTTAGTCTCTCTCTAGTCCAATGCCTTTTACTCACCATGATGTTGTCTTCAATCCAAAAAGGTGATCAGCCACAGCTGTGATGAGATGCTGTCCTGGATAACAAGAGAAAGAGATAAGGAGAAAGAGGAACATTAGAAGAGCCTAACATGCCAAGGCTTTCAGATTCAGGCACAAGTCTCTCTACACAAGTGCTTAGCTACATGGGTAGCCACGGCATTTCAATCATCTGGACTGAATTCCCAAGAATGAGTCTGGATTTTTTTCTCCACTTCCATTCCCTAGATACCTGAATGCTGCTGCATGTGGTCAAACCTCCGATCCCAGTCCAGCTGCACTTGGACCTGGCTCCCTGGTGCCAGGGGTGTAAGCAAGAAATGATCAGCTTCGGATCCCCGGCGGGTCACTCTGAGCACTGGGATGTTATCAATGTAACCTCGGTCATCAGGCTGAGGGGAAAAGGTTTCTACTATGGATTTAGGAAGGGAAGGATAAAGCAGTAATTCACACTCAAAAGGCAGTTTAGGAATTAAGCAGTACACATTGACCTGTAAAGTCGGAGGAAGGATTTGTCTAGGCTACGAGGAAATAAGGAGAGGTGTAGGAATGAACACTACTAGCTCTTCTGTCAGTGGACTGAGTTTGCATGCTGTCTCTGCCACATACTTGTATTACTTCGGATAAGGTCACTTAATATCTCTGGGCCTCAGTTTCCTCCTATGTAAAATGAACAGGTCAAATAAGATGACCTCTGATCATCCCTCCCACTCTAAATCTATGATTCCTTGAAACTTGGTATGTTTTTTGGGGGGGGGAGGGGAGTCAAATAATGTTACAGTCTGAGGTTCCAAGGGTCAGAGGCCAAATACAGAGGTAGTAATGGGTCTAATGGGCTTAGGCTATTCTGTTTTAAGCTGCTTCTGATAGCTGGGGAGGGGGGAGGAGGTTTGTCTCTCTATCTTCCTCTTCTGTCAGCTTACTTTATTCTTAAGGACAGGGACAGGAACTGGGCCTATGGTTTCACTGGTACAATGGTATACGGAACTCCCTTTACCAATCTAAGTCAGCACCCCCCTCTGCAAATTGTAGAAAGTAACCTAAAGCCCAGAGAGGTTAAGCCTGGGATGACACAGTATGTGTCAGAAAGAAGATTCAACTTGGATTCAAGGCTAGCTCTTTAGCTAATAAGAACATGTCTAAGGAGCTGTAAAGTTTGCAAAAAATGTTTCACACCTAATTCTCTCTACCACACCATGTTCATTCTCAAACCTGTGGGACTGAACTGCAGGCTCACGGGATCAAAGACTTAGATTTCTCTATCTAGCTCTGGGGCCTGTGAACTTAAAAAAAAAACATTCTGATAACTAATATCTCAACATAATTGGTAATGCTAGATATTTCACAGTACGGATTTAACAACATTATTCTAAAAACGGCTCCACCAAACTGCCAAAAGGGTTAAGACTCCCTGATCTGGTCCAATCCCCTTCTTTTACAGGTAAGGGTAAGGAAATGTTAGATCCAGAGAAGCGACCCAATGAAGGGGAAGGAGGAGGTTTGTCAGTCTTGAGTAATCAGATCTTGGAGATGAGACAGAACCTAAGAATTCTAGAACACAAGCTAAAACCTGAGGACCTGGATGTGTAACCTTGGGCAAGTCACTTCCCCCTCGGTAAAAAGAAGTGATCTCTAACATCCCACCCACTATAAGCCCTCTCTTCTGCCCTCCAGGGGTTGACCCCAAAAAGAAGCTAGACTGGAGTATGGGGATGGGTGCTGGGGCCACTGGGGGTGCAGGGCTGGGCGGGGAAGGAGGTATGTGGCTCTGGGGGTGGGGCCAAGACGACGGCGTGGTCCGCGTGAAAGGCGGGGCTTCTGGGAGGGTGGCCGGCGAGATGGGGGAAGGGCTGGAGAACTAGGGCGGGCCTCGAACCTGGCCCCCGCCCTCAGGGAAGAGCAGCGTATCTTCCAACACCACGTGGTAGCCGCTAAGCTTCTCCTGGTTCTTGCCATTGCCCTTCCCAATGGTCTGCAGTTCTGCGGGGCGGCAAGAGAGCACCGTAGTGCAGAACTGCATAGAAAAGGGAGGGTCGTAAGGCGGGGCCCCCGCGCTCGACCCCTCCCCATCCCCTTCGATCTCGAACCCCCAGCCTCAGATCTCACCTCTCGAGCGTAGCTGTCCCGCTGGCACCGGAACGTCATGGTTGCTGGCTCCCTGACCGAGGAGAACTCTAAACAGAAGGACCTGGCGAGGGCAAAGCTCAAGCCCAAGGTAGTACCTGCGTTTCTTCCCTCCGCTTGGTAGAGTGTCTGGAAAGGGATAACGGACGGTAGGCGGCGTGGGACAGAATTAGCAAAAACGGAAATCGGGGATTCCTCCCTCCAGGTCGTTTAGTAACCTTTGGCAAAGCTCTCAAAAACCAGAAGTGAAGTGTGGGCACCGGAAGTCATGGAGCCAGGCAAGATGGCGTCCCCCAAGAGCTCTCCGAAAGATGCCCAAGTGATGGCCCAAATTCTGAAGGATATGGGGATCACAGAGTACGAACCAAGGGTCATCAACCAGATGCTGGAGTTTGCCTTCCGCTACGTCACCACGATTTTGGACGACGCCAAGATTTACTCGAGCCACGCCAAGAAGCCTGCAGTGGATGCTGACGACGTGCGGCTGGCCATCCAGTGCAGGGCCGACCAATCGTTCACGGCGCCGCCACCGAGGGACTTCCTGTTAGATATCGCCCGGCAGAAGAACCAGACCCCGCTGCCACTGATCAAGCCGTACTCCGGTCCCCGGCTGCCGCCGGACCGCTACTGTTTAACGGCGCCCAACTACCGGCTGAAGTCCCTGCCCAAAAAGGTGCCCGCCGCCGCGGGCAGAATCACGGTGCCGCGGCTCAGCGTGGGCGCAGTCAGCAGCAGGCCCGGCACCCCGACCCTGGGCGCTCCCTCGTCCGCGCCCGCAGTGGCCGTGGCCGCAGATGTGGCCACCCCCCTGTCGCTGGCCGGCCAGAGGTTCACCGTGCAGATCCCTGCCTCGCAGAGCCCGGCGGTCAAGGCCTCGATGCCCGCGGCGCCCGCCGTGCAGAACGTCCTGATCAATCCCTCCCTCATCGGCTCCAAGAACATCCTCATCACCACGAACATGGTCTCGTCGTCGTCATCGTCTTCGTCGTCGTCCTCATCCTCGTCGTCGTCTTCCCAGAGCACCCCTGCCGAGTCCTCGAATTCGTTGAAAAGGAAACACGAAGAGGATGACGATTATGACAATTTGTAAAGGACAGAAGTCGGGCCTGGTGTCTGTCAAAGGTAAGATTGGGCAGGAGTGCAGGGTATTGGAGTCTGGGGTTGTGGGGAGTGTCCCAAAAGTACTAGTGCAGCTTGAAGCTGCTCAATAAAGCAGAAACTGCTTAGGCTGTACCAGGTGTCCCAAAAAGCTTAACGCAGGTTTAAGCTGATAAAGCTGGAGGTCTTACACTGTACAGGACGTCTGGGCAAGTCAGCCATAAAAACCTAAATTTGCACTAGGACTTTTGGAACACCATGTATCATGAAAATAATAGCTGGTTTACAAAGCTCTTCCTCACAGCAATTCTAGGAGGTAGATACTATTATTATCATCTCTGTTTTACAGCTGGGGATATTGAGGCAGACAGGTTAAATAATTTGCCCAAAATCAGACAGCTAGCAAGTAAGTGTCTGAGAATGAATCATGAGCCCAGCTCTTGCTGACTCCAGGTCCAGGACTCTGTCTGCTGTGTCACCTAGCTGTCTCTATTATTAAAAAACCAAATGATGAAGGAAAAGTGGTGTGACAGCAATGTTTTTCACTGGAATTATAATTGTTGAATTTCCTTTAGTAGTGCAGTTAGAAAATACAAACTAAGACAAAAATGAGGGAAACAGTATCTGTACTTGAGTCTTTAGCCCTTGTGCCCCCTGGGGCCAGTGTCCTTCAAAGAGCTATTCTCAATCCAGGTTTATAGCATTTTAGGATTTAGAGCTGGAAGAAATTTTAGAAATAATCTGGTTCTCTCTTGTCTTTTTTAGATGAGGAAACTGGTGAGGATCAGGATTGGCCCATCTTAATAAGTTGAAGGTAGTAAATAGATGAGTTAAACCCGATTGAACCCAGCTCTCTTCTAATATAGCTTACCAAGTGATGACAACAAAGCTTGAGAATATTCATTCCCAAATATGAGGAAAATTTCTTATTCCAACAAGTTCACAGAATCAATGTTTCAGTTGTAATTATAGTAATAATGGTGATTAGCATTTACATAGCTTCTTAAGAAAACTGAGACTGACCAAGGTTAAGTGACTTGCTTGGGGTCACACCTAGTTAAGTGTCTGAGGCAGGATTTGAACTCTGGTCTTGTAGATTTAGACTCTACAACACCTGGGGCCTGACTTGAAGGAGAGCTCAGTGGCTACCTAGTCTAGCCTATACCCAAAAAGGAATCTTCACTATAACATATCAGAAAAGTGGTCATCCAGCCTCTTAATTGAGGACGCTCCACTCCCCTACTACCTACTCTGTAACTTCTACCTATTGTTTCTGGTTTTGGCCTCTGGGGCTAAACAGAAAAGTCTAATCTATCTGTCTTTCACATGTCTGCTCTTCCAAAATTTGAACTCAGCCATCATGTATCATTCCTCCCCCCCTTCTCTTTTTTACCCTCTTCTCTTCTCCAGGCTAAACATCTCCAGTTCATTCAACTATCTTCATATAATATGGACTCAAGACCCTTCACCATCACACTCTTTGGACAACGTCTTGCTTATCAGTGTCCTTCCTAACTGTGATGTCATGGTGAAACCCAGCTTCCAGCAGAATTCTTGATATTACTGTTGCTTCCTGAACGTGTTGTTTCCCTTGAAAAAAAGTATCCAGTTTCTTTTGCTTCGTTTCCTACCCTACATATTTTCTCATTTGAAAAAACAAGCATCCCTCTTCTCAGAACTAGATCACCATCTGGCTATGGCCAAAGTCATGAACCTCATCCAAATGAACTTTTTCAAATGCTCCTTTTCATAGGCAACCACATCACGTTCTGGGTGCAGTTAAATTAATATGAAACCTTAGCAGAAACCACTACAGCCTAGTTTTGAAAGAGATGCTTCATGATGGTATGGAGATGACCCTTTGTTTTTTAAGGCAATGAATAAAAATACATTTTGGCAGGTCCTTCTGATCTGGGAATGCTTCAAGTATGCCCTCGGAAATAAACTTTACCTGCCAAAGACCAGCCCAGCTAAGTGCAAAAGAGAATCATCCTAAAAATATAAAATGACCCTCTGCTCTGTACAGCAAACGTAAATTCCATGGTGACAATGACAGAATGGTGGGAAAGGAACACTTTTAAGACTTGGTTCTTAGACTGTCTAGAAAATTTAACTGTTGTTTTAAGTCTGCAATCTTTGTTTACCAGCTGATAATACTGGAGGAACTGAAATATTCCGAGGCACATTGTTACAAATGGAAGCCAAAAGATCTGAAGTTGTTGGTTAAATGGGAGGCTGCTTCCCAGCCTCCCTGGGTGGGGTTTGTTTCATCATGTACCCAGAGGCAACAAGGAAGTCATTCTGTGGGATTTGACCTTAAAACTGTGTCTCCTCCTCCCTCAACTCCCTTAGAAAAAAGGAAAGTCACTGCAGGTTGAGAACCTGAATTATAAGCATAGAGAAGTGGATTGTTAAAAGCAAAAGCTATGAAATGGCACATATCTTGTGATCAAATAATTCTGTCTTAGGCAGTATACCCCAAGGAAATAACTTTAAAAAGTTATTTTACAAAAGTGATCACAGCACTGTTTATAAAATTGGAAACAGCCCCAATAATCACCAAAAGGGAATGACTCAATAGCCCAAGGATACTAATATGCCAGTAATTTGCATTTAGATAGCACTTTATAGGGCACTTTCTTCACAGCCTAGTAACACAGGAAGTATCCTGTTACCCCATTTTACACACAACCAGGCTCACAGATGTTGAGTGAGTTGCCTGTGGTCATACTGCTAGGTAATGTCGGATCTGAGATTTCAAGATATTCTGGCATTAAATCCAGAGTTCAATCCGCTATATTATAATTATGAAACATGTATAATATATCGAAACATGCAAATGGCGTATGTGAAATCATGTTAAGTTAAAAAATACATGATAGAACTCTTCAGAAATGTATATAGATTTACAAAGGTGGGAGGGAAATATGGAGGGATGAAGATAGCATGTTCATTCTCTTCTGTAATGTTGCCTAAGTTCCTAATAAAAGAAAAAATTAGAAGAGTTTTAGTGAAATCTGCTTTGCAATTTGCCTTTTCCCTTGCTATATACACAAGCATGAGAACTCTGAGTAGCCAAAATTCAGAAATTAAGGGCTGATAATAGGAAGGCATCAGGGCTCCCAGCAGCCTATTTCTTTGCCATCCTGTTCAGAAACAGTTGCCAAAGTCATATCCCTGGTGGAGGGCCTAAGAGAAAGGACTCAATGGGAATAGAAATGTCAAAGGGCCCAGATTTTACCATAGGCCCATAATACAGCCAGAAAGAGAAAAGATCCCAGCATTTTATAGGAAATGGTTTCCAGATCCCTGCCCATCTTCTTCACGGAGAAATTACCTGTCATGTCTTCACCACTGGACTCATCCTAGAAAAGAACAGAGGCGGATGTTGGATTAGGGAAGAGAAAGGGCATTTGTATTTATATGCCCAAATGGGCAGGAGGGAAGAAAGCCCTGCTGGGGATACCCACAGAAGGAAGGAGAAATACCATCCAAGCAGCTTTCTCTTTGCTGTCTGGAAGGAAATTGGAACTAGAGAAAGCAGACTTTGCTGGGGAACATAGCATCTAAGGGCCATAACCACAAAGCAGAACCAATTTCAGTCTCATGAATTAAGCACTATCAGCTCCACTTACATCCAGGTCATCCATGGCAGGGGGAGGTCCCTTGGCACTGGCTTTCTTCAAGAGCTAGAAAGGAGACAGAGGAAGTCACAGGGAGAAAGGGTATCCAGATATCCCTGATCAATGAGAGACAGCAAAACCCCACATGACAATAAGCTAGACAGAATGTAGAAAACGACCAGAAGAGAGATGCAAACCCGGGACAAATAAAACTCTGGCTTCTTCTCTCACCTCTGCATAATGTTCCACCTGAGCTAGCTCTATCTCTTCATCTCCTTCCCAGTCTCTCCAGTTATCAAAGTCCACAGATAACCACACTGGCTACAAGAGGAAAGAAACACTGAAAGTCATTCAGTAAGCATTTATTGAGAATGCTATGTGGCAGGCAACCTGTTAAGTCCTGGGGATACAAAAAAAGCCCCAAATTCCACCATAAGAAATAACAAAGTAATACAATGAGGAATATCAGGGAAGGCCTCATGTCGGAGGTGGCTCTTGACCTGAGTTTTGAAAAATGCAAAGCATTTTAAGAGACAAAGGTGAAGAAGTTCATTCTATACATGGGGAAGCAACCTGTACAAAGTCATGTTGATGATAGAGCGAATGTCATGATTATAGGGGCAACATCTACCCATTTCAGGCTAAGTTGGTTTTTCCTTAAAAAGAGATTAAGGGTGGGGGAAAGTGGGAGAGAATTTGGAACTCAGAATTTTTTAAAATGAATGTTAAAAAATGTTTTACACGTACTTGGGAAATATGATAATTTTTTTAAAGTGTTGAAACGATCTTGAGATTAAGGCTCAAACCACTGACTTAAATATACAAGGAAGAGCTCCTCCCTCAAAAATGACATTTGGTGTGTGTCAAAACATTTTGGAGATACCCTGTTTTCCAGAGCTAAGGTTCAGCAAGCAGACTGTGCCCTGAGTTTGGCATAATAATAATCCTTTGTGGCCTGAAGTGATCTCACCCTCTGGTAAAGTAAATTGCTTGGACCAGCACCAGGTGTTCATAAGTAATTTAACTCCCCTTATTGCCCAGGGCTGTCCATCACATGTTCACAACCCCTCTTCCTTGTCACTGGCAAGTACTGCACTCCTGTTCCCATCACAGAACCCTGGTTCTATGCCTCTTGACCCCTAAGTCTTGAGACAATGGCTAATCTCATGGGACCCAAGAACACCTGTATTGTCCCAAAAAATGTTAACCCTGAGAACTTTCTCAAGATCTAAAAATGATTGTGTTGAGAGCCAGTCCCTTTCATGTATATTAGTGGCCCCAGCCTTAGCACTCTTAAGTTCTCCTCCTTCCAGGCTTGGGGAGCGGAGGGTGGGGGTGAGGGGATGTGGAGAGTGGCAGATGTGGATTTTGGGAAGCTGTACCCACAACTGAATCAAAGCAGTATCCTTACTGACTAACCTTTCCACACTATGGCTAAGTAAATTTTCTTTTCTTAACTGTCAGATGAATTACAAGTATATCATTTCATTCCAATCTGGAATGTGAACCACTAGGTCAGGCCTAACTCAGGCCCGTCAAAGACTGCAGAGAGGTCAAGGGTAAGGACTGAGGAAAGGCCATTAGATTTGTCAATAAAAAGGTCACTGGAGGGAAAGGGGGAGGGTGGCACAGTGAAACTAGCCGTGTGACCTTGGGCAAGTCAACCCTAATTGCCCTACTCCAATTGCCCTAACCCCAATTCCCCCCCTACAAAAAAAAAATCACTGGTAATTGTAGAGGACACTGATGAAGCCAAACTCCAATTACAAGGCATTAAGAAGTAAGATGTGTTGAAAGAAATGAACATGAGTTCAGAGAAGTCTGAAAAGATATTAACTAAGGCAAAGTGAAGGAAGCACAGCCAGGAAAACAACAGATGCAATGACTACATGAAAGTAAATGGAAAAAAAAAAAACAGCCACAAAAGATTCTTGCAAGATTATAAAGAACAAGCTTGGCCTTAAAGATTTAAGAGAAGATGCCTCTCTACCCGCACTCCTATGCTGGAGGGAGAGGGGGGTTTGAGGGGACTGAGGGTACAGTGGTGTGAAACTGCATACAATGTCATATTTTTTCTAGGTATTGATCAATTTTGCTGATTTCTTGGCTTTTTCTTGTTTTTAATTCTTTGTTAGAAAGAATGGATCTCTGGGAGGGAGGAGGAGTTGGGATAGAGAAGAAAATCTAGGCAATGTTAAAAGATATCAATAAAAAAGTGGTTTTTTTTAAAGGAAGATAACTACTAGTTGGAAGTCTACTAGTAAAGATAAAAGACATGTATATGAAAGAGTACAGACAGTACAAACTCCCTCAGATGAAGCCTGGCCCTTCAGGGATGAGGAAAATGGATATCTGATTCCGATTCTCAACCTGGAAATCAACTCATCCTTCTTTCTCACCTCCATATCCAGTCAGTTGCCAAGTCTCATCAAGTCTACCTCCACTTCAGTGCTGCCCTCTTCACTCACATAGCTGCCCTGCTAGGGTTTGGGGCCTAGAACAGTAGCTTCCTAATTAGCTTTGATGCTCCTAGTCTCTTCCCCCTCCAATCTATGCTCCCAATTGCCAAACTGATATTCCTACATCATGTGACACTTATTAGCTGTGTGAACCTGAGCAAGTCACTTAACTTTTATCTGCCACAGTTTCTTCCTCTCCCTTCTCTTTCTTTCTCTTCCCATAGGTAGGAAGGACCATGTCATTCCCCTACTTCCTATCACTTCCAGGAGCAAATACAAAATGCTTTTTGACATTCAACGCCCTAGCCTCCTCCTACCCTTCCATTCTTCTTATATCTTACTCTTCAACACCTACTCTTTGATGCAGTGACACAGGCATCCTGGCTCTTGCCGGAATAAGATACTCCATCCTTCCACTCCAGCATTCTCTCTGGCTCTCCCTCCTCTGCTTCAACTACTATCCTCTCTGGCTTCCTTTAAGTCCCAACTAAAATTCCTCCTTCTTCGAGAAACCTTCTCTAAATCCTCTTAATTCCAGTACCTTCCCTATGTTAATTATTTCCTATTTACCCTGTATCGAGCTTGTTTGTATAGATTTGTTTGCATGAGGGCTCCGCCCATAAGGACTGTAAGCTCCTTGGGGGCAGGGACTCACAAATTTTTTGCCTTTTTTTTGTTGTTGTTTTTATCTCCAGCACTTAGCACAGTGCCTGACACTTGCTAGATACTTAATAAATGTTTACTGATTGATGAATTGATTGAAAGAAGATTTGATGACTATCACCTCTAAGATAAAATAAATACCCTTCCATTTGGCCTTTAAAATCCTTCACAATCTGTTTTAAAAGCCTTTCCAGTCTGATCTATTCCTCTCCTTCTCTGCATTCCAACCAAGCTACTCTTATACAGACATCCCCTTTCATGCTGTCTCTATAGGCTATCCCAACCTCACCACTCCCAGTTGCTCATCCTTCTCATTTCTGCTTCTTGGAATCTCTACCTTCCTTCAAGCCTCAGCTCAAATGACATTTTCCACCAAAAGCCTTTCCCTATTCCCTCAATTGTTAATGCCTTTCTTCCTGCCACATTCCTTTGTCTTTATTAGTATATATCTTGTACTTGTTTATCTGGGCATTGAAAGCAGTCCTGGGATCCAGGAAGACCTGAGTTCAAGACCTGCCTGTTACACACTGTGGCTCCTCTCCGTGCTCTAAGTGGTTGGTAGAGTAGGTGCTGCTCTTCCTAACCTAGCAAATTCCGAGCTACCATGAATAGTATTCCACCAAGAGAATGTAAGTTCCTTGAGGGCAGGGACTGTTTTGTTTTTAAGGTCTTTGTTTCCTAGCATGGTACTAAAAGCTGGATAGACTTGAGGCCAGAAACTGAATCTCTGCATATTAAGTCCCAAATTCACTCACTTTTATGTCTTCTTTGGTGAGCCGAGGCCAGGCCACCTTCTCCTTCCATTTTCTCACGAAGCAAGTGATTGAGCGGCTTGAGTGTTTATCCTGAGAGTCCTAAAGGTCGGGTAGAGGGGCTTCAGTCAGGTAGTTGGGGGGAGGGGGAAGGCACTTCTTTGTCCTAAAATGGCGTTTCCCTCCTCCCCCTTTTGTCATTCTCCATGTCCCCCAACCTCCTTTACCTTGGAGTTCACCTTGGCGTAAAACTCAATCTCATTGTACATCTCCACGCCGTCTGCATTCTTGCAGCTGGGGAGGCAGAGAAACAAGAGAGGGCGCTGAAGTGAATGAGAAGACCCAGTGGGAGAGGCCCTGTTCCAGTCAGGGGTAGCCCTTACCTGAAAACAATCCGGTGGTCCTCCAGAAGCACCTGGACGTCGGTGCTGTCCTCTACACAGAACTCCATGAACACGTACTTGGGACGGTCATACCACAGAGTCCGGGCATGCAGTCTGGAGAGGAGAAGGGGATGGGACAGGCAGGCATGAGAAGGGAGTGTGAGGGAGATCTGAATCACACCAACCAGAAAGGAGAGCAAATGGGAGGGGGCAAAGTGTTCCAACTCCAGAAAGAGGAGCTTTCAGGCGGATCCTCTGCTTCCCTCTAACTGCTCACTCTCCTACCCTCACCTTCCGATCTCGGGGGGGTCTTGGGCTCAGTGAGACCACCCACCTAGAGGCTCCGAGTCCTGGGGTTCGGGGCTCCCCTGGAACATCCAGGGGGTCGCCAGAGACACTTGCGGAAGGTAAGAATCTAAAGAAGAGAATCTGGCCAAGGGGCTAGAGGACACTCACCGTGCCATAGCTCTTGTGGCTGCGTGTTTTGGGCTTCTGAATGCAGCCCCTTCCCCCTCTCTCTAGCTATCTTTAGAGCCAGGTGCCGCCGCCAACAGCTGGTGTTCCTTATATGGCTATAGGCAGGGCAGGGGAGGGACTACAGGGTCCGCCTATGGATTAGAGGGTTTCAGTTGGAAATGGAGAGAGAGAGGGATAATCCTTTCTGCTCTTTCTAGTCTGAAGGCTATCCTTCTAGAGCCATGTATGGAGCAAGGATAGATTAGCTGCGCTGGGGTCTCTTTCGCGCCCCCTCCCAAGCAGCTTCATCCGGAATTCACCAAGCATTTATTTTCTAAGATAAAATTTTATTGCTATATTTTAACATCACCTACATTTTTCACATCTTTCTTTTCCTCTCCTCCTCAGAGAGGAATCCCTAATAATGATTTTTTTCAAAGGAAGGGGAAAGTTTCGCAAAATAAATGAATTATCAAAAAAAGTTTAACGTTATGTGCAATACTATTATATACACCCACAGACCCTCCACTTCTGCAAAGAAGGTGGGAATAGGAAGTGGTGGTTGATGTCTTTTCATGTTTTTTTTCCTTTTGGGCTAGGCTTTCACCAAGTATTAAGAGAGTACTATGCACATACTGGGAGAAAGGGAAGGAAGGAATGAAGGATCTTTGCCTTCAAGGTCCTTAGTGTACTTCTAGGGTATGCAACATGTAAAAATAATTATAATTCAAGGCTCATAGCACAAATTTAGAGCTAAAGGAACATGTAACTACGGGAACCTCACAGGAGGTAGCACCAGAACTGAGCCTTGAAGGAAGGAAGCAAGGAAGCAAAGGCTTTTAAGAGAGGGGTGTATATTCTACGTTATTGGGAACAGTCTGTGTAAAGGCTCGGAGGCGGAAGGTGGAATGTCGAGTTATGGCCACTTCGAATAGGCCGGTGTAGCTATTTGAAACAGCTATAGAGGCAGTGTGAACTAAGTTTGTACAGCTCGGTAAAGAGAGGAGCCTGAGAACTTCCCGGATTGGCGAAGCTCAAGATTCAACTAAGCCCAAAAATCGACCTTCGCTCCTCAGGACCTGGAAAGAACGCCCAGTCTCGTAGACGCCACAGCCCAGGCCCCGCCCACAACTCTAGGCTCTTGCGCGCTTCGTTGCCATGGCAGCGAGGGGGCGCGGTTGACGGGACGCGCTTCCTGGAAGATGGCGGCTGCGGAAGGAATGGCAGCTACAGCCACGGTGACGGCTGCCGGAGTGGCTCCGGAGCCCAAGGCCGAGGCCGAAGGAGAGGAGGCAGAGGCGACGCCACCGCCGTGCGAGGCGGTGCGGTGGGCACCGGTGGGCGCGGTGGCCGAAGCGCAGGCGGCGCTGTGCGAGGAGGAGGACGGCTCAGAGGGGTGCGCAGGCTCGGGCCCCTCCTCGCCCCCGGAGTCCCCGGGCCGGGCGCTGCGGCGGCTACGAGCCGAGCGGCGGCGACTGGACTCGGCGCTGCTCGCGTTGTCCTCGCACTTCGCTCAGGTGCAGTTCCGCCTGCGGCAGGTGGTGCGCGGGGCCCCAGCCGAACAGCAGCGGCTGCTAAGAGAACTTGAGGACTTCGCCTTCCGTGGCTGTCCACACGTGCTGGGTTGGGGCGCCCCCGGGGACCCTATCGCCGAGGAGGCGGACGGAGACAGACCGCGCGAGGGCCCGCAGGGCCTGCGGCCCAACAAGCCGGTGAGGCCCGCCCGCGGGCTGGGGGTTGGGGGTGGTGCTGGGAACTGATATAGAGAGAGACTGGTGCGCTCGGAGGCAACCCTGTGGAAGAGAAAGGCCTGGCAGTGGGACAGTGAGGGGAATGAGATGGAGAGATTCCTGTGTGCCTAGAGCAGTGGTTCTCAACCTTCCTAATGCTGTGACCCTTTAATACAGTTCTTCATGTCGTGGTAACTCCCAACCATAAAATTTTTTCGTTGCTACTTCATAACTGTAATTTTGCTACTGTTATGAATCGTAATGTAAATATGTGATATGCAGGATGTATTTTCATTGTTACAAATTGAACATAACCCACAGGTTGAGAACCGCTGGCCTAGAGGCTGCTCTGCCAAACGGGTCAGGCCTAGCAGCAGGAGACACCACCCCCTCCCCCCCAGCTGATAGAGACCTGTGCACCTGCAGTTACTACTTCTGAAAGGGGACAGGGTAGAGGGGAACAGGATGGAGACTTTTTGAGCCTGGAGGTTTCCCTAGAAAAGAAACCAGGCCTGGCAGCAGCAGATCTAGTTTCCAGTCCCCTCTGCTGACCCTAGGAATCCCATAGGATCCAGCTTCACATCTGGAAGGGACCTTGGATGCCATCTGGTCCAAACATCTTACTTTACAGATGAGAAAACTGAGGCTCAGGATAAGTAAGTGACTTGCCTAAAGAGATGTGAACCCAAAGGCCTGTGATGCCAGCCCTTCTGTGCCTCAGGCAACTCCCTACACTTGTCTAGTGAGTCAGAGGCAATTGGATTTACTTTAGTGCTGGGCATCCCCACACCTGCAGTTCCCCAGGCTGCTGAAACCTTGAGGGACTGAAGGCAGGGGAAAGGTTGAAGACCTATGTAGGGAGCGGCATAATATAGCAGAAGTTCTCTTCCAGGCTCTGCTGCTTTTTAGCTGGGGATCTCCCTTACCTCTCTGGTCCTGCTTCCTCATCCCTAAAATGAAAGGGACACAGTATGTCTAAAGGCCTTTTGAAGGTGAATCCCCTGACTTAGTATGTGTGCTACTGCTATCCCTTCCAAAAGTGTAGGTCATTGTCCAAGCCAGTCCAACCTTGACTTGATGCCAGGAGGAAATTTATAAAGGCTTGGGAGTAACAGTTCAAGGAATTTGGATGAGGCCTGTCCATGATTTCCTAGTAAGATCTGGAAGACATTTAATCCTAAATCCTTTCTCTGGTTTAGGATTTTACATAAAATGGTCTAACCACTGAAACTCGAATCTTGACTGATTTGGGTACTTTAACCCTCCCTGTCCCCCCCCCACTAGCACTCACTGCCTTAGGTTGAGGTCCTATTAGTTAGTGATAAGTCAGTTCATAGAATAATTTAACCTTGTTTTCTTAACCACAGGAAATTTCATTTCTGGGACGGCCCATGTGTACACAGCTTGATATTCCGAGGACTCTGTATCTCCTAGACATTCTTTTAAGTTTGCTGTTAAGTCACACCCCCCACATATGGCTTCCTTCCCACTGGAAAGTGAAGTCCTGGAAGCTTCTTATCAGCAAAGAATGTTGACCTACTTCTTTTAATCTGAAGATCTGCTTTGTTTAATCCCTCATATCTGCATTCCCACCTTTCTTCTTTCACCTTCTCCACAACCCCTGGAGAAAGAAGGGCCAAATGAAGCCATTCCCTCCTTTCATCCGGGCTTGTTGGGCCCTGATTGATCCACAAACTCTTAAGGAAGCCTGCCTTTCTCAACAGAAGCGTTGTGAATGTGATCAGGCCCCTTGTTCCAGGGGCATCAGCACCACATGTCCCACCTGCATTTGATACCATTTTTGTATTTGTATCTGCTTTAAGAAATCAGTGTAGAACTTTTTTTTTTAAATTGACACCCTCTATCCCTACCATGTAGTTTTCTCAAATCCTTTATTAAGTGGCTGTGAGCTTGTATACAGGGAAGCTTTGAAATAAAATGTGAAGAATAGTGGACAGATCAAAGAACCTGCAATTAAAACCCTGTCTTTGCTACTTGGGCACCTTCACCTCTCTGGGTTCAAGTTTCCTCCATAAGTAAAATGATCCTCATGCCCCTTGGGCTTCCTTTCCAGCTCTAAATATGTGATCATGGGACCCAGTGGTGGAGGGTGTATTGACTGCTTTTCTAGATATTATTTAGAATTCTTTTTACAAGGGTTTCCTATATCTTTGAACTGGGGAGGAAGGGGGAACAGGTGGGAGAGGACAGACGTTATTTTCTATCTTGCCAGATTTTTCTAGTGTTCATTAACTTGCCCTGTGGTTAACCTTGTTGTGTTTGTCCCCATTCCAGTAAATACCATATTGTTCTTCCCCTGTTGGAAAGTTTTCTACAGAGACCGTCATACAAACTGGCTATTTTTTGTTTTGTTTTTTGCCTTTATCTGCAAAGAGTTAGGACTCTTTGGAAAATAAACTTCCCCCTTCTCTCCTGTGGCTGGTTAGACAACTTTTCAGGCCAAAGTTCAAGACTAACAGGAATCTGTAGTCAGATTCATAGTTGACACTACTGTGTTTCCCCTAGGCTGTAGTTACTGCTTCTAGAAGAGAGGAGATTGTGGGATTTTTCTTTAGAGCAAACCAAAAGCAAATGAAGCATTTATAAAATATCACGACATTAATTTGTTGTTTTTGCCTTTGTTCTTTCTCATGCCTTACAACTGCAGGGATTGGTAAGTGCCACTTTACTATACCCTTGTGGACAAACTAAAAATAAAGACTTAGATTTCTGTGTAATTTTCATGCTTTAAAAAAAATTTATGGTTTTCTTTCTAAGAAAAACAAGGATAGATTTATGCTCTCCAGAATACATCTGAAAAGTCTTAATTGTGGATTAAAAAAAAATAATTCCATGTATAAATTGGAAGCTAAAAAGAGGGTGGGGAGTGCCAAGGGAAGGAGCCTGAGACCAAAAGATTTTTAACTAGCAGTTTATGCTGCCTTAACCCTCATTTAATATTTGACTTTGCAAATTCCATCAGTGCACCAAGTGCCAGAGAATGGAAAAGATCACTGTACATTTCTTACCTTGATATAATGGTCAGTCAATAAAGATTTATTAGGCACCTCCTGTGTGCTAAGTGCTAGAGTAAAAGGCAGTTCTTGTTCTCAAGGAGCTCACTGTCTGATAGAGGAGACAGTATGCAAACAAGCTCTAGATCAGTGGTTCTCAACCTTCCTAATGCCACAACCCTTTAATACAGTTCTTCATGTTGTGGTGACCCCCAACCATAGAATTATTTTCATTGCTACTTCGTAACTGTAATTTTGCTACTGTCATGAATCGTAATATAAATATCTGATATGCAGGATGTATTTTCATTGTTAAAAATTGAACATAACCCACAGGTTGAGAACCGCTGCTCTAGATGGATGGATTGATAGATACTCTATAAACAGGAGAAAACCTTTGAAGGCACTGAGATTAAAGAGGACTGGAAAAAGCTTCCAGCAAAAGGGTAGTTTAAAAATAAAGCCACAGGGTTTGGAAGAATGGAAGAGGAATGAGAGCATTTCTGTTTATCTGCTGATGTGTTTTTCTTTTTATTTTTTTTCTCAGAGAAATACAAACATTTCATTCTTGACTTAGGATGGGTCATTAGTACAGTAACTATGCATTGCCACATTTGACAGTGAATGAATAGGAAGGGGAATTGGCCTTACATTCTTTTTTTCCTTCCCAAGACAGAAGTTGCTGGGAATTAGAGGAGCCAGGAGCTAAACAAGGGGGGATACTGAAGTGATGTGTTCCTAGACAAGATTTTTGAAGGAGGGAGAAGAAAGAAGTCATGGGCCACCTCAGACTTGTGCTAGTCATTCAGTGACTGGATTACAGTTTCATTAGGATGAGATGTCTAGGCTCTGTAAACTCAATTTTTTTTCTTTTGTATTTATTATTTTACTTTCATTTATCTAGAAAATTTCCTTTCAAAATATTGAAATTTTAGCTAGGTTGAATTCATACTCTTCTCTTGAAAACTAGGAGTAAAAACAAAAAAAAAAGCTAAAGGGGTGGCTAGGTGGCACAGTGAATAGAGTACGGGCCCTGGAGTCAGGAGGACCTGAGTTCAAATCTGGCCTCAGATGCTTGACACACTAGCCATGTGATTTTGGGCAAGTCACTTAACCCTAACTGCCCTCCAAAAAAGCAAAAAAACAAAAACTAAGAGTAGAATGCCTTCTAGAAGCTAAATGTGGTGGCAGCCACAGGTGGAACCCATCAGAGAGGTGATAAGGAGTCAAATTGGAATGATTTCCCTACTCAACTAGTACTGTATTTTTCCCAAGACTCCTGGAGATGTGGATATGAGCTATAAAGTCCATAAGTGGTAATGTTGCCTGAGGAAAGTATGGATTATTCTGCTGGGGAAAATGCTCATGCGTGAGATCCAGGAAGACTTCTTAGCAGAGATATAAACTAGTTGGTTCAGCCCTGATGGTCCAGTGTGGATGAAGTAATTAGAATAGCAGGCTCCACTGTGTCCATAGACTCCTGCCAGAGAGAGAACACTCAATGCCCCCTGTACCAGTCATCTTCGTACTCAGCATAAGAATTCTGTGTATTTCCTTATTTTAGAGTGAACAGGAAAAACAGGAGCGTGTAGAAGCCCAGAGGGAGAAGCAGAGAGAGCTCATTGTTCAACTCAAGACTCAACTAGATGACCTGGAAACCTTTGCCTACCAGGAGGGCAGCTATGACTCCCTGCCACAGTCCATGGTATTGGAAAGACAGCGGGTAAGTACATCTTGGAGGTTCCTCTGGTGGAGTCCCTGATTAACATGTGCCTCCCTCCCCCCTTCCTCCAGGCTGTCAGGGTTTGGCCTTTGCTAGCATTGTTTCTACCGACTCTTCCCAGAACTCTTTTTAGGCCATTTCCTTCCCCCATACCCCCCCAGTCAATTTTTTAGGAGATAGGAACAGATTTTTATCATAGCATTGGTTTTAAGCAGGACAGACAAGGTAAATCTGCTGTATTCTTTATACACATACACATGTCCAGTTCAAGTTATATAATATATGGTTATGTAGCTGTTAGGTTTATTTTCATACCCATATTTTCTTTAAGGTAATACTATATTAAAAATTATTTTGCAATACTACATATTTACATACACATGGGGAACAATCATTTTCCCTTGGGAACACTTCTGCTCCAGAAGCGTGTGGGAGGTCTCGCAAAGGTCACATGACTGAGCCAGCGTTCCAGAAGCCACGCTAGAATGAATTTTCAACAGGTCCTGATGAAGTAGCCAGATTATTTTTCCCTCAAATTTGCCACAGTATTTCTCAATGAGAAATATTGACTTTTTTTTTAAATATAGTTACCTAGTTGACTAGAAATTTTAAGAAATCAGAATACGTCTATGCTGAGGCATTTAGGAAACACATTTTAGTCATATCCTATCTAATGTCATTACCTGGTTTTACAAAAATATGATGTTAGGAAAAACACAAAGAGGAAGATAATTTAGTCTCATAATGTTACAAATGAATGATTTTCCAAATGGGGGTAGAGGATATGTTTTGGCTTTATAATGGCATTTATATCATTCTGTTACATTCACAGTGTTATTGGGAAACCTCATGAGCAGCTTCATATAGGCATATATGCACAGGCTTATAGAATGTCCCTACATCATATAGACCACAAATGAGATTGAAGGTCTAGAGACTTTTTGGTTAATAGCTGTAGCCTCATTTCCACTGGTCATGGGCTTGGGAATGTGTATGTCTCCCCCTCGTGGAACTCCATTTCAAGTCGAAAGTGTGCCAGATGTCCCCTTTAGTGAGCAATCTGTTATTGCTTGTGGCCTCATTCAGGTGATCATAGATGAACTAATAAAGAAGTTGGACATGAATCTGAATGAAGACATCAGTTCACTGTCTCCTGAGGAGTTACGGCAACGTGTGGATGTAGCCGTGGCCCAGATAGTCAATCCTGCCCGAGTGAAGGAGCAGTTGGTGGAACAGCTAAAAACTCAGATCCGAGACCTGGAAATGTTCATTAATTTTATCCAAGGTCAGTGGGCCTGCTGAGGCAAGGTGAAGGCATTTCAGAATCACAATTCCATGTCATATTTGGAGCACCAGTGACTAGTCCATTATAACTTAATAAATGATCATAATAAATTAAAAATTATCCAATCCCATCTGAGCCCCTTTCTCAGAAAGGCTAAGTAAGTGTCCTCTGTTATGACTTTGTATTCCAGATGAAGTAGGAAGCCCCTTGCAGACAGGAGGTGAACATTGTGAGTGCAGGACGTCAGGGAAGCCTGGAAATGGCTCCCCTGGGGTTGATACCCGATTGCCTTCTGGAAATAAAAAAGGTAAGTATGGCCTCATCTTTGGCATCTCTTCATTGTGTCTGGAGTGTATATCTCCCTACTGGGGGCAGTATATGCCTCTCACTGACAGGTGGTTGTTTCTTTCCACAGTGAATGCTGAAGAGGCGAGGAAGATCCGTGAGACAGGGCTGCACTTGATGCGGCGTGCACTGGCCGTGCTCCAGATCTTTGCAGTGAGTCAGTTTGGTTGCACTGCTGGTCAGATTCCCCGCACGCTGTGGCAGAGGGACCAGGCCGATAGGGACTATTCTCCTCTGTTGAAAAGGTTGGAGGCCTCAGTGGACAGGGTGAGGCAGCTAGCTCTGAGGAGCCAGATGAATGATCATGTCATCAGCACTACCAGCCTTCAGGACATCCCCCTTGGGGGCAAAGATGAGCTGACAGTGGCGGTGCGAAAGGAGCTAACTGTGGCCATGCGAGACTTGCTAGCCCATGGATTGTATGCCTCCTCACCAGGGATGAGTCTTGTGATGGCTCCCATTGCTTGCTTGCTCCCTTCCCTCTCCTCTGCCCCTCAGGCCATGCACCCCTGGGAGCTCTTTGTAAAATACTACAACACCAAGAATGGCCGAGCTTTTGTGGAGTCCCCAGCTCGAAAGCTGTCCCAGTCCTTTGGGCTGCCTATGACAGGGGGTGCTGTTGTAACACCCAAACAAAGCTTGTTAACTGCCATCCATGTAGTGCTGACTGAACACAACCCCTTTAAGCGCAGTGCAGACTCAGAGTTGAAAGCTCTGGTGTGCATGGCCCTGAATGAGCAGCGTTTGGTGTCTTGGGTCAATCTGATCTGCAAATCTGGAGCACTCATTGAGCCACACTACCAGCCTTGGAGTTATATGGCACATACAGGTTTTGAAAGTGCCCTCAATCTGCTCAGCCGCCTGAGCAGTCTCAAATTCAGCCTCCCTGTGGACCTGGCTGTCCGACAGCTCAAGAACATCAAAGATGCCTTTTGATGACCAGGCCCTTGGCCTTGACCAGTGCCTCTCCATAGGGATGAGTTACCACTTTACTACATGAAGCTCAGAGAGTTGGAGGAAGAAGCAGCTGGGTTACAGGTTATCCCTAGGCTTTGCATAGGTGGCCAGCCCTAGT
This sequence comes from Pseudochirops corinnae, assembly GCA_028646515.1. NCBI lineage: Eukaryota > Metazoa > Chordata > Mammalia > Diprotodontia > Pseudocheiridae > Pseudochirops > Pseudochirops corinnae. The sequence goes on from CM053586.1 coordinate 225,174,953, forward strand.
GCCTCTTAAGTCTGTTACCCACACTTAGCACCTTAGAAAATCACGCTGGAAAGTCCCCGGTTGAAAATGCCCTGCCCTGGTATATGACTGCCTGCCTGTGTGTGTCTGTGCACATGTGGATGTGCATGGTCTTTCTCCCAGAGGCATCTTTGCCTTCCCAGCTACTCTATTGACCCACAGGTACCCTCATCAGAAACTCAGCAAACCCAGGAGCACATTCATCCTGTGGCATTGAAAATAAGATCTGTTCCCACTCACATAAGGGGAGAGGTTAAGCCCAACATTCTGCTGCTCAAATAAGAGACTCCCTCATTTTATTTTCTTATTCTGGACTTGACCCCAATCCCCAATAAAATGAACACTTCCACATACACAGTGGAACGGAAAAAAGAGAATTGTACCTGAAACCCTAGATCTCTATACATACAGCTTGATTTTACTTTTAATCTTTTTTGGGGGGGGAAGTGGGTAGACATAATATGTAGAAGACTTGAATTCAAATCCTCCCACTTGTGTGAACCCTAGTAAGTCACTTAACCTTTGTCTGCCTCAGTTTCCTCTTCTGTAAAAATAGGTATAACAGGACCTACCTCCCTGGGTTGTTATAAGGGTCAAATGAGATATTTGTGAAGCTCTTTGCCAAACTAAAGAACCATATAAATGTTAGCCATTTTATCATTTTTTTTCTGAAAGCAGGTTTGAGTGACCTAAAGCCAGGCCCCCTTGTAACCATAATTTCTCTTTTGTACCCAAAGATGGTCTTTATGTTTCTGTATCTTTTCTTTCTTCTAAACCAGTGAATCCAGCAAGAAAAATTGTATTCTCTTACACCTTCTGACAAATTCAGGCAGGGTTATAAGGGAGTTAGCCACATGTTATTTTTTTTTTTTAATTTGTTTTTCTTTTAAATGAAGCAGTTTGGAAGGGTCTTGTGGAGATCAGACCCTAAATCTGAGTGGGCAGATGTTTTGCCAATTTGTGTGCCATGACAAAATACTCTCTGGCCTTCTGTGTTTTCTTCCCCCTTCCCACTCTTTTCAGCAAGATTCTTGTGTCCCTAGGGATTGGAACCTGATTTCTCAGAGGCAGCTGTTATTTATCTGTTCTGTCAGGGACCCTAAAAATACACATGTATAACCAGTTATCAACTTTTCCTTAATTCAAGCACAGCCTGTCTTGGAAACTGAGAGACAGAGCCTGGCCTCGATTTCTTCTCCCTCCAGAGAAGGCTTTAGGTTGATCTTGATAGTCGGTAATTGGCCCCTCCCTGTAGTGGGTGTTGATGCTTGTCTGCTGGGGACTGTTCCCAGGAGTGAAGTGGGAAGAACTGAACGGCTAATTCCAGAACAGCCCTATTTAGAATTTATTATCTCTTGGGTTTTTTTACTCTACTTTTTTTTCAGTCAGCTTCTGGCAAATGCCAGTACGTAACTGTCCAAAGCTGTGAGTGTACAAGAGCGTAAACACTCTCTAGTTACACGCGTCTTCAGTTACGCGCGTGCGGCCGTGGGATGATCTCGTGTCGGCTGGGTTATACGGCGCATTTTAACGTAAATTTTTTTTTCAGCAAATGTCACTTATTTAAAATTGTGTTGATTTTGATCCCAATTTATCTACTGTGCGTGACAGAATAAACGTAAATGTTGGGGAGTATTTTGTGTAAACTTTAACAGAGTCTTTAGTGGGAAGTGTTTATCTGAAAGCTGGATTCCCATCTCAGATTCAAAGAAAGTCTCCTGATTTTTGAAAAATAAGTATTAGGCATTCCATTCCCTCTAGCAAGGAACTCCATTCTCTGATAAGTTCTCCCTTTTGTAGATGAGGATCCCAGAGAAGGAAGGCCATTTGTGCCCTGGAGTTATGGTGGTTAGAAATAAATTGTGCTACTGCTCCCCGAGAAGGCCCCCAAACAGTGAGCTCCCCCAAGGGAGTCCCTGCCCCTGGCTGCCCTTGTGAATTTTCTGCCAACATCACCAGGAAATAGACAGGAGAATAATGTCTCAGTGCCCCAAGAAGGGAACTCTAGCATTTCATAGATGCCTCTTCTCTAGCAGGACCTCTTCCTCCACCTAACTCTAGTGTATATGGACTCATAATTGATATACACAGCTGTTCCTGACTACGAAGAAGGAATCTGGAGTACAGACTATATAGAAGATGTAAACAATACAGATTCATTCAACAAGCATTAAGAATTTGCTGTGTTCAGTGTACTGTCCTAGACAACGTGCAGAGATAAGGTAGGAACAGGCCCCTGCCTCATCTTTTTATGTTAAATGGTAAAACAAGTCAACGAGGCACAGGTTTAAAGCATCTAGCTTCCTCTGTTGTCAGTTCTGCTCTGCAGGTCCCTCTTCTAGACATTCCTCATTACGGATGCCATTCAGCTGTCGCTGTTTACAGGCAAAAGCTGAGTCCCCTTTCAGCCCTGCACACCTAGGGTCCATTGGCAGTAGCCATATGGCCTGACACTGGCTGCTACTCTGGCTTCTACCCACCGTAAGTCTCTGACTTGCCTTTGATTAGCACTGGAGCTGAGCCGCCTCTTTTATTTTACCCCTGAACCTTGTTTACCCCAGCCTCTCCAACTCTGGATCAGCTTACTCTTTCTAGGTTTCCCTTTTTTTTTCCTCTAAACCTTATGTCTCACCAGAAAGCCACTGTGGTTCTTCATAATTTTATTCTCTGGCATCATCCTTGGCTGTACCCACTGATTTTAATTTTCCCCATCCCCTCAATTAGGGCTTGCCACACATACTGTCCCTCCCCCAGGCAAACGGATACCACTATATCATCCTGGGTTAATCACCGTGCTAGGCCTTCATCAGCATATATCAAAAGGACTAGCATTTAGCTCTGGGAAATCCCAACACTGCAGTCTGTTTAAAAAATATTTTATTAGACCTTTAACTTTATCCATGTGGAGGAGTTCCCAGCATGGAAACTCCAAGAGTGGCAGCTTCTCTGTAATTTACAGAGTAGCTTGGAGCACTGTTGCTTGCTTTCCAGTTCAGATTTCATCTCAACTTGACCCTCAGTGAAGTCAGGCAATCCTTTTACTCCTCCCGAATTGATTCCCTATCTCATTATCCACAACCTCTCTTCAAGCCTCTCATGACATGTTCTCCCACAACTTTAGTAGGCTGAAAAAAGGAGGCAATTTGTTCAAAGTTCCCTCCCCTCCCCTCTTCCTTGTCTCAGCACACTGACATTATCCCTTACCATTTCCTCTTTTGCAGTGATGAAGAGATGATCTCTGTCACCCAGGGCAATCCCACCAGATGCACCCTTGATCCCCCACCCATCTTCTCTAGCAGACTACTCCCACTATCACCTCCCCCTTTGATTTTCAATATCTTCCCTACCTATTGGTTCCTTTCCTACTGCCTACAAGCATGTCCATTTCTCCCCTATCTTAAAAAACTCACCAGATTGTGCCATGTCCACTGTCATCCTACATCTCTCCTTAGTCAGTCTTCCTCCATATATATATATACACACCCATTGCCTGCACTTCCTCTCATGTCCTTAGTCTTCTGCAATCTTGCTTTACCAGTTAACTCACCACATAACAAAATGATTTTTCCAAAGTTACCAAAGATTTCTTTGTTGTTGAATGTAATTCTTCACAGTTCTCGTCGTCCTCCATCTCTATGCATCATTTTGACACAGATGACCACAATTTATTCCCAGATATTTTCTCTTTTTTGCATTTTTTGTGACTTTATTGACTCTCACTTCTCCTGACTGCTCCTTCCCTGCCTCCTTTGCGGATTCATCATCTATGTTAAGTTCTGTACCCCAAGGCTCACTTCCCTCTGCTCTCTATACTCTCACTAGGCATCCCCTGGGTTCAGTTATCTCCAAGCAGATGATTCTAGGATCTGTAAATCCAGTATCTTCTGAGCTCCAGTTCCACATTGCCAACTGCCTTTTGGGTATTTCATTCCAATGGGTCATCCTACAGGCATCTCAAATTCAAGTCCAAAATCTCATTTTCTTCCCCTCCAAATCCACACATCTGAAATTCTGTTACCACCAAGGATACCACAATCCTTCCAGTCATCCAGACTCCCCACTTTGGTATCACCCTTGACTCCACATTCTTGCCCCACCTCTCCAGTCCACTGGCAAGGCTTGTCACTTCTAAGCTCCACATCTCTCCTATCACGTGTCCTTTCCTTCCACTCATACAACTTTCACCCAGGTTAAGGCCTTCAACTGCTCTTGCCTAGTATATTAGTATGGTATCCTCTTTGGTTTCCTCACCTCAAGCCTCTGTCCACTCCACTCCACTCCACCGCACTCATGGCCTGATTTTCCTAAGGCACATGTAGGATCATGTCACCTCCTAACCGATCAAACCTTGTGATTCCTTGTCACTTCTAGGATCAAATATAACAACCTGGCTCTTATTATATATTATTCTCCTCTGCTCACTCTGGTACAGCCAAACTGCCTTGACTAGCCATTCGTAGTTTCTTTTCTCTGTCTTTGCACTGGCCCTCATCCATATAAGGAATGGACCCTCACTTGCTCTCTGCCTCTTGGAATTCTGAGTTTAGTTTAAGACTTAGTTCAAGTGCCACCTCCTCCATGGAGACTTTTCTGATCTCTGAGTAGCTAGTGCCCTCCTTCCCAAGACTGTTCCGTATTCATTCTGTACACATATTCCACTACTTAGTTGTGTATAGATTGTCGCCCTGTTAGAATGTAAGTCCCTTAAGGATGGGGAAAGTCATCGTATCTCCAGTGCTTAGCATAGTGCCTAGAACATAGTAAGTACTTGTTTGTTGACTGACTAATTGCAAGAGGCTAGCAGAGCTGTGTTGGCAAATGTTTAACAACCTACTTTCTAGAAAAAAAAAAGTATACATAACAAATTTTAATCATCTCCATCACTTAAAAAAATGTTTTTTTCCATCACTTTTTAAAGTCCAAGCAACCAACAAAACAACAAATCAGACCCTGATTTGTAGCATTTGCTTGTTTCTGAGATACAAAAGCTCACACTGAAAATTTAGCAATCAGCCACTGGCTTGCTTCAACACACCACTAAGGCCAGATACCTGTCTCATCCAAAATCACCTTCTGTGATTTTGTATACATGAATTCCAGTCCTGGATCTTCCTAGCCAGAAGTGGGGAACTTGTGGCCCTCTACGTCTTCAAGTATGGCTCTTCAACTGAATCCAAACTTAATAGAATAAATCCCCTTAATAAAAGGATTTTCTGTAAAACTTGGACTCAGTCAAAAGACCGCACCCAAGGACCTAGAAGGCCACATGTGGCCTCAAGGCTACAGGTTCCTCACCCCTGGCCTAGAAATTAGCTGTGCGACCCTGAGCAAATCATTTAATGTTTTTTGGGCCACAGTTTCCTGACATCTAAAATAAAGGGGTTAAACTACCATCCAACTCTTATGTTCTGTGTTCTAAATTCATACAAGGCAGATTTTGAGTGGACACAAAAGTAGCAGTATATCCTGAGGGAGACTGTAGAGGAAGGGTACCTCACCAGGGGTCTGTGGATTTGTTCTTTTAAAAAACCATTTTTATCACTATTTTAATAAAATTGGTTTCCTACATAATTCTAAGTGTTTTATCTATTTAAAAACATTATTCTGAGAAGGGGTCCACAGGCTCCACTTGGAGTGCCAACCGGGTCCGAGAAACAAAAAAAAAAACCTCATTGTTAAGTTCCTGAGATAACTTCAAAAAGAGAAAAGACAAAATCTAAGTATGCTAAAACTAGGGTGTTTTATTATCATTAATCGCATAATAGCTAGCTTTTAAACAGAACTTAAGGTTTGCAAAGTGTTTTAACATATGTTCTCTCATTTTATCCTGAAAACAATCCTAGGGAGTAAGGGATGATTATTATTATTCCCATTTCACAAACGAGGAAACTGAAAGGGGTCAAGTAACTTACCCAAGGTCAAAACAGCTAGTAAAGGTCTGAGGCAGGATTCGAACCCAGGTCTTCATAACTCTAAGTCCCTGTGCTGAGCCACCTAGAAGGCTTTTATATAATGGTCAGCTAGAGGGAACAGCTGGGTGACCCAGTGGATAGGGTGACAGGCCTGGTGTCAGGAAGACTGGTTTTCCCGAGTTCAAATGTGACCTCAGAAACTTACTAGCTGTGTGACCCTGGGCAAGTCACCCTGTTTGCCTCAGTTTCCTCCTCTGTAAAAGGAGCTGGAGAAAAGACATTGCAAAACCACCCCAGTATCTCTGCCAAGAAAAGCCCAAATGGAGTCACAAAAAGTGGACAGGAGGGAACAATCCCTAGAGGGCTGAATGAGGTAGTTTTAGAACAAATCAGACCAATAACAATTGCCCTACTATGTGCACCGTGGATGCAAAGACAGTGAATGGTCGGTCCCCTCTCTCAAAATCTAATGGGGGAAAACAACCAGCTGTGTGGCAGACAAGATCTATACAGGATAAACCGGGGATAATCCCAGAAGGAAGGCACTAAGGTTAAGAAGCAAAGGAAAGGGCTTCTGGTAGAAGGTAAGATTCTATCGGAGCCTCGAAGGGAGCTGGGGACGTCAGGAAGCAGAGAAGAGGAGGGAGAGCATTCCTGGCATAAGGTCCGGCCAGAAAAAAGCCCTGGGAGTGTGGAGATGAGAGACTGAGAGCTCCGACTGTCAAACAGGGTTTTATATCAGATCCTGGAGGTGACCGGGGGCTAGAGGAATTTAGTGAAGGGGAAGGAGTCGGTCACGTGGTCAGACCCGCGCTTTAGGAAGATGGAGGTGACCCATGAGTGGAGAATGGACTGGCGTGGGAAAAAGACTGAACACAGCTTTCAGAGAGGGAAAAGATCGGGCAGGACCGACACCAATTTGTGGCCATCCATGTTTTATGCCTTTCTTTGCATCTCCAGCGCTGAGCACAGTCCTTGGCATATAATAAGCACTTAATGAGCCTGACTGGAGGAGAGGGGCTTCCTCCCAGTTCCCGTAAAGAAAAAGCACAGCGGAGGCCGGAGTTCCCTCCAGCAAGGGAACGAAGCCTCTCCTCCAGGAGAGCCCAGGTCTCTAGATACCACCCTCCACCGTCGTCTGTTCTACTGGGCAGGATATCCCTTTAGAGTAGATCTTCCCGACTCTGAAATCCGTCCTAGCTCCGAATCCCAGGAACAGGGAAGCGGCTTCCTGTCCCTGTCCCTGCCCCTGTCCCTGTCCGCTTCCTGCGCTGCTAATAAAGTTTGATTTCCTCTAATGACTCACGAGGCCCAGTCGCCGCTCAAAAAGCTTCTTCCGCCCACAACCCTGCTTCCGCAGACCTTGACTAGAATGCCCAGGTTCGGGGGCGGGGCCTAAGACGGTAGTGACGCCATCCGACCCGGGAGGAAAGGTCAGCGGAAGCGTGCCATCTTCCTTTTGGCTCTAGGAGCTAGTCGTTTGGTGTCGGTGCATTCAGCACTCCGGGCCGCGGTAGGATCTGCTGCCATCCGCTCCCTACGGGGCACCAGGGCCATCGAGGTCCTCCCAGCTAGGATCCGGGGACCTCTGGGCCTGTGGGATGGGCGGGAATGTGGGCCTGCGGGGAGGCTGAAGGAGCCGGGGCTGGTTTGGGGCTCAGCGGTGCCCGAGGCCTTCCCGGCGTTTAAGGGGTCTTTTTCCTGCTTGTGTTTTCTCCCCAGAAATGGGCAAGTTCATGAAACCCGGGAAGGTGGTGCTGGTCTTGGCCGGGCGGTACTCCGGGCGCAAAGCCGTCATCGTCAAGGTACCTGAAGGGTCGTCACGGGCAAGCCGAGCCGAGGATGGCCGGCCGGTTTTGGAATTGCACCAGCACGCATTAAGCACCTGCTATTGCCAGGCTGGGTGCTATGCCCTGGTGATGCAGAGAAAGACAAAAATAGGCCCTACTTTCAGGAATCCTGAAAACCTAATGGGGGAGGCAGCATGCAGACAACCGAGCATCAGCAGCCTAGAGACGGGATAAATTGGGAGATTATCCGAAGAGGAAAAAGCATAGCGTTAAACAAGATGGGGAATGTGGGATCTTAACTGGGACTTGAAGGAAACTGGCGAGCAGTGACCGAGGGAGAAGCTTCCATCCAGAAGTATGGGGAACGGCCAGAGAAAATGCAGAGTTTGGAGATGAAGTGTTTAGTGTGAGCAATAAAAAGGAGCTCAATATCACTGAATTGTAGAGTAAGTGGAGGCGGGGAGTGAGCACTAAAGAGACCAGGTTATGGAAGCTACATAGGTTTCCCAGCACATCCTTAGCACAGACCTGATCTTGGAGAGAGAGAACTGGGTTCTAGGTACAGCTTATCTGAAGAGTGGGTGACGTTTTAGCCAAAATTCCAGCAGTCAGAGGATGAGAAATTTCTTAAGCATTCTTCTTGTTGGGCTCTCCCAACCCTTTTGATTTATTTAAGCAGCCTTGGGAGTTTTCAATTCCAGCTTTTAAGGGAGTCTGGTCGGTCACCAGGGGTTTTTGTAGGCCAAAACCTATGGTAGAGCAAGTTCCAAGGAAACATGCCAACCTGCTGTGGTTTTGATCATTTCTCTCAGAACATTGATGACGGGACCTCTGACAGGCCCTACAGCCATGCCTTGGTGGCAGGTATCGACCGCTACCCTCGAAAAGTGACTGCAGCAATGGGCAAAAAGAAGATTGCCAAGAGATCAAAAATCAAGTCCTTCGTCAAAGTTTATAACTACAACCACCTCATGCCCACCAGGTAAGCCTCTATAAAAGCAGAAGTTACAATTCTTCTGGCATTAATTCTCTAGTTAGTCTGACTTTGAATTTGATATTGGTACAAAATCTCAGAATCAGATTTGGAAGAAGAAAGAGTAGTATAGATGAATGCTCCAAGATTTTAAAAGACAAAGTGGTCACTGAAGGTAGAGGAGATAGGTTAACTTTGAAAGGTTAGTCATTCTGTCTATGCTCTATGTATTTATAGGCTTTTCGGAATGAGGATAATTGATACCATCTCCTCTTCTACTCATTAGGCTTAGGTCTGCCATAAGTGACTAATGAATTTAAATTAATGCATTAAAACTTATTAATTGAACATTCCATGTCTAAGCCATTTCCTTTCTTCCTTAGAGAAATGTACAAATGGGCATACCCTCATGTCCTCTGATATCTTTCTACCCCAAGACAGTGTGAAGTAGCATAGCAATCTTAAGCAAGGAGAAGAAAGCTTCGTTTTCAACTAGAACTATTCCTTGACCATTCTCAAAGATTGGAAGATTTTCCCAAGAACAAGATCTTAATTCTTTCTAAATAAAATTAGGGAAGTAGGGAAAGGAAACAGACATTTATTAGGCCCCAGCTGTAAAACAAGCTCTGTGCTAACAAAGCATTTTACAAATAGTAAACCATTTAATCCTCAGCAATCCTGAGAAGTAGGTGCTGTTACTCCCATTTTATAATTGAGGAAGATAAAGGTTATGTGACTTGCCCAATATCACACAGTAAAGTTCCTGGGGTCATATTTGAACTCAAATCTGACCAGTTTTTGGTCAGCAGTCTTATCAACTGTCCCACCCACTGCCTCTATGGGTACTTCCCTCAAGTGAATATTAAGCCAATTTTCTGTTAATGGGGTAGGGAAGTTCAAAGTCAAATTTCCACTCTTAATCCAATTCCCGAGCCAAACCCTGAGTATATAATTAAGTTGTCTTGTCCTTTGTCCTTTATGTGTTCCTTAACTCAGCCACCTACCACATTCTCATTTCCTATGTCAACCTACCTTCTTGGTCTGTCCCTTAATATAACTCGTTATTTGGTACTAGAACTCCAAAAATTGTTTTGATGGTCTTGCGGTATAGACTGACTACCTGTGTTCTGATAGTGGAAAGTTGCATTCTTAGTTTCTTGAGGTTGGTAGGGGCCTTGGTCTAGTTGTCAGATTGCCAGCTCCCCTACCAACATTCTGTTACTTTTCATATGTCCAGATACTCTGTGGATATCCCATTGGACAAAACAGTTGTCAACAAGGATGTGTTCCGTGACCCTGCACTAAAACGTAAGGCAAGGAGGGAGGCCAAGGTTAAGTTTGAGGAAAGGTGAGTAATACAAGATAGTATAAAACTAAATTAGCTCCCTATAATGTGGAGGCTTTGTCCTTTTTCCTCAATGGTGCATTTTTATCTCTTCATCAATGCCTTTTTTTCTCTTTAGGTACAAGACAGGCAAAAACAAGTGGTTCTTCCAGAAGCTACGGTTTTAGAACTACTATGTTGGTCAGTAAATAAAATGTTTACTGAAAATGAACGTTTGTGTGTCTGATTCATAGAGTACGTGGGACCTGAATCACCCTTTACAGAGGAGGAGACTATAATTAATTGTCTAATCAAGTGGAGGGGAGCAGAAAGTAGACTAGGGTTAGGGGGCAGGGTGCTGTTGAAATGTGCATAAGTACACACACAACCCATACCACACAGTATCATTTATTGAGTGTTTAATTTATGCCTGGTACTGTGCTAAGTCCTGGGCATGTACAAAAGTGAAACAGCTTCTGTTCTCAAGGGGCTTACATTCTAGTAGGAAATGTGGGCATATACGTAAGGGTAGTTTTGGGGAGGGAATACAGTAGCAGCTGAGGAAATTGCTAAAGGCTTCATGTAGAACTAGGGGTTAGTAATCAGAGATCTATTAACTTGTTTTTAA
>CM053586.1:225186097-225217403 GCA_028646515.1 Pseudochirops corinnae
GGGTGGGGGAAAGAGGGGGAGAAAATATGTAACTCAAAATCTTGTGGAAATGAATGATGTAAACTATAATAAAATTTTTTTTTAAAAAAGAAGAGAATATGCTAATATAGAATAACACTGCATACTGCTTCACAAGCGCTAAGCCATTTTTTGTGGGTACTCTGTCTCCCTCCTTGGCTTCCTAGCCATACAAAGACAAGAGGATTTTTTCTTCTCTTGGATGACCTTTTCTTTTGGTTTCTCTCTCATAAGCCTTTGGAAAGCAAATAGCTTATTTCATTTACGCTCTAAATTTCCCATCACACCTCTACAAAGGGCCAGGTACCAAATGGCTCAGTAGATGTCTGCAGACAAAAATGTATTTACCTTTTTCTGATTTGGTCTGTTTCAAGTCTGGCTGGTCCATGGAAGGGCATAGCCCAGATTCCTGAGAAGCAGGCCTGTTGGAAGTCTGACTACTATGTTGTTCCAAGACAGCCTCTAAGACGGCCATTTCCTGTTGGAGTTTTTTCAGGTTGTCTTGCATGGTGTCCCTTTGCTACAACAAAGAAATGATCCCGCGTCAGAAGATTATGTTTCTCTCAAAATGGAAAAATCCTGCGTTAAAGCTAATTACAAAGTCATATTTCATGAAGAGAACACAAATTGCCCAGTATTGAATGACTAAATCTGATCAAACACCTATAATCTAACCAGGTTCACATAAGGTATGCCCATGAAATTGTTCTAAGTAGAAATGGGGAAGGAAACTTCAAAATCAATGACCTGTTATAAGGTGGTTATCTTGGTTTAAAGCTCATGGGAACAGAAAAAAAACCCCAAAAACCCTTGAGAAATTTAATACTTTTAAGATATTCAATTAACTTGATTTTATGCTTTATATAGGCTTTGTTTTTGTCTGACTTATATTTTAAAGATATAGGAAAGATTAACTTTACTTTGTTAGTACAGAGAAGATTTAGGTTAGGCAATTAAAAAGTTGCCAATTATCAAGGTGATTAAACACTTTAAAAAGGCTCCTTAGAGGTCCTTAATCTTGCTTGGAGACTGAAATTGACTTAGAGAATTTGCTTCTAGCTCTAGGATTCTCTGACTCTTTGGCTTCAGTCAGAAAGAATAAGGAGCTAATGCTAATGAGGTGCTTAGAAGATCACTGCAGAAAAGGATGAACGAAATATTAATAGGCTAGTGGCTTCCTAAAGAAAGACTACCAAAAAATATATAAATGGGGAAAAAAACCAGTCATTGTTCTAAATATAAGAACATTCAACTAATGAGGCCATAGGGGCAGGTCTTAGGAGTAGAGTTTGAACCCCACTTCTGATGTTTACTACCTGTGAGGCCATAGATGATTAACTTAGTATCTCGAGCCTCAGTTTCTTCAACTGTAAAATGGAGATATCTATAGGCCCCTCCTCCTATTGCTATGAATTTCAAATGAGATAACATATAAAACATTCTGCAAACCTTAACCAGCTCTATAAATACCACCTATCACTATTATATTTATGTTTTTTCTTAGTTTACAAGTCCACTCATGACTTCATTTTAAGAAAGGGCCAACTAAGACATGGCTTTTGGAAGGCAAAGGGTTAAAAGGTCATTCTTAGACTCAAACTGAAGTAAGGACCTTCCAAAACAGACACTTCTTCACATGCATCAGGAACTTCAACAGCTGGCTGCAAAAATTTGGCAAGAAGAATTGTTTCTCTTATCTCTTACTTCTTGTAATTCTTGAAAACATCTTTGCCTTTCCCTAAGAACAGGCCATGTTCCTCCTCCTGCCACACTGAATTCAGAGCTTTAGCAGGAGGTTTTTATGAGTGGAAAATGTATTCCCAGCTTGACAAAGGTTTCTCCTGCCACACTGAGATTGCACTGCTGCGAAGGACTTTCGTAGCAACAGCACTGCCACCATGTGGAGCTTGCTTGTGCTCACATCCATGATCAGAAAATGGACAAGGTTTTTCCGTGGCAACCCCTGCTATGGTACGATAAAAAGGCCTCTGATTAATGCTTCCAGAATTCTATTCTGCTTGCTATATGGCATGATTACCATATCCTGCTTCTATGTAGCTAACAAGCAGCTCAGGAAGGCAGAAAGAATAGCAAGAGAAGGATGACTATATAATTGTACTCTGAGGGGTGAGGATACAGGGACCCTTCCATTTTTAACAATTAAATGTTCAAAGTACTGCTTTCTGCCTGGACAGCAACTAGGCATCCGCATCCTGTTGGGGTTTGGCCAGTCACGTTATAGAGATCTCAGATCTGTGATGCTTGGATGTAGTTAAGGCCCTAGTTAACCAGGAAATAGCTTTAGATAACCCATTAATTTCCATTGCTGCCAGGCATCTTCCTTATAAATGCATCTGGATGTATTCTTTCTCTGCCCATTGGCTCAATGGCTCTTTACTGACTAACAGGAAGATTCAAATTTCCCTTCCTGGCATTCAACACCCTCTCCAATCTAGTGCCCCCCTACTTTATCTTTTTTTTTTTTTTTTTTTGCTTTTTGGAGGGGAAGGCAAGGAACTTGGGGTTAAATGACTTGCCCAAGGTCACATGGCTAGTAAGTGTTAAGTGTCTGAGGCCGGATTTGAACACAAGTCCTCCTGACTCCAGGGCTGGTGCTCTATTCACTGTGCCACCTAGCCCCTCCCCCCCACTTTGTCTTACTTAATACCACTCTCATCTGACTCTGTTTAGATAGATAGATACAGCATTCATTAAACACTTATTATGTGCCCATCGCAATTGCAAGTGCTGAGAATACAAATACGAATGAACATGACAGTCCCTGCGCCAAGGAGCTGACATTACCCTGGAGGTGGGACAACATATAAAGGGGGGTTGGAAAGCAGGGGGGGAGGGGTGGTCTAGACATGGCTAGGAAGTGAGGAGAAGGTATGGCTCTGAACACTTCGCAAGCCCAGAGTGGTTCCAGGAACAGAACCCATGTTTCTAGCAAGAAGGAGCTGAGCTGACGTCTGGAGCGGGGATGGTGTGATCTGGGGATGCTTGGAAGTGTGTTTCAATCAGACCAGACAAGCTGCCATCCTCATATGTGTCCTGTGTATTCCTGCCTCAGTGCCTTTATCTGCATTGTTTCTTGTGCTGAAAATGCCCATTTTTCTACTTCCACTTAATGAATTAAATTATACTACGGTTATTTATAACTACAAATGGTCCATAGTAAGTTATAAGCACTATAAGGACAAGGACCACGACATTAAATTCTGTAATCATCCCCAGTATCTACCCTAGACCTCCATAAGTAGTAGGTACATAATAAAAGTTTTGGTGAGCTGTCTTCTCTACAATTCTATTTATCACCTTAGTCTATTTGTGCTAAGACACATTATGCTAATCTGTAATCTCTGATATCAGGTTTTGGGGGCAAATGTTTACTGTAACGCTTTGAAAAAAAATCAAACAAGCCCCCAAATTAAAAAACATAAACAAAAAAATCTCTTAAATTAATACCTATGACATTTCTAAGAATAGGACCAAACAACAGAAACTGGAGCAAATAATGGGGCAAGGATACTTATTCAGGGTGACAAACAGTATGACAGGATCAGAAATTAGATCCTTCGAGTTTCCAATATAAGAAACATAGCATTTTTCTGCGATGGTGAAAGCATCCTTTTCCAAGCTCCCCAGATCCAGAAAGAATCAGGAATCAGAGAGAGAGAAAGGAAAGGCCCCACAGGTCTCTTCATCTGTCTAGTCACCATGGCAATCCTGTATAAATGGGGACAATGCTTTTTGTACCTGATCTCAGCTCAGGTACAAAATAGAAAGAAGCCATACAAACTTCCTCTGTAGTCCAATAGGCCCTAAGCTTCAGGAAACTTCCTTTCCATAGAAAATGAAGAGAAGACTTTTCTTCTTTCTCTCTCTCTTTTTTTTCAGGGGTGGGAGATCATGGATATGGACCATTATATATCCTCAGATGAGGCTGATGTGTTGGTTAGTTTTGCTGAACTGGTTTTTTTTTTGTATTCTTTGTTATAAGGAATGGCTTGCTGAGTAGGAGAGGAAAGATGAACATATATTTGGAAGTGAAGGTAATAGGAGAACAGACAACAATTAAAAATTTGAAAAAAAAAGTAAACTGAGGGTGATAAGACCTCTCTCACAGTCCTTGCAGCACAGTAAGGATTTGGGAAGAAGTTCCGATAAAATCAAGTCAAATATTCCACTACTTCAAATATCAATGATTTCATTGAGGTGGCCATGCCTCCCATCATGATGTAAACTAACCTAATAGGTTTTCTTCCTACATTTCAGCTTGGCATCAAAGACATTAAGTTCTATAACTCCTGCCAGCATGGCTTGAGATAACATAGGAACAAAGAGAGGGAACCACTTCTCCAGGATTGAGTAAATGAACAAATTTAACAGCAGATTCTAAGAATCATAATGAGCATACCTTGAACCTCAAATGTCCCACATTAATCCCAAAGCTTTCTTTGTTTCTGGACTAGAAGAGACTCACTGAATGCTTAATAATACAGTATACCACTGCTACAGTATTTAGGCCTCTCAAGCAAAGGATTCTAGAGCTGAAAAAACAGTGAGGAAAGATATTGTTCTCTCCCTAATCCCTGCTTGGTCTTTCAATGCAAAGAATTATGAAAAGAAAAGAACTAATTCCCACTTAATTTTTGCTTCTTATTTACTTGCTGGCAACCAGAGGCTTAGGGTGTGAGGAAAAAAAAAATCTCAAAAGAGATGTAGGAGGTAGGAGGCATGAGTCTTCTTCTAGGGATGGGGGAACAAATGTCGTAGGTAATTCATTTAGTGAATCAGGTCTCATCAATGATAAAATGTACCACCAGGGTGTTTTCTTTGAGAGGCAGAAAGTCACAGTGAAAGACTGCTGTGCTCAGTGTCAGAAAGGTCTGGGTCTGAATCCCACTTCCCTGGTGACTAGTGGTATGACCGTGAAGTCACATAACCTCTCTGACTCTTACTTTTCTTATTTATAAAAGGGCAATAATAATATTTATCATACCCAATCTCACAGAACTGTTGTCACGATCCAATGAGTTCCGGTATATAAAGTGTATTGCAAACTTTACAGCACATTTATAAAAAAGTTTAGCTATAATCATTCTCCAGCAGGCTACTCTACCTCAAAATTTAGGAGCATTCATCCCAAAAGATTCTTTTAAAAGATAAGAGAGAGTCTTCAATACTATTTATGCCAAATATTTTCAGGACAGATCATTTGAAAAAACAAAAAACAAAACACAAAACTGCAAATGCCTACAAAACAAGAGAAAAAACACAGCTTCTGACAGAAAGGCCAGTGAATATTTTAAAGATGGAAAGGCAAGATGCTTGCAAACAGGAAGAAAATCACATAGGTTCCAGTTTGGGATGATGAGTTAATCAATGCCTCTATAGATAAGTGTTTGAACAAAGGAGAGGGTAAGTAATGCTTCCCAGTGCTGCCCAGGCTATGCCTCAGCCCTGGGGAGAAGGCGTGGGCTCAAGCACCATCTCCTGGGGGAAACCTTCCCTGACCTGTGCCCCCCAGCCCACTCAAGAGTTCTCTCTGTCCTCTTATTTCCTTGGAGCCTGATTGGGGTCTCTATTCTTTCATGTTATCACATTTTTCCCCCTGATTTCTACTTAAGTGGGAGCATTTTTTATCTGTCCCAGCAGGAGATAAGGCCCTTAAAGGTCATGATAGTATCCTTTTTGTTTCTATGACCTGAACAACTTCTTGGCCATTTCTTTGTGTCATCTAGCAGAATGCCTCCCACATGTTAGATGCTTGAGAAACGTCCATTAAATTAATTTGTGATAAAATACCACAGAATCCACTACAAAGGACAATGATAATAATTAACGCTTAATGAATGAATGAGCAAAGTGCCCGCTATGGCCCTAACAGGTTCTATGGGAAAAAACAAAAAAAACAAAACAAAACACAAAACCTCTTCCATACTTTAGAATACAAATTCTTAATCATGTGTGTGTACGTGTGTGTGGTCCCTTTGTCAGTCTGGTAAAGCTTAGGGAGTCCTCAGATTTTTTTAAATAAATAAAATCAAATACATAGAATTACAAAAGGAACAAATTATATCAAAATACAGTTATCAAAACATTTTTAAAGGAACAAGCTCACAGACCTCAGGTTAATAACACCGGTTTTAAAAGATGGTCTACATTAGCTGCCCTGGCTAGGAGAAAATCATCACAGATAGCCAAACCTCTGATGATATGTTTCGTAGTCTCAGGTAGGGCTAGACGTTGGAAGACAGATGTGCAGTCTGTCCTCAGGCATGTATGTAAAGTCTATCCAACCAAACCAGACTGAGTTTATACTTCTGGCATAAACTTTGAGAACCCAAGATTATACTATAATGAGATATCAGTGTAGAAGAATAGTGGAGGATTTCATACACATGAGAAATTATTAAAGGGCTATTTTTTTTTTTTTGGTTCCTAGACCTGAAATTGAATCCAACACTACTACTCATTATGGCCGCCCCTCAGGTTTTTCAAGTAAAGGATAAACAATATGCATGTGTGAAATGTGTGACATATGTCATATGTATGACATATGTCATACGTAAATGCTGAAGATACATCTGTGCGTGAGCATGCACACACACAAATGCAATACCGATACACATATCAATTTTCATACCTGAGTGGTTAAAATCTCACTCTGAAAGGATAGCTGTGAAATGTCTCCAGGATGGCTTGTTTCACTGTCATACCCAGATGCAGATTCACCTTAAATGATTTTTTTGAAAAAAGAAAATAGATGTAAATTGTAAAATGAGACAACACAGTAAAGCACAATGCTTTTTAAGTTTCCCACTTTTTTTTTGGGGGGGGGGGAGAAATAAATATCATTATGGAGTTTTAATTTTGTACAAGGAAACCAGTTAGAATTACATTTAAAACTAAATTTAAAAAAGGATGGGTGCATTCACCAAACAGATATTTCTTTCCACTGACAAAGTATACACACAAACACACAAAGATGAGTCTCCCTTTCTTTTCAGAACCTAAGGCAGGCACCTAAAAGATCCTTTTAGAAAAATAAGTCATGATCTCAAGAAATTATATTACATCTTATTCAGAGATCTATCCTCTTAACTCCATAGTCATTCGTTCAAAATTTTGTGTGTGTGCCTTAGGAGAAAATGGGCTGAAAGTTTAAAGCTGAGACATAAATTTTCATCTCTCTTTAACATTCAAAGCATCAAAAACAAACATTTATTAGGTCAGTAGTATAAACTAGACTTCAGCAAACACAAAAGCCTGGGGCCAATACCTAAATTTAAGTCCACACCCTGGTCCTTGAGGTGACGGTCTTCATTTAGGTCAGTTTCCCTTTCTCCCTCCTCTTGGGGAACCTTGAGCATCTCACTGCCACTTTGGATTTCCTGGGTCCTGGGATGAATTCTCCCTTGTTTGGATGAACCAAACACCGAGGCGGAATCCTTGTCATTTGCTTTTCCAGTTAAGTCTTCTAATGAATTAGAGTGTGAAGAAAATAAACTACCAGAACATTCAGAATCTTGGCTGGAATTATCATCCTGGGATGCTTCCCTACATACTAGAAGACTGCTAGCATTCATACCATTTCTGTTTAGGAAGGCTGGATTCTCTTCTGCCTTGTCTGCTGAAAGCTCTATGGAAATAGTTTTATTTTTGGTGGGCTGAGAGGGTGTACTTGCTGCTTTGCCAAATATTAATTCTTGAAAGCTTGGAAGCTCTCCCTCCTCACTAGACATATCCTCTTCTTCTGAAGACTCCAGTTTCCGGGCCTGTCTTCGGGATTTCCAAGTCAAACTAGGATTTCTATGGCCTAGAGGGCTATGGCTTTTTCTAGACTGTCTTACCTGAAAATTTGGACCAATTTTGTCAAAAATAGCAGATTGCTCTTTGATGTCACTTTCAGCAAAGCTGGTGTTTTCTTTTATTTCGCCATCACTGTCCAACAAGTTGGGAGTCTCAGACCAAACCTGAGAAGAATGTGTACT
The DNA here is from genome assembly GCA_028646515.1 of Pseudochirops corinnae. Taxonomy (NCBI): domain Eukaryota; kingdom Metazoa; phylum Chordata; class Mammalia; order Diprotodontia; family Pseudocheiridae; genus Pseudochirops; species Pseudochirops corinnae. The sequence continues at coordinate 225,194,116 of CM053586.1, forward strand.
CTCTTTAGTTTGTTCTAAACATGGAGATGAATCTGTACTAATGGCCTGGGCTAATTTTCCATTTCCTTTCTCCCCTTTTCTTTTAGGCTCTTTGCAATTATCTTGAGGAAAGCTTTGTTGACAGATTTGGGAATGCACAAGCTTTAATTTGGGTGGTGTATTTAATTCAGATACTTTGTTTTCACCTTTTTCTGCCTGACTGCCTTCTCCACTAGAGCCTATGATGATAAATCTATTTAAGTCAGTTGCTTTAGAAATATATTCTCTGCTGTTACTTTGGCTTACTGGACTTAAGCTGCTTTGGGCTAAGCTTTCATTTCCCATAGCTGTTTCAGGGCATGTAGTCTGTTCATCAAGTCTTTCCTCCAGGAGGTTTTTTGTATATATAGTTTCACTAGAAGATGACCTTGGTGGAGAAACTGATTGTTTTTGATAAGGAACTTGTGAAATTCCCTGGTTGTTTCCAGCCATGTGTTCACAGTCATTGCTACCATGTAATGGAGCTATGTGACAAAGCCTAGAGACTCCTGTGGTATTACATTTGGCATAATCACCTGGCTTCCTCTCCTCTGTCTGACAAGCCGAAGCTAAACTCATGACTGCAGACTTTGGCCCAACTGGCTTGTGTGCTTCTCTGTTCCCCTGCTTTTCTTTTTCCTGGCCCCCACAATTTGTGGTGTTACCTAGACTCTGCCGACTTACATCCCCAGGAACAGCGTAGGGTTTCGTACGTTCTTGCCTTGGGCTGGAACACAGAGCAAATGACTGGCGCTTTGAACGTTTGAAGGTATTTTGTAAATACTGGGTGTCCAGTTCACTATCCTCCATTTCTGAGGTTGTCTTGGAGGCATTTTTAACTTCCTGTCTCATCAGACTCCTCAAATCTTCTTCACTACTTTCAGTGTTTTTGGATGAACAACCATCTAAGAGTTCCTTGGGGGTTTCCATTACTTCACAGTCTCTTCTGTGAGGACTGGGTCCTGCTTTTGAATTTTGGGGATTATCAGCTGGAAACAATGAAGTACTGTCCTGAGTGTCCCAATCAGTATCAAGAACCTCCAAAGCCTCCAAGCTTCCTTGGGCTCTTTCATCTTGCAACCCCTCCCCTCCACTTAATGCCAGATCTTGGTCTTGGTCTTTGCTGCTTGCCATTGCTTCCAGGCTCCTTTCGTCTCCTTCTTCTGTGAGACTATAGCTAGCTAACACTTGATCCTTATCAGTAGATAGACTGTCAGTAGCACAGGCAAGCACGTTTCCTATTTTTAGCTCTGGGGAAACTTCACTGACACACTTTTCTTCTGCTTGTTCACCTGGCTTATGGGCCTTCTTGACTCCAACTGAAATTTCTTCTGACAGCAGCTGAAGCCTTCTGCTGCGTCTGATTTGCTTCTGTTCCGAATTATTTCCTTTCCTTATCTCTTCACTGCTGGGATAGCTATCGATTTGTAGTTCAGTCTCATTAGAAGAGCTTGGGTCTCTATCAGCTACAAGCTCAAGAGCACAGATGATTCGGGCTGAAGGCTTCTTCCTCAGTCTGTCTTTTTTTGTCATTTTGGCATCTCTACCATTTAATTCAAGTTCCCTCTGGTTTGTGCTACCAGCTGCAGGCTCTGTTCCAGTTCTGAAAGTAGATTCTTTCTCCACAGAGAACAGTTCTGATGTCTGAGCATCTTTCACTTTCCCTACATGACCATCTAGTGCTTCCTTTTCAGGATGACCGTTAGTCGTGTTCATCACTTGGTCGTTTTGTTCTTTTCCAAGAATCTGGTCAACAGCATTTTTCCTTTCAGGGGTTTTGTGAACAACTGGAACATCTGTCTTCCTGATGAAGTCCTCAGGTTGCAGGTCAGATATGGTCTTTCTTTTACGCTTTAAGTTGGTTTTTTTGGGAGGCTCTGGGGGGATCAAAGACTCAGGAGCAACAGCTTCAGCAAACAAGTTTTCAGTTATATAATTCAAATTAGGGTGACTTGACTTTCTCCGATAGGTTTTTCCAAATATTTTATCTTCAATATTATTGTTTTCTGCTGGCCTGGGACAGCTTCTTTCAGGCACATGTAGCCAGGGATCATCAGTGGTGTCAGCCACTAGGTCGGTCTTCTCAGAAATGCTAGAATTTCCATCTGCGGTATCTGCATGCCCATCTTCTAAGGCACTAGGTATCTCTGCATTCTGCTCATGGGAGTTATCAGAGCCTAAAATGTCATTACTTCTGGATAACCACTCATTAACTTTCTGAATACTGCTTTTCAGTTTGGTTCCAGACAGGCAGTTCTGAGGATTACCTCTGGGGTTTTCAGGGTGCTGTGGCTTCTCCTCTAGTTCCTGCCTCTCACATACATGATGGGCATTCAGTTCATGCTGCTCATGGGAACCTGGGGTCTTCCCAGCGCTACATATTTCCTTAATTTCACCAAGACTGTTCTGCTGGTTCCTTGCTAAGCCAGGTTGTTTGCTTTTATTACAGAGTTCAACCTTTTCTACATTCATTCTGTCTGCATTGGGCAATAAACTGGTGGTTTCAGGAAGTAATGAATTGGCATGAGTGTCTGTGTCACATGGCTCCATATTCACGTTTGAGGAAGAAATACCCTGAGACACCTCTGGATGTCCCTCAGTAGCATTCTCCTCGATGACATGTGCATCTTTGGTATTAGGTTGATGCTGTTGCAGGCTCTTTATGGTCCCGTCAGGTAACTCATACTGAGCTGAAAAAAATACAAAAATAACAAAGCACTTATAGGCTTATGCTTCATTTTAAACACATTTTAGAAGAACTTTAAAAATTATGTAAGTGGCTACTTTCATGGAAAATGACCCAGAAAGATTAATGGAACTGTATAAAATATGTATAATTAAGTTTGTTTATGGATTCATTATTCTCTATTTATTAAGATTCTCATTCCTTTCATTTAAAAATAGTTAAAATTTAGTCCCAGAATTTCCTTATTCCTAAATTGTACTTCTCCCCTGCCCCCAGCCTCTAAAAGCTTATTAAAACTAAAGTGGTTAAGCCCCATCCACTCAAGGTTATGCTCCATCTACTGAACCATGCTCCACACATTAAAAAAACTCAGAACACAAAGAGAAATGACATATACCACAATATAAAGTGAATGGCAACAGTACATTAATAAAATAACATGATAGTAAGAGCAGTAATTTTCATAAAGATAAAATTATGGCGAGGAGATGTGTTCTTGGGCTCCCAAAACTCTGACTATAAGAGTTTAACATAGATTCCTGTTCCCCCCTAATTCCCTCCAGGCCTAAGTCTAACAGGAAACAGAAAAATCAGAACTTGGGCAAGATGGAAGATTAGGGGGGAAGCATTCAGCTATCCTCTCCCAATATTCTCCTCCAAACAACTCCAAACAAAACCTAGCTTGGCAGAGCCAACAAAAGGTCAGGGTGAAACATTCTTCCAGCTCAGGAAAATTTAGGAGGTCAGAAGGAGTGATCTGTGACACAGTGCTAGAGACTGCCTGAAGAACACATGAATGTAACACCAGTGGTGGGAGTAAGTGATGGTGATAGAAGCAGCAGCAGCTTTGGGGACTCTCAAGTCAAGAGATGGTAAGAGACGTGGCAACTGGTCAGAAAGAGATTATAGGCAACCCCTGTGCTAGCACCAAATACAGGACAGGAAGCTGTCTGACAATACCATTGCCTATATCCATTTCTGGGTCACAGGAACATTTTGGTAAAGAGGAAGCAGTGGTTCTAAGAAGTCATAATGCTTTTGGTCACAAGGGATTAGGGATATTGAGGAACTGTACTGATTGTAATCCCAAGAGATCAGGGGCCTTTCCAGGGTAAGGACAGAGTACAGACCTGGAGAACAGTAATCACACATCTCCCCAGAATCTTAGAAGCAACGAAAACTTCCAAACTCCTAGAACTAGCTGGGAAAACAGAAGCGAAGAAAAGCCTGAAATTTGGGACAGTGCCCCTTTCTCCTCTCTGTTCCTCCTGGGAACAGAGCCCAACTTTAACATATATTCAAAGGCAAGAAAACAGGCTAGCAAAATGAGCGTACAGCAAAAAAAGAACCTGACCATGAAAAGCTGCTAGTGACAGGGAAGATCAAGACACAAACTGAGAAGACAATGAAGTCAAAACAGCTACAAGCAAATCTTCAAAGAAAAAATGTGAACTGAGCTTAGAATTCCTGAAAGAGTTTAAAAAAATGATTTTCAATATCAAATAAGAATGGCAGAAGAAAAAATCATTGAGGGAAGAAAATTATGGAAAGACAATTAACAGGTTGGTAAAAGAGGTACAAAAAAATGCTGAAGAAAATAACACCTTAAAAAGCAGAATTGGCAAAATGGAAAAAGAAGTACAAAAGCTCACTGAAGAAAATAATTCCTTGAAAATTAGAATTGGGAAAGTGAAAGCTAATGAGTCCATGAGACATCAAGAAACAACATAAAGTCAAAAGAATGAAAAAAAATACAAAAAAAATGTGAACTATCTCATCAGAAAAACAACTAACCTGGAAAATAGATCAAGGAGAGATAATTTAAGAAATACTGGTCTACTTGAAAGTCATAATTAAAGAAAGAGCCTGGACATCAAATTCCAAGGAATTATAAAGGAAAATCTGCCCTGGTATCCTAGAACCAGAGGATAAAATGGAAAATGAAAGAATCTACCAGTCATCACCTGAAAGAGATGCAGAAATAAAAACTCCCAGGAAGATTATAATCAGATTCCAGAGTTCCTAGGTCAAAGAGAAAATATTTTAAGCAGCCAGAAAAAATACCATTTGAATACTGTGGAGCCACAGTTAGGACCACACAAGATTTAGCAGCTACCACATTAAAGGAGCAGAAGGCTTGGAATATGATATTCCAGAAGGCAAAAAAATCTGGGATTACAACCAAGAATAACCTAGCCAGCAAAACTGAGTATAATTCTTCGAGGGAAAAAAATGGCTATTTAATAAAATAGAGAACTTTCAAGCCTAGAGTTATATTGAAAATTTGATTTCAAGAGAAGGATAAAAAGTAAAAAATATGAAAGACAAATCATAAGGGACTCAATAAGATTAAACTGTACCTTTCTATATGGGAAGAGGATACATATAACTTCTAAGAACGTTCTCATTATTGGGGCAGTTAGAAGAACTCTACAGAAAGAGAGAGGGGGTGGGAATGAGTCAAAGATGTGAAAAAAAAATGGATAGATGAGAAAGAGGGATGTCCCCGGAGAAGGGGGGAGGGAGAGAAAGAATGGGGAAAATTATCTCACATAAAAGAGGCATGTAAGGAAGAGCTTTTACAGTAGAGGAAAAAATTGTAAGGGGTGGGCAACAATTGAACCTTACTCTCATCTAAATTGGTTCAAAAAAGGGTACACAGTCAACTGGGTACAGAAATTTAGCTTCCCTAATAGGGAAGTAGGAGGGCAAGAGGATAAGAGAAAGTGGGTGGTGATGATAAAAGGAAGGGCAGATAAAAGAAGATCGTGGTCAGAAGCAAAACAGACTTTAAAGGAAGGACAGTATAAAAAGAGAGAGAGAGAAGGATAAACAGAAGAAAATAGGAAGGAAGGAAGGACATATACAGTAATCATAACTGAATGTGATAAACTCACCCATAAAGATGGCTGAAAACAGATAGCAGAATGGATTATAAAACAGAATCCAACAATATATTGTTTACAAGAAACACACTTGAAACACAGACACACACAAAGAGTTAAAAATAAGGAGCTGGAGCAGAATTTATTATGCTTCAGCTGAAGTAAAAAGCCAGGGATAACAGTTATGATCTCAGACAAAGTAAAAGCAAAACCAGACCTAATTAAAAGAGATAAGCAGAGAACTACATCTTGTTAAAAGGATTTAGTTTAATATTTCTACTTTTTAAAATTTAGTTGTGAGGTTTTTATGACCTGATACTTAAGTCAGTTTTTGTGAAGTTGTGTTGTACAGCTGTGCAAAAGGTATACTCCTTTCTACTCCTGATCAGTTTTCTCCAGAGGTCTATCATAAGATTTTATTCATCCCTTTCAATTCTTATTTATTTTTTGCTTAGATTTATCTAGCCCTGAGAAAGGAAAGTTGAGGTCCCTCTATTTCCTCCTGTAATTCATTTAACTTTTTCTTTAAAAATCTGGATGCTAGTTGGTGCATATATGTTTAGTATTGTTAAATCAAAGAAAAAGAAGGGGCAGCTAGGTAGCACAGTAAATATAATACCGGCAATGAAGTCAGGAAGACCTAAATTCAAATTTGACTCCAGACACTTAATAGCTATGTGACCTCAGGCAAATCACTTAACCCCAACTACCTCCATAAGAAAAAAAAGAAAAAGGAAAAGGACCTATATAGATACAAAAATATTTATAGCAGCTCTTTTTGTGGTGGCAAAGAATTGGAAATTGAGGGGATGTCCATTAATTGATATAAAATTGTGCCGTAAGAAATGATGATGGAAATGGTTTCAGAAAAGCCTGGGAAGGCTTATATGAACTGATGCAAAGTAGTAAAGTGAGAAGAACCTGGAGAACATTGTACACAGTAACAGCAATAATGAATGGATGATCAACTGTGAAAGACTTTGCTATTCTCATCAAGACAATTCCAGAGAACTCATGATGAAAAATGCTATCCATTTCCAGAAAGAGAACTGATGAACTCTGAGTACAGAATGAAGCATTCTTTTTTTTACTTTATTCTTGTTTGTTTATCTGGTGTGTTTTTTCCTTTGCAACACAGCTAATACAGAAATATGTTTTGCATGACTTCATATGTATAATCAACATTGTATTACTCATCACTTTGGGTGTGTGTGTGGGGCTACAGTGAGGGACAGAATTTGGAACTCAAAATTTGTAGAAATGTTAAAAACATTTTTTAAACAAATAATTGGAAAATACTTAATGAAATAACTTTAAAAGATTTTTTAAAAAGAAAAGAAATATAGAAATTCACCTTGCCCTCCAAGAAAGTAAGGAGCAAACCCGGGGGCGGGGGGGGAAGGGGAACACATGAGAGGACAGATTAGGGGAAGGAGTAATTGGTATGCTTGCCATCTTGGGGTAGGAGGTAGGGGAGTGATGGGGAGAAAATTTGGAACTCAAAATCTTGTGGAAATGAATGTTAAAAACTAAAAATAAATAAATAAATATTTTTTTAAAATGCACAATTATATAGTTAAAAGAAAAGAAAAATCAGCATTGGGATAAGTATAATTAACTAAGGATGAAGAAAAATGAATGGGCTGGATGGAGAAGGCAGATCACTAAGTTATTGTTTCAATGAGAACCCAGAGACATTGAGGCCCCAATTTATCAAAACCAAAAGGAAGAAGCAGTTGCATTTTGGGGTAAGACTTTAATTGTGGGTCCCCTACCAATCACTTTTGGCTTGGCAGGAAGAAAAGTTGGAGTCCACTTAGAGCAGAGGTCTCCTGGAAAAGTAGTACAATCAAGAATCTTTGTAACCTGGTAATCCTGAAGGATAAGGGTACAGTAAATTAGGGGGTTAGGGAAGGTCAAAAGCATCTGCAAGAAGAACAGACTAACCTGGGAACAGAAGGGCTAAGCCATGGTGCTTAAATTTCTGCCAAGATGCATCAAGGGGCTGGCTACAGGCACACTAATGAGACATTCATTTGACAAATCAAGGTGAACATCCAAGTACAAAATACAAAAAAATCTTACTAATGAGCAGCCTTCCATGGTTTCCAGCAAAAAAGCTGCCTTATTGCTTTATGGAAATTGATCATCCAATTTGCATTTGGTAAATCAGTCAAACAATGTTATACTTGGGTGTGTTTACAATTCATCAGAGGTGATATTCTAATCCTGTTTTTGGCAAGCCTGGCCAAAGTGACCCAGGACAGCTCATTCAACCTCTAAATATTTTAGGCAACTCTAGAAGTTGTAGATAAGGCATCTATCTGCATTGGTGGAAGGAGTTTTCTTATGGGAGTTCCCTGTACTGATAAAATTATGAATCTGGTTAAATAAATGGATGGTACTGCTAAAATGACATAGGACTATTTGAGGCAACCTTATGCAGGGTGTGGATGAAAAATAGGAATCACAATGATTTCATGACATCTTAATGGACTAATGACATAGGAATTTCCCAACCAACTGATAAAACTCATTGTGAAAAGTAAGGAGAAATAAAATAAACCAAATGAAGCAAGGGCACAGAAAAGCAGCAGGTCTCAAGCACTGCTGTAACAACTATTTGTCCCTGATAAGAGATACAAACTATCTGGTTTAAATGGTTACCACAACCCCCCAGTTGGTCAAAAAGCACTTCTTTCACAATATCAAAAGTATTTGGTCACCCTCCCTAATCTCCAGCCCGGGAATGGGGAATGTTTTCTTATTCTGACAATAAATGCTGCTAGTTGCATGACAAATACTGCTTTTTTCTCCCTAGGTTAATCTCGTTTCTCCACTCCTCCCTACTTATCTATCTTAAATTGCCAGAGAATGCCACTGACTGACAATGTACTCTAATCGGTTCAGAAAGGTTGTAAAAACCAAACGCTTCAGTTTCTTAGGAAACTGAAGGTGCTATCAGCACTTTTCCTTAGCATGCTAACAGATTTCTTTGCTTTCAGGTTGGCCTTCTATCTTTGGCCTCATTCCTCTCCTAGGAGAGAATTCTCCAGCAAGGAATGTGTGCAAACACACCAGATTATACAGTAAATCTGAGATTGCTATTCTATACAAGGCAAAGGATGCTATGGATTATAAAAGGTCCCTGTTGTTCATTAGGGCCATTTGGTAACACTGCATGTACCCATGCTCTCTTCTGCACTCAACAAGTCAGGAATTATGAGGAAAGATTGTCATTACCTTTTCCCCTGGGCTTCAGTCTGACTTTAGGTCTGGTTCCTTCTGGTGAGGTTTGGCATAATTCTTGGTCTTCCACACTGTAGGAAAGAAGACAGAGGCTCTAATGAGAAAGAGGAGTCACATCTTCATAGAACTAAAACTGAGCTAGAACATTAAGGAATTCTTCTCCTCAGACTTACAATCTGAAGGAACTTTATGGTCCCCTCCTTTTACATATAAGGAACCTTAGGTACAAGGAAGTTAAGTGATTTCACCTAGGTAATGTGTATACAGCATCTGAATTGAGGTAATTAACAATAATAATCGTAATAACCAACATTTATATCGTGCTTCTTTAGTGTGTGCCAATTTTAAAGCTAAGTGCTTTACAATCATCATCTCATTTGATCCCCACAACCACCCTGGAAGGTAGGTCCTATTATGATTCCCATTTTACAGTTGAGAAAACTGAGACAAACTGTGCCCAGGGTCACACAGCTAGTAAGTATCTAAGATTGAACTCAGGTCTTCCTGACTCCACATCTTGCACTCTACCCACTCTGCCCCCTAGCTGCCCATACCCTGAATCTAAATCCATTGCTTTTTTCCTATCACGCTACTGCTGCTACCAAATTCATAATTAGAATAAAAAAGGTCAAAGCTTGAAGGTCTTAAAGGGCAAAGTAGTAGAGCCCAGCAAAACTTTAAGGTTATACAAATCCTAACAGGTTAGTCGGAACTGATGATACAGATATCTCACAATTAAAGCACCATTTAGAGAAGGGCAGCATCCCTCCCAAGAAGGCAGAGTATTCAGTCCACATGAGACTTTATAGAGGATATAAAGCTGTAAGAACAATCATAGAATATCCAGAACCACTCTAGCCAGATACATGTTACCTCTTCATTACCTTGTGTCCCTGTTACTGTCTTCAGGAATCTCCCAAAACTCAATCTCCCAGTTCTACCACTAGGGAAAATGGATAAGCTATTAAGTGCTGTTAAAGGATCCCTGAATTTGAGTTGCCATATTTTTCATCCTATCTTCATGATCTAGCAGTTCCCAAGGGAAAAGAGTGCTGCTTTTGCCACAGCCTTTCTCTTTCCCTTGGGGAGCGGATTAGTCCTTTTCCCCTTCCCGATGACTTCCCCTTTTCCCTGTAACTTAAATACCCAAGGCTTTCCCTGCACCGCTGGGCTCCTTGGCATAAGGAGTTCCCACTTGCACGTGCCTTTCTCTTGTAATAAATCCACTTGTAATACATGCCTCATGGACTTGTGATATTCTTTTCTGGTTAATAATAGTGATTCTATCAAGATTTCTCAGTGATGCCATCACCCAATCCAGCCAGGCAGGATTGTAGAGAAGGCTTGATCTGGGCTATGTTTTCTCTAACTTGTGGCTACTTGCTTAACATGATTTATGACAGCAGATGAAAGTCAGGTAAGGGTTCCTTTTTCAAAGCGAGAGAAAGCACAATAACACGGAAATGGGGCATCCTAAATACTCACAAAATGTACATGGGCTCCATTTTTATTTATAGCTATGCCCATGTTATCCCTTCTCACGCTCCCCCTATTTCTTAGCTAGAAAACACAAATCTTTCTAAGTCACCTCCATTCTCAGCATTCTCTGGCTACATCAGATTCTTGTGAAAGCTAACAATAATAATAAATATAAATAATGTAATAATAATGTGTAACATGATAGTAACAATATAAATAAAAAATAAAAAAGATGCAAACTTCATTAAATCTTTTAGATACAATGCCTGATCTTTAGAATTAGAGTAGCCTGACTCAGGTTAATCCATTTGTGAAATGAGGTGGCTGGTTTGCATAATCCCCAATGTCCCTTCCAAGCCTGATTCTAATCTATGGAAACTTGGAACAGCAATACTCCCTTACTATGAAAACACTCCTTTATCCTCTCGTGTACATGACAAGAAGCACAGCCCGGCAGAAAAGATCCTGGACTTGGAGTTGGGAAGACCTCGATTCGAATCCTACCACACCTCATTACTCGCTGGGGGACCTTGCATAAACTAAGTGGTTTCTACCAGCCTGTCTCCTTACAGGGATTATTAGAATATTTGCCTGACAGGGCTGCTGTGAGGATCAAATGAAGTAATTTACTTCGCATATATAATATACAGAAAGGGTTTTCTCTTGTATTTGTATTCCCTGATCCTAGGACATGGCAGGTGCTTAATAAATGTGTGTTGGTTGATCTTTAACTTACCTGTTACAGACTACATTTTCTACATCATCTTCAGAAGAATCAGATCCTAAAAAATTTCCCCAAAACACAAGTTAGAAGACGGTTTTCTGGTTGAGGTGAATAAAGTGTTTATAAAACAACATCCCTTTCGAGCCCTCTATTCTACAAAGAGGACAGGAATAAGCATTTATTTTTAAGTTCCTGCACTGTGCCAGGCATTGTGCTTAGCACTTTACAAATATTATCCCATCAGAGATAAAGCCACCAGCAGACTGAGCACTAAGCTCACTTCTGCAATTAAACTTTCCCAGATTTGTCCCATCTGTTCCTGGCTCCTCAAAACTCCCACTGATCCTGTGCTCCCAAGTTACTTCTCCCCAGGAATACTTATTCAACCAGTTGGGAAAACAAATGAATATTTTCGGTTCCATTACTTCCTCAGACTGTAATCCCCCTTAAGGCAAGAACTGTTTTACTTAATCATCCTCCTCTTCCTATGGTATCTGTACAGTACCATTAATGTCATTGAACTGAACTGACAGACTCTGCTTATCTATAGTTATACTATACATAATATACTTAAAGCTGTAAAACTGTTGGCCAATCACTACATTTTTTTCCTTTCTAAAGTCGTTTGCTACATATAAAATGTCAATGGCTTAAAGTAAAAACATGTTCTTTCCTCTTTCCAATTCCAATATGCAACATAAAACTTGCCTGTGAGGACCATTACCTAACTCAATGTAGACAGCATTATTTTTAATGCATTTCTTTTGCTTCCTCCTCAGGGAACCTTTTCTGATGCCAAGGTCAAAGAGCTGGACGCCAAGACTGGATTCCTGACAGTAAATGCAGAAAATAGTCATCTACTCAAAAGGAAAAAAATGTCTTTTAAATTTATGTCATAGGATCTCTACTACTGGCTGAATCCGTACATTATACCAGAAAAGAAACTGGTCAAAAATTCTCAGAATTGGCTGATTATAATCAATTAGTTAAAATTCAACCAGCTATTTTGTAGCCAACATTGCAAAGTGTAACAGAAAATAGAAACAGGATTCATTTAGTACTGTTTTCCAATCCTCTAATACCCAACGATGTACTTCAGTTAGCCCTGGTAATTTCCTCTATGTTTTCTGGTTGTGTAAAGAATAAGGATGTTATTAGATTGAAAGAGCTACAAAGGCAGAGACCATGTCCAATTTGTTTTTGAATATCTCCCAAGCACCTACCATAATACTCTGCATATAGTAGACATTGAAAGGATATGTGTAGCTACCTAGCTGAAACTTTTTACTGGTCTGAAGATCAAAGATTAAGCAAAAAATACTTGAAAGATTCTATTACTACTTTATCCAGTTTTTTCTTTTCTTGCGCCTCAATCTTTCTGCGCTTGCTAAAAAATTGCTACTGGTCACTCACTTTTAAGTTCTCCATCATTAATAGGAACAAAAAAAGTCCTAATTTCACTTTATTATTTTCATAAGAAAGCTAGGAAATAAAAGAGTATTCTAACTGAAATAGAATATTTATCTTTTAAACCAGCAAGAGTGTTGAACACTGAAGACCCTGGGGTTGTTTTAAATAATCTACAAGATAGATAAAGCATCCAACATAGGGGAAAGGCTCAAGAGGCCTTCCTTTGTCATACCAACCTATAAATCGTACAATCTTAGGGTTGGAAGGGGTCTCACAAATCTAGCCTGGCTCCTATGAGTGCTGACACTTTCTACGACATGTAGAAAATGTCTACATTACAGTCCCCCAGTGACAGAAAACTCACTACCTTCCCAAATAGCCTTCCGGGCTATTTAAGAAGTTGTACCGCCTACCATCCTTCCTCCCGACCCCCACCCTCCCAAAAAAACCCAAGCTGAAATCTAGTGCTCTGCAGTTTCTCCTCATTTTTTCTCTGTGGCCAAACAACAAAAGCCAGTCCTGTTTCCATGTGGCAGCCCTTCAAATACTTAGACCGCTCTAGCTATGTGACCTTGGGTACCACTGAACTTCCCAGAGCCTCACTTTTTCTCTCTATGAAATAAAAGGGTTGGATTAGATGGTTTCCAGCTCTAGATCTATGACCTCTATGACCTCTCACCACCCACTCAAAGCTTTCTTTCTCCAGGCTAAATAAACATTCCCATTGCTTTCAACTTATTCTCTTCATCATTGCAGGATGTCCTCATGTGACCAGCTCCCCTCACCATCAGGGTGGCTCTGGACCCACTGAAGTTTCTTTCCTAAAATGAGGCCCCCCTGAAAGTGTACACAAAACTTTAAATGAGATCTAGAAAGGCTGCATTATGAGTACTGTCACTACACTATTATTAGTATAGCCTAAGACTGAATCATCCCTATAGAATTACTTCAATTCCTCATTATGGCATGGGGATGATCATGTGTTCTCAAAGTTTATGCCAGCAGAGCGTGAACTATGTAGGTTCTACCAAACCAGAAAGACTTCACATATAGGCCATTAAATCTTTCAGTCATAGCAACTCTCAAAGAGTTGCATTTTGCACTAGTGGAGGAAAAAAACTATACTGATGAAATCACAAGTCCTTAAAGTACTGAAGTCTAAGACTCTGTCAACTTTTGGCTTAGAAAAAGAATTAGGGTCAGTTTTTTGGTTGCTACTTCACACTACTAATTCATATTGAACTCAGTAATGCAATCCATAAAGGAAGAAATAAAGACTGAATATAGATAAGAAATTAGAACTGTCAATGTAAAATTTAAAAAACACAACTAGTAGATAAAAAATTTAATCTGTGATAGAGATTCTCTCTAAAAAAGTACGAGTTGAAACACAAAAATGTTGAAGTGGAGGATAATTTGACATGAAGCATTAAAAATCACATGAATACAAGCTAAAGTCACTGACTTTAAACACAGGAAAGGAAAAGATAATTTAAGGATCATAGGTGTCCCAGAAGAACATGTCAAACCCCAAATCTGGATACTGTAATATAGAACATAACAACAAAACAGTCCAGAACTTGGAAAACTCCTCCTCTTTTTTTCCCCACACAAATTGCGGCTTTAGCCCTTATCCCCTTTCCTATACTAGGGCAGTTGAATTTTAAAAATCCAAATGAAAATTTCATGTTTAATCTCTATTCCACTTCACCACATTAGAACTGGCCCATTCATTGTTCTAGTCTGTCTGGCATATTTTTGGCTGTGGATTCTATCATCACATATATTAACTACTCCTCTCCCAGCTTTGTATCATTAACAAACTTTATAAGAAGGTGACTGAACCCTCTAATCAAATGATTGAGAAAAACACTGCTTCTGCCTCCAGGGCTGTCTTTCAAAAACTATTCTATCTCTCTGGAGATTGCCCAGATCCTTTCTCTTGTCCTGCAGTTGCTTGAACAAACCAGGGCCTAAACATGGCTGGCAAACACTTGGCTTTCTTGCTAGACACCATTCTTTCCCTCTTCCTTCAATTCCTCTAACAGGTGGGATAGCTCGGTGGTACAGTGGATAGAGTACCAGCTCTGGAGTCAGGAGGACCCGAGGTCAAATCTGGCCCAAGACACTTACTAGCTATGTGACCCTGCGCAAGTCACTTTAACCCCAACTGCCTCCAAAAGGAAAAATTCCTGTAATACTTATTAGGGCATTTAATCATGTATTATCTTGTACTACTACTTAGTTCTGACTTATGTGTGTCTTGCTTGACTAAATTTATCAACCTTTTCATATTTTTCCTCAATGCCTGGCACAAAGTCATACAAACAGAAGACAAATAAAGAACAGAGCTTTACCAAAGTTGAATTTTCTGGTTCACTGGCTCTGAATTTTTTTGTGCGGTTTCTGTAGCCCATACTTTGAATGATAGCAGCTTCTTTCTTTAGGGGCTCAGGAGTCCTCTTCTCCCATTTTGAAAAATCCTGACTCTTTGAAACTGTTAAATTACAACATAGAAAACCATGAAGGAAAACACTGGTAAGGTGATTAGATGAAGTTACCTACAATTTTAAAACCCAGTTATACATGTCTACTCCTGCTAGAAAACCTGAAAAACAACTGGCCAGCAGAGTGTAATTCAAACAGTGCTGGACTGAGAGGCAGGAAAAGACTGGTCCTGATACTCACCAGCTGAGTAACTTTGAGTAAGTTACTTCACTTCCTTTTAAGACTATTTTCTTACCTGTAAAATGGGAATAATACTACTTTTGCTGCCTGCCTCACAGGTGTTATAAAGAAAGATCTTTGGGGGCGGCTAGGTGGCACAGTGACTAGAACCCCGGCCCTGGAGTCAGGAAGACCTGAGTTCAAATCCAGACTCAGACACTTGACACATTTACTAGCCGCGTGACCTTGGGTAAGTCACTTAACCCCAATTGCCTTCCAAAAGAAAAAAAACAACAAACAAAAAAGAAAGATCTGGGTAAGCCTTAAGGCATCAGAGAAATGTGAATTGTCATTTAGATTGGAGGCTCAGAGAAGTTAAATCACCAAGGTTATGCAGGAAGTAATTTGCAGACCTGGAATACAAACCTAGGCCCTCGACCTCTAAATTCAATCCCTGTTCCACCTGGGCATGGTGAATGCTATCTCTGTGACTCTCCAGGACCAGGCTAACGGGATCCTGAGGCTGGGAAGAGCCTCCTTCCCTGAATCCCTTCTCTAGTCCAGTTCCCAGCAATGGCATTATTGTTGTTGTTTTGGCCCTTTCTTCCCATCACTCACAACCGCCAAATCTTTCAATAACACAAAATTAGTAGGAAAACTGATAAATTATAAACCAGAAATTAAAATGAACTTATCATACAGCCACAGAAAATAACAGCACATGTTTTCAGGTACAAGAGCGCTCGTCTCTGGAGACATCCAACACTTACACTGGAATCCCGTATCAAGCTCAAAAGCGTGAATGGTTTTCAGCAGCCCTTCCACGAGCTGATTAAATCGTGTACTTTCTCGTAGGCCTCTGAAACAAAAGCATTTGATGGATATTTTTAAAATAAAGTCACTATCCATGGTTTCAGAGATGTTCAAAGAAAATACATAAAGGCAAGGAACAGAACTATGATACAATGGAAAAACACAGGCGCAGTGAAAAAACAGAAATTGTGTTTTAGGGAGAGAGGATTAATTCTTCCAGATATTATAGACAGACATTACGCTATAATTAAAACATTATTCACATTGGAATAAACTAAGGGACAGCACACATTATTTTTACAACTTAGTCTCTAAAGCACTGGTTCTCAACCTTCCTAATGCCACGACCCTTTAATACTCATATATGGGCGTATCTACATGTGGGCGAACCCGCCGGGAGATGCATAGAGGAGCCGTGTCTCGGTTCCTAAGACCATGGGAAATATGTGTTTTCCGATGGTCTTAGGCGACCCCTCTGACCCCAGTGAAAGGGTTGCTCAACCCCCAAAGGGGTAGCTACCCACAGGCTAACGACTGCTGCAGTCTAAAGAATCAAATACAGCCCAAACCACTGAAACTGCCTGAAGTGGGGGGTGACTCTGTACCAGGCATACATCAAGGTCATCAGGGAGCTTGTTGCTCTCTCCACCCAAAGCCCAGTGCCACTACTTCTCTCAAATAAATGATGTAACTTAGACTACCAGATGAAGTCCTCAGAGGAAAGTACTGCTTAAAAAAGATCTCAAAACAAAGAGTGATTCAAAAGACGGGTTCAAAGTTTCTGCCCTTGGGTGGGGAAAGCAAAGGGAAGCAGGGAAGGCAGTAAACAGGTCTGCCACAAACTAGCTGTTACATACACAGCATGAGAGGCTGGGGTTTTTCCCCAGGGTTCCTTCCAATGTTCCAAACACTATAATTCTGTGACTCTGCAGGTAAACTGGCTGATGTTAATGACATAAATCTCATAAAACTTTTCAAACACTTACAGGAATAACTCATTCCACCTATTAAAACATAAGTTCCTAAATCTTTTTTCCACTGATGGTTAAGATTGACAAGATAATCAATTGTGCTGTTGGGTTTTTGTACCTCCCATCATCACTTCAATTATATACCTTTTAGTTATGTTGTCCTTGCATAGTGGACACTGAGATGGCCCCTTCTTCTTACTGAGAAGCTTCAACATACAAAATCTATAAAAAGAAAAGAGGAAAAACAAAGCAAGTTACTTTTTGTGGCTGGGGCACCCTATGGGGAGGGGGCCATCTATGACAAGATAATCCTACATCTATGTTAAAAGTGAATTATAATCAATGGTCCTTGGAATTGGTTTAATCATATGATCTCACTGAGAGTTAGAAGGCGTTTCATAAGTCATTTATTCTGACTCATAGCTGTTTTGAAATCTCCTCTAGGACATCTCAGCAAGGGGTTCTCCAGTCTTTGCTTAAGGGAAGGACAGGAGGTGGAGTTAAGATGGAAGAGAAAAGGCAGAGACTCACTTGAGCTCTCCCCCAAGCCCCTACAAATACCTTTAAATAATGCTTCAAAACAAATTCTAGAGAGGCAGAACCCACAAAAGGGAGGAGTGAAACAATTTTCCAGCACACAACTTAGAAGGTCGGCAGGAAAGGTCTGTTGAACCTGGGTGAGAGTGGAACACAGTCCAATGCAGGCTATGCCAGCACAGACCTGGCCCCAGCAAAGCAAGAGCAGGCCTTGGCAGTGACTTAATCAGCAGTGGCAGCAGCTGCTTCTGGAGCTCTCAGCCCACAGATGATAAGGGGGTTGAACAACTGATCAAGACATTGAAGGGCTCTCTTTGCTAGCACTGGGGGCAGGATTCTGTTGCTTTGCCCATCCTCAAATATGGGTCACAGTCCTGGATGGTAGTCCCGGGATGAGGAGGACTAGCACAGCAGAGCTTACAGCCACAGTGGAGCGGGGACCCTTGTCACAGTTCCAGGGCAAAAAAGAGGGCTTGTGGTCACTCACAGATCAGGGCATAGGCCAGGAGAGTGTTTTTAAAAGCACCTCTCCTTAGATCATACCACCTTGGAAGAACTGAAAACTTATATGTCTCTAGAAGTATCTCTGAAAAAAGCTGCACATAACACCTGAAGCTTGGGATGGTGCCCTCTCTACTCTGGAAGCAGAACCCCTCTTTAGCATAGAGTTAAAAGTCAAGAAACAGCCTAATCAAGCCTTCTTCCACACGAAAGGCCTTCAAATACATAAAGGAAACATCTCGTGTCTCCTCTCAAGTCTTCTCTTCCTCAGACTAAGCTTCCCAATTCTTTCAACAGATCCTTGAATGTCATCACTTCCAGTCACTTCAACATCCTCCTTTGGACTTGGTCCAATGGGTCAGCAGACAGCGCTGTTGCACAATTGGACGCCAGTGCTGTGTGAGCAATGACCTATAAAGACTGAGGATATAACTGTGTACAAAATGTACTGCTCCAACCAAATAAAGTTTACCAGCAATTCAGTTTGATTCCCATTTAATGATATATGTAACTATCACTGTTCTGCATGGCAATTTGTCAGAACTGGAATGCACTTCACATAATTGACTATGTATATTAAACTAAAATTTATACTATCTGGAATCCAGACTTCCAGAATCTTTAGATTAATGCAATTAGTCGAAGAATGACTTCAGTCTGGATATAGCTGGCAAACATGCCACCATTCTGGGGACAAGGCAGTAGCCACTGAGCATCCAGAAGTAAATGAAAACAGCTGAGAACAGCTGAAGGCCCAGAGATTTCATTCCAGGAATCGTAACTGGTTACTTTGCTGAATGTGAGGATAGCTATGCTCTGATTGGCTGGGGAAGTCTATAACAGGCTTGCCTTTTTCCCAGGAGAAACGACAAGAAGAGTCAAGGGAAAAAAAAAGGTAGAGAGAAGAAGTAGTAAGAGAACACAGAAGGCCAGAAGCAACAACAGTGGTTCCTGGCAGTGATGGAGCCTCACAACAAACAGCAGAATATCTACTAGTGGAAAAAGGATACACTAACATGTTACTTTGAAGACAAGTCAACAGGGTTAAACTTGAATAGCTCGTGAAGGTATCAGTGTGTCACCATGAAAACACATTGACCAGCACATTCCTGCAGCTGGGGGAGGAAACTTGTATTCGTCACTAGAGTACTGTGAGAATGACCAGCTCTGGGCTCACAAGCTGAGTGCTTGGTAGGAGGTAAATGACAATGCAGATCCTAATCTCCCTCTAGTGAAGGCAGAATTATAAAGCTTTCATCACAGTTAGAGGACATCTTGTCCAGCACATCCTTCTCCCACCACTATTACACTAACCCAAAAAGAAAATTTGGATTCTGTGACTTAAAGGGTGAGTACAGGAAAATCCTGATAATTAATAAAACATTGGGTCACCTAAACCACATACTCAGAAAGGGCAAGTCATTCATATTCTTAAAAACTGAAAACACTGAGACTAGAACCTACAGCAATGGAACATGGTCATGTAAATCAGAGCACCTAGATTGTGTCCCTTGGGATTGGGTCTCTCTGGCTTGATGCTTACTGAAAAGGCAAAAGACTTTTAGGTGGCAGTGCAATGAGTAAGTCATGGCTGGGGTGATGGCTTCTACCCCTCCCCATGACTGAAGAGTGATGATGTAGCTTCCTCATGTTTGATCACATTATTCTTCTTTTCAAAGACTGCATCCACTCTTTGTTGCCTACTCAAGAAACTATTAATTCCTTAATCTAAGACTCAAGGTTATTCATGATCTGGTTCCAGACCACCATGGCAGCCAGCCTCATCTCATCTAATTCTCCTTCCCACCAGATTCTAGGTTTTGGCCAAATGGAGCTGCTTTCCATATTTCATTCTTGTCCGGTCATCTCGTCTCCAAGTAGTTCCTCATTCCTGAAGTGGCTCACTCCCCCAGTCTCCATTTCTTGAACTCCTTCCCTGTCTTCACCACCCAACTCAAGACCTTTACCCACAAAGTTTATCCTAACCACTGTGCCCTGGTCCCCAACTTAATCTCTCTAGTCTCTTCTTTGCATTTATCTCACTTTCCTGTTTATCACTGCTATTTGTGTGTATCTCTACCTCATTAGATGGTAAGCTCCCCAAGAGCAGGGTCTATATTGTATTTATCTTCATATCTCTAGCAATGTAGCACAGTGCATTGCATATGTTATGAATTTAACAAGTAGTTACTAAATTGAAATTTATTTGGTGTTTCAAACTTAGAAGTATCTGAAGATAAGATATAATAGTTGGTAAAAAAAAAATGCAGGCAAATCATAACAAATAGAAGAATTCTGTGGCTTTTTCCAGAGAATATGTTTCTAGGCATATCTGAAGAATTTTTAAATGTGAAGGAAATTGCTCCATCCTGGCAGGTGTCAGTGAATTAAACACTAGCTCCTGTAAAATACAACCTCTGGTGATTGAAAAATTTCATTATCCTAGTGTTTCCCAGGGTGCCACACACTGCCTGATACTTAGAATCTAAGTTAATAAATACGTAGCAAAAGACATCTTTTCTGACTTTTATTTTTTTACCTTCAGGGAAAGATCATTTCAGAACTGTAAGTTTGCCTATGGCTAGAAAAAATGCTTCTATTATTAGACAATTGTAGAGCACAATTCAAGAAGTAAGGTGAGAATATGGGAATGTGCTTATTATCCTTCTGTCTCCCAGTATTACTTCATTATTCAACGTACAGACCAGGGTATAATTCAGGATATGAAATGTTATCATAGAAGAAATTTCATAAGAAAGCTAATCATATGAGCACTCTGCAAGACTTTCAAATTCATTATAACATTAAAGATATATTTCTTAATATTATTTTTACCTAGAATTCTGTTAAGAAATCAACATGAAGGAAAGTTTGAAGAAAAGAGGCCCAGTATCATTTCCACAGAAGTATATTTTTATAATGATACTTTGCAGCCTTTAGATCAGGGGTTCTTAACCCAAGGTCCTTAAATCTTTTTAAAAAAATATTTTGATAACTTGTGTTTCAGTAACTGGTGTCCTTTGTGATGCCATGTTTTACTTTGTACACTTAAAAACATGACTCTGAGATGCGTTTCTGGGTTAAGAACTCCTGTAGTACAGTATCTAGGTCCAAAACACCATGGCAACAAACTCCTGAAATTGGGAGGTGTGCTCTGCTTCAGATCCCATCAACAAACTTAAAGCAGACACAGGAGAAGAGTAAGGGTAAGCCGAAAAGGAGATGCCTGTATCCCACTACATTAGTAATGCAGAGATTTAAAAAAAAAAATCTCCTGAATGTTGCTGACAAGTCAAAGAACTCAGATCAATACTGATGATGATGACAATTTTCTAAAGGATAAGAAAGTCAGTTGGGAGAAATGTCTGTAGGCCTTTGAGTCCCTAATTAATTTTTTGGAGAAAGGCAGCCCAGGAGGTCATATAGCTGTATTTCCTTTGCTCTACCTTGATAAGAAAGGCCAAAAAAAAAAGAAAAAGTCAACATTGGAGATGTTTTGAGAAGGCAAATTCCTGGACCAGTGCTAAGTTCAGTACCATTTAGCTCAATGTCACATACCATCTGCATCTATATGTATGTGTGGTGTGTGTATATAAAATTATATGTAAGTATATCTGTAAAGCATTAAGTGCCATTAAACTTTCAGAACTCATCTGCATTGATTTTTTAATCTCTGGAAGAAGATAACAACAACATAAGACATAAGCCACTCCTAGACTTATCATTTCACCAGAGAGGCACAAGCATATTTTACTATCTTTTAAGATTTTTTTTCCTTTTCACTTCTTTAAAGTTCTCCAACACTGACTCAGTGTCAGTTGCTTTGCCTGACACATACATAGCCTTTTAATCACTACAATCGTCAGATAATCGCATCCAAGGAAATAAGTTCTGAGTCAAACCCTCTAATAAGTGGGTTGTTGTGACATCTTCCTTCCAAACAAATGAAGAGTCCTCAAGTGGTTTTTATCCACAGTCCTAGAGAGTGAAAGTCGACAGAAACTCTGGGCCATAATAATGCTGTGGGTTATCCCAAAAGTCAAGATAATTTTTTTGGAGTGCTTTTTAGAGGGGGGAAGGCAGGGCAATTGGGGCTAAGTGACCTGCCCAAGGTCAGACGTCTAGTTAAGTGTCTCAGATTGCATTTGAACTCAGGTCCTTCTGATTCCAGGGCTGGTGCTCTATTTACTGTGCCACCTCATCAATTTTTTTTAGAGGCAGAGGAAATGGAAAACCTAGGCTGGGGGTTGTAGCACAGAGGTGAGATAGCCTAATGAATGGGCTCTGAATCACTGGATCAGTGAATGAATCTTGGAGGATAACAAAGGAGGGTTCAAGGATAAGGGAAAGGAAGCAGAGTGGTACAGTAGAAATAGCACTGGATTTGGAGTCAGAGGTCCTAGTTTCAAAACCAGGCTTTGCTCTTACCCTCTGTGGGACTTGAACATTTACCCCACCTGGACTCATTTAACTAATTTATGAAATGAGGGCATTGTACTGAAAGATTTCTAAAGGCCCTTCCAATTCTCAATCTGTGAACAGTCCCCTAAAGCTATAGCTTTATATAGGACCTCTATAGCTCAGGCTGATTAACCTAGGAGAAGTAGTGGAACATCATTGTCCCTTGTGGATGAGGTACCTGAAAAGACTAAAGTGATTCACCTTCAGGGCCAGCTTTAGAAGTTAGATTTCAAGAACAAGGAGAACCTCTCCTATCCCTCACACCTCCAAAAGACACAAACCCCACATTCTCATATAACAGATAAAAATTGCTTGAAAATCTCAATAAAGAATTAATGTAATCCATCAATGTTTTCACCTCAGCATGGTATAAATGTTTGATATAATATTTCTTGTTTTGAAAAAGGTTAGAAAGGGGGCAGCTAGACAGCGCAATGAATAGAGCACCAGCCCTGGAGTCAGGAGGACCTGAGCGTTCAAAAACGGCCTCAGACACTTAACACTTACTAACCGTTACTGTAACCTTGGACAAATCACTTAACCCCAATTGCCCTGCTTCCCCTCCCCGCCCCACCAAAAAAAAGCAAACAAAAAAAAAGAGAAAAAGGTGAGAAAGAAGTAGGCTGTGGGCATGAGGGATACTTTTAATGGGGGGGAGGGAACTAGGGGGGAATAAACCAAAAGAAGTATCTGGTAGTATTAAGGACAAATGCTTACTGCCACACAACACTGATTGTTGCTGCTGAATTGATCCCAATACTCTACAAATTATTTGGGAAAACTGGTGAGGAAGGAGTCCTACCAAATTCTTTTTATGACACAAATATGGTACTGATACCTAAATCAGGGAGAGACAAAACACAGAAAGAAAATTATAGACCAATCTC
>CM053586.1:225217903-225258250 GCA_028646515.1 Pseudochirops corinnae
AAGCCTATCCTCCCAACTGCCATATTGGACTTATGTCATTCATCCTTGACCAAAAGTTACCTAGTGACATGTCAAGGCAAAAAAACATGCCTCTCTCTCCCCTCCCTTCTGATTTTTCCCAGTGAATTATGGGCAAAATACCTGTGCAGTGAATATAGAAAGTGCATGTCCCTTTAAGCCCCAACTCCTCTCAAACTCCACCCCCCCCACCTGGCTAGCATAAATTAACCTTTCTGCCTTGGGGCCCTCGGCCCTCCCCCCCTGGAACTTTTTGTTCAGTGGTTGGACAGCCCACTTCTTGCAAGATTCTAATTAAGAGACCTTTCTCTATTCACCTTGAGCTGTCTCCGAGTGATTTAGGGATCTTTTTTTTATCCCACACACTTCCTCCCTCCCTTCTTGCCTCCCTCGCTTCCTTTCCTCCCTTCCTTCCTTCTTTCCTCCCTTTCTTTCCATCCTTCCTTCCTTCTTTCCTTCCACCCTTTCATCCTTCTCTTTCCTTCCTTCCATTCCTTCTTCTTCCTCCCTCCCTTCCTTCCATCTTTCCTTCCTTCCTTCCTTACCACATCTTTTTACTCCACTTACACATTTAATCTCCACAACAGCCCTATGAATTAGGTGCTAATATTATCCCTACTTTAAGGATGAAGAAATTAAGACTGAAATAGATTAAATGATTTGACCAAAGTTCATAAAGATATCAATCAATCACTAATCATTTATTAAGTGCCTACTGTGAACACTATGCTAGGTAGGCCCTAAGGATAAAAATATAAAGAATGAAAGAATCAGTCTCTACTCTAAAGAAATTTACATTCCATAGAGAGAGACTACATGTACATATATACACATATACACTACAAATACAAAACAAATCCAGGTTGGTTAAATGCAAGCTAGTCAGGGAGGGAGGGAGGCCACTAGCAGCTGAAGGGATCAGAAAAGGCTTTGTTTAGAAGGTGGTGCGAAGGAAAAGAGGAATACTCCAACACAGAGGTGGGGAAGGAGGGCATGGAAGCAAGAGATAAGAGTGCTGCTGTATATGAGGAAGGGCGAGTATACAAGTAGAGCTAGATCATAGATTACAGGAAGAATAATGTATAATGGGACTGGAAATTGGGTCAGGTTATAAAATGCTTTAAAAGTAAAAAAAGAAAGGGTCTAAGAGGATTTGAACTCAGAAAACAACTAATTAGTTTTACAGTTACCTACCTCTGGAAAAAAAAAATTCTTTTAAAGTAAGTTCATGGATGCCAAGTTAAGAACCCTAGATTAGAGGGTCCAGTTGTAAGGTCTTTTCCAACTCTAGAAGCCTGTGATTATGAAATAAGTAGGGAGATAGTAAAAGAACACCCCAAGCTGTACTTGATAAGTTCAAAATAGCATGTTCAGATTTTTTTTGTTCTGATTCTTCTTTCACAATGTGACTAATGTGGAAATATGTTTAATATGATTGTACATGGATAACCTATATCAGATGGCTTGCCATCTTGGGGAGAGGGGAGGGATGGGAGGGTGGGAGAAAAAATTTGGAACTCAAAATCTTATGAAAGTGAATGTTGACACTGTCTTTACATGTAATTGGAAAAAATAAAATACTATTAAATGTGAAAAAAGGCAAGAAGAGCAATAATGATCTGAGACAAATAAAAAGCACAAGTAGACCTAATTAAAATAAAAAACCAGGGAAGCTACATTTTTCTAAAAGGTATTATACACAGTGAAGTAGTATCAGTAATAAACATAAATGCACCAAGTAGTGAAGCATCCAGATTCTTAAGGAAAAGTTAAATGAGTTACAGGAGGAAATTGACAGTAAAACTACATGAGTGGGGGGACCTCAACTTTTCCATTTCAGACTTAAATAAACCTAACCATAAGATAAACAAGAAAGAAGTTAAAAGATGAGTAGAATGGATGATTTGATTATTTAAAATCAAAAATTTTTTGCACAAATTTAATATACTAAAAATTGGAAGGGGAATTGGTAACTGGAAAAAAATCTTTGTAATAAATTTTTCTGATAAAAGTTTCATTTCCATGATTTTTAAAGAACTGGTTAAAATTTACAAAATGAATAACCATTTATTGTTAAAGGATATAAAAAGGGAATTTTTAAAGGGAGAAATTCAAACTATCTAGAGTCATGTAAAAAAAAATACCCTCAATCACTGGTAATTGAAAGAATGTAACTTAATGCAATTTTGGTTTTCTCTACCACCTATAAAACTGGCAAAGATAACAAAAACAGAAAATGATAAATGCTGGAGTGGACGTGGGAAAACAGGTACACTAATGTATTGTTGATGAAACTATGAATTGGTTCTGCCATTTTGGAAAGCAGCTTGGACTTATATTCAGAAAGTTATCAAATTGTGAGTATCCTCTGATTCACTACTAGGTACATACCACAAAGAAGTTAAAAAAAAAAAAAGAATTATACCAAAAAAGGGGAATATTGAAAACTATCTTTAAATGTAAACTGGAAAAAAATAAAAAAACTATTAAGTGGGAACCTCTCCCCTCCACCCTCCCAGGGTGCAGAGAGAACTGGTAGATGATATTGCAGAATACTGTAAGTAATATCTGGAGAAGATGATAGACAATAGAGGAGGGAGAGAAAAAAACAGAAAATGTAGACAGTAGAGGGCTATTAAGCTTAATGTCTATTTGCAGGAAAATTCTAAAGCAATGATTCTCTAAGTATGGTTTAGGGACCCCTGGGGGTTCCTAAGATCTTTTCAGGGTTCTATTTTCTTTCTTTATTTTTTATCATTTTGATTTTAATACCTTTTTCTAATTACATGTAAAAACAATTTTTAACTTTAAATTTTTACAATTTTGAGTTCCAAATTTTCTCCCACCGTTCCTCCTCCCTCATTGAGAAGGCAAGCAATTTGATAAACGTTATATACGTACAGTCATGAAAAACTTTTTTCCATTTTAGTCATATTGTGAAAGAGAACATAGACACAAAACCCCCTAAGAAAAATAAAGTTAAAAAACAGTATGCTTTGATCTGCATTCAAATTCCATCAGTTCTTTCTCTGGAGGTGGACAGCATTTTTCATCATATGTCCTTCAGAATTGTCTTGGATCTTTGTACTGATGAGAATAGCTAAGTCATTCACAGATGATCATTGCAGAATATTATTGTTATTATGTACAATATTCTCCTGGTTCTGCTCAGTTCACTTTGTATCAACTCATGGAAGTCTTTCCAGGTTTTTCTGAGAACATCCTGCTCATCATTTCTTTCTTTCCTCTTCCTTCCTTCCCTCCTTTCTTTCTTTCATCAAATACTTTTATTGAATTCTTCAGATCTTTCTTTTTATTTTTAATTTTAATTAATTAATTAATTTTTAGTTTAGAACATTCAATTCCACAAACTTTTTGAGTTTAAAATTTTCTCCCACTCCCCAAAACAGTGTGCACTCTGATATAGGCTCTACATGCACATTCATGTTAAACATATTATCACATTAGTCATGTCGTAAAGAAGAATTATAACCAATGGAATGAATCACAAGAAAGAAGAAACAAAACAAAAAGGAGAGAAAGTAGTACGCTTCGATCTGCATTTAGACTCTGTAATTTTTTCTCTGTATGTGGACAGCACTTTCCTTCATGAGCCTTTTGGAGGTGTCTTAGAACCTTGCATTTCTGAGAAGAACCAAGTTCATAGTTTCTTAAAGCACAACAATATTCCATCACAACCATATACTGGGTGTCAATTTTCATAATAATGCTAGGATGTTTTAATTTTTAATACTGTAAATATAGATATAACCCATATAAACAAAAGCTCTTTATGGGGTCCTCAATAATTTTTCAGAGTGTTAAGAGTCCGCAGACCAAAAAGTTGGAGAACCATCTTTCTAGAGCATATTATTAAAGGGATGGTGAATGAATATACAGAAGAGGAACTAGTGCTTATAATAATTGATCAAGAACAGGCCAGGCCACATATACTTTTTATCCATGGCCAATGAGGAAATTTGTTTTGTTTGACTATGAATATCAACTACAAAGGTTTTATTTTTGTTTTTTCTTTTAAATGGAGATCAGGGAAAGAAGCAACAGAAGAAAATAGATTTTAAAAATGGAAATAAAATTAAAGTTAAAAAAGCAAACAAACAAAAAACAGGTCATGCCAGATGAGCTTCTTTTCATTTCTTTTCTTTTTTGACAGAGTTAATAGCATGGTAGGTCAGGGAAATGATATATAGTCTACTGAGATTTTAATAAAACATTTGCCTGCATCTCTCATGCTATTCTTGTGGACAAGATAGCGAAATGTGGCCTAGAAGATGCTCTAATCAGGTGGATTTGGAAGTTGTTGAATGGTTGGTGTCAGAGCAAATGTCGATGGTTTCCCATCAATGTGGCTAGAAGTCTATAGTCTAAACTCCAGGGATATTTGCTTTACTCTGGGTTGTTTAATATTTCTATCAACAGCTTTAATAAAGGTCTGCAGGCCTGCCTGCTTTCACCCTTCAGCAGCATTTGCAGATTGTTTCGGCAAGTTAAAGAGACAAGAGATTTAGAGTACATCTGCACTTAGCAGAAGGTGAAGCTGTTTAGGTTGGGGGGTGGATTCCAGGGCTTAAATTTTTCCTACTCCCAGCTCCTCAGTGTGGTTGGTGTTGCGTGGATTGAAGGCATGGGCAGTGCAAAATGCCCGTGCTTTGTGTTTACAACCAAGGCTGCAATAAAGTTGCCAGATGGAACTCAGGCAAGTGCTGCCAGAAACATCTCGGTTTCATTACGTGTTTGATTTTGAATTAATTTTTAGTTGTTGTGCGCTCAGAAACCTTTTGCTGTTGTCAAATTTTTGGAGACTCTATATAGGGTCTCGAACCATAGTTTAAGAAACTCTGGGTTATTCTATAACAGGCTCTGAGGGGCTCATTGGCCTATGAAAAACCCAGGTGAGACAACCAGCTCCCAGGATGCAGATTGCTTCTTTTTTTTCCCCCAGCCACTCCTTTAGCAGTGAACAAATAGAGTTAAAAAAAAAAACCCAAGAAAATAATGCTGAGCTTTTCAGAATTGTATACAGGCAGGTTGTTCAGTTGTGTCCAACTGTCTGTGACCCCATTTGGGGTTTTCTTGTCAGAGGTACTGGAGTGGTTTGCCATTTCCTTCTCTGGCTCATTTTACAGATGAGGAAACTGAGGCAAAGAGGGTGAAATGACTTGCCCAGGGTCACAGAGCTATTAAGTGTCTGAGGTCAAATTTGAACTGAGAAGACTCATCTTCCTGACTCCAGGCAGGGCACATCTACTGTGTCATCTAGCTGTCTGGACATACCTTGTTTTATTGCACTTTGCTGATATTACAGGGTTTTTTTTTTATTTTTATTTTTTACAAATCGAAGTTTTGTGGCAACCCTGTGTTGAGTGCTATTTTTCCAGCAATGCATGCTCACGTGAAGTCTTTGTGTCACATTTTGGTAATTCTTACAATATTTCAAACTTTTTCATTATTATTATATCTGTTACGGTGATCCGTGATCAGTGATCTTTAATGTTACTATTGTACTTGTTTTGTCCATATAAGACAGCAAACATAACTGACAAATGTGCATGTTCTGACTGCTCCCCCCCACTGGCCTTTTCCTCCCTACCCTTCCCTCACTCTTTTCTTCCTCTCCCTCTTCCTCTCCTCCAGCCTCCCTATTCCCTGAGACACAGTACTGAAGTTATTAATCATCCTACAATGGCCTCTAAGTGTCCAAGGGAAAGGAAGAGTCAGTGGATGTGGCAAACTTCATTATTGTCTTGTCTTAAGACATTGCCAGAGCTACCCCAATCTTCAGCAACCACCACCCTGATCAAAACTGAGGCAAGACTCCACCAAGCAAAAAGGATTCCCACTCACTGAAGGCTCAAATGATGGTTAGCATTTTTTAGCAGTAAAGTATTTTTTAATAAATTTTTTTCTTAGACATAATACTATTACACACTTAATAGACCACAGTATAGTGTAAACATAACTTTTACATGCACTGAGTAACCAAAAAATTCATGTGACTCCCTTTATTGTGATATGTGCTTTATTGAGGTGGTCTGGAACCAAATCTACAATATCTCTGAGGTATACCTGTAGTGATTACTGGACAAATGGCCATTGTCTGATTAGGCAATCTAGCCTGCAGAGATGAAGATTTGGGAAATGTAATAGGTGGTCACCATAGGTTTGGCCAAAGTCCCTCACTAAGGGGACCTGTCCCTGAAGCAGGAGGATTTATCAAAAGGAAAGGCTAAGCTTCTGCTTTCCTACCTCCCACATGGGAGATAGCAAGCCTGAGGGCCTGAGGATATAGACACAGCAATATACCAGTTGACCCATTCAGGAGCAAGCCAAGCTGAGAAACCTCTCCAGAAGAAACTTTATGCCCTTTGAGAATCAAGCCCAGGCTAGCACAGGAGCAATTTGCCCGGTACAGCTGTGAACTTTGTTTTTGGAGGCAGTAGGGGTTAAGTGACTTGCCCAGGGTCACACAGCTAGTGAGGCCAAATTTGAACTCAGGTCCTCCTGATTGTAGGACCGGTGCTCTATCCACTGTGTCATCTACCTGCCAGCTGTGAACATTGTATGTAAGGACATCGAAGCCATCATATTCTGGAGTTCTAAGCTGCCTCAACCACATGTCCCCTACACATGTACCTCACCACCACTGTTCCCTCTGGGCATGCACCATTGTGCCCACTATCCCAATGAGTACAATATATATTTGTGCGAGAGTATCTCCTAGTTTTATGGGGAGAAATATTTTGTACCTACTCTTCATATAATGCCATTTGAGTAAGTACCTTGGCCAAGCTTAGGACAACTAGGTGGCGCCATAGTACACAGAGCACGAAGTCTGGAGTCAGGAAGACTCACCTTCCTGGGTTCAAATCTGGCCTCAGACACTTATCAACTCAAAACAAAAGACTTTCTTTTAAAATATTGGCATCCTCCCAGTGATGCGGTAGGGTCCTGAGTCCCAGAAGACCACACACTCCTTATTAAAAGCACTAAAGCTGCAAGTCACCCAGGAAGGGCTTAAGGCTGCCCATTGCTCGTGAAGAATTACCCTGAAGAAGTGGAGTGGTATAGGAGGTTATTAACAACAGCTGACATTTAGGTGGCTCTCTCTAAGCACTCTCTGCTAAGTACTTCCTAACGATCATCTCATTTGATCCTCACAACAACTCTAGGAGGTTTTGCTATTGTTGTTCAGTCACATCCGACTCTTCCAGAACCTGTTTGGGGTTTTCTTGGCAAAGATGCTGAAGGGGTTTGACATTTCTCTTATTATTATCCCCATTTCACAAATGAGGAAACTGAGGTTAAGTCACTTGTCACATAATGTTTTTTACTCTGCCATCTTGGCTCCGCCCCTCACACAGTAAGTGTTGAGGCTGGATTTGAACTAAGGCCTTCCTGACTCCAGGCCCAGCACTTTATCCACTGTACCACCTAGCTACCCCTCAGTTTGTGACCCAGAAGAGGAGGTGGGCCAGTTTAGTCCTGGAATGAGAGCAGGAGATAACTGGGGAACAGTCTTTGTGCTTCTTTGGTCCACATTCAGAGAGTACAAAGGGATCTAGACGACAGCCATCAGTACGTGGAGTAAGTGGGTCCTTGGCCAAGGATTGGTGGCCCAAGCCAGAGAAGGGAGTCATGAGGCAGGAAGATGAGGCATGGAGGGGTAGTGATCTGCCGGGATGTAAATGTATGTGATCTTAAAACTGGCCTAAAAGAGATCAGCTTGTGGAAGGGTTCACAGAAGTCAATTTTCAGTCTCGTCCAACTTTTTGTGACCCCATTCGGAATTTTCCTGGCAAAAATGCTGGAGCGGTTTGCAGGACTCAGCATGCTATCCACTGTGACACCTCCTTTCTTCACTAGAAGATCCACAAAGGGCAGTTCTGTCTCTCTGTCCTTTGACTCTAGGTACAAAGTGCTATGATAGGAGTTCCAAGGAATAAAAAGTCAGTTCCAGCTTGTGACTGGTATAGCTTGGCACATGGGCAGGTAGGGGACGCAATAGATGGAGCAGTGGGCCTGGAATCAGGAAGACTCTTCTCCCTAAGTCCAAATCTGGCCTCAGACACTTTCTAACTAGGTGACCCTGGGCAAGTCACTTAATCCTGTTTGCCTCAATTTCCTCATCTGTCAAATGAGCTGGAGAAGAATATGGCAAATATGCATTACTTCTGCCAAGAAAACCCCAAATGGGGTGATGAAGAGTTGGACGTGACTGAAATCACCAGACAACAAATGTGGTTTCTGGTAAGAAGCATTTGATTTAGAACTTGAAAGCTAGGAAGCTCCTTCCATCTCTGCCTCTTTCTCCATCTCCATTATCCTTTTCTCTTTGCCAGGCCCGTCTCACGGGGTATTTGTTTGCCTCAGATACACTACCAGTCAATAAAGATAAATTACAAAATAATTTGTTTTATTTGTTTTCCCTACCTTGAGGGACTGTCAGTAATTGCCTTAAAAAAATCTTAATTTGCATATTTCTCCTCTGGAGTCAGAGGCTACAGCTGTGGTTTCCCAATGATTTAAATAATAATAACCACCTAAACCTCAAGCCAGACATCTAACCTCTGCTTCTGCATATCTATCTGGATGCAGGTAAACAGGGTGGCCACTCTACTCTGGAGTTACTGTTATAATTAAATATTCCCCCTTTCCTCTTCTTTGTTTAAAAAAGCTGTCTGGAATAAACTGAAGAGAGCTGCAGAATAGAGCCTCGAAAATAAGAATCATTTACCAGTCCCCCATACTTTCCCCCTCCTTTAACCAGCCAGGATCCTTCTAAACAGAAATAGGCCTCAGTTAACACTACAAATTCCTTTGTTGTTGTTCAGTGGTTTTTTTCCATTCACGTCTGACTCTTTGTGACCTCATTTGGGGTTTTCTTGGCAAAGATATTGGAGTGGTTTGCCATTTCCTTCTCCAGCTCATCTTACAGATGAGGAAACTGAGGCAAACAGGGTTAAGTGACTTACCCAGGGTCACACAGCTAGAAAGTATCTGAGGCCACATTTGAACTCAGGAAGATGGATCTTTTTGATTCCACTGCACCACCTAGATGCTAATTTCTAGACTTAGGTTAAGCCTTTTGTTTCTGTACTACTCAGGGTCAAAGGCAAGAGAAGAACTGGGAAATACAGGTTCTTCACTGCTTACTGCCCTTAAGGCTGAGAACAGGAGTTAGGTGAGGAGAGATAAAAGTGGTGCTGTGGTTAGAGCTCTGGGACTGGAGGCAGGGAAACTGTTGTTCAGTCACATTTGACTCTTCAGGACCCCTTTTGGGATGGTTTTTTTTTTTTTGCAAAGACACTGGAATAGTTTACCATTTTACAGATGAGGAAACTGAGGCAAACAGTGTTAAGTGACTTGCCCAGGGTCACACAGCTGGTAAGTGTCTGAGGTCAGATTTGAACTTAGGTCTTCCTGATTTCAGGCCCAGTGCTCTGTTCACTGAGCCAGCTAGCTGCCCTGGAGTCGGGGCAGATCTGAGTTCAAATCCAACTTCAGATATTTACTAGGTGTGTGACCCTGGGCAAGTCACTTAAATCTGTTTGCCTCAGTTTCCTATCTATAATTACACCTCTCTCCCAGGATTTTTGTGAGGATCAGATAACTGTAAAATGCTTAGCACATGCCCAGTACATAGCCAACCCTATAGAGATGTAAGCTACTATTACTATTATTAATCTCAGCTCTCCCCCGAGTGACCTCCTGATGCTGCCCCCTCATTGCCTGACTTCCCAGCAGCTCTGGTTGAGGACGGCTTCCTTGATTTCCCCTTCTCATCAGCAGGAGCTGGCTCTCTCCCCAGTCTTCATTATTTCCTAACTGGCCAAGTTGATTCTCTTATTTTTTCTTGTTGCAAGCAAATTGATGGGCTGTCTTGGGGATTATGTTGAGACACTATTGAAATGTAGGTGGAGGTGGGGGTTGGGAGGCAGGGCACTGCCTCTCTCTGCCATTTCAGTCATTAAGTCCATCCCCCTCCCTCCCGGTTCCCTCCCCAATTTCCTTCCTGGAAGCTCTTCCATTCCCAGTACCCTGGCTCTTCTCTGCCTCAGCCTCTGGGGCTGCCCTTATCTGTCCTTCCCAGCCTTCACCGGACACATTTTGGCCCGCTCTAACACTGATTCCTTTCTTTTCTCTCCTGAGTGTTTGGAGCAGATACTTTGTTGACTACACTGCTTGCATTTTTTAGGAGAGAGATAATCTGCTTGGGCTTTTTTCTTGCCTCCTTCCCTGCTCAGGCACAATAATCCTCCCTCTTCTCTCCCCCTTGCTTGCCAGCTCTGGTTGCATGGGCTTGGTTTTTTGTGAGAGGCTGCAAGATCAGAGTGGGCTGGGGAGGGGGCTGCTGTGTCCATGGCAAAGAAATGGGGGAAGGGAGGTCAAGATCAAGGTCAGTGTCCAAAAGGAGCAAATAACTTATCCCTCCACCTGATAAAGCTCTAAAACAAGGCTGTTTGAAAAAAAAAATTCAATAAACATGTTTTAAAGGTCTCCTATATGCAGAGCCAAGACACTTGGGTTGAATCCTGTGAAGGCTGGGGACTAAACACTCTGTCTCAGCAGGCCATACTTTCAAGCTCTTAAGGTTTAGATGAATAGGTTAATAGATTGTAAACTGCAGGAGGGCAGGGACCGAGTTATATTTATTCATCCTTTTGGCTTCCCTCACTGTCCTTGCAAAGGGGTGCTTAATCAAAACGTTCACAGCAAGACTTATTATATTCTGGGGTCCAAGATTTCATCTAGTGTGGGTCCTCCCTCCCTCAATGCAGAAAACAGCTCTCCTGGGACTGAGGAGACGGTATCTGGGAAATGCTTTGGCTGCAAAATTTATGGCCCTGCAGTCAACCTGGGGATGAGCCTTTTCAAACTTAGCTAGTCCAGTTTTTGGACAACAGACAGTTTATTACTAGGCCCTTTGAATTTAAAACATTTTAAAGGGCTTTTAGTCCTAGTAAACTGACTTTCACAGCAGGTTTTCTCTGCCCTTTGGAGAGGGTAGTAAATAGTAAAGGGATATAAGCTAGATGGCCTAGTGGACGGCACACTGGACCTTAAGTCAGTAAGATCTGAGTTCAAATGCAGCCTCAGACACTGCATGACCTGGTTACCCTAAGTTCCGTATATAATAGCACCTACCTCCAAGGGTTGTTGTGAGGATTAAATGAGATATCTGTAAAGCAAGGTGTTCAATACATAGTAGGTGGTATACAGATACTAGCTATTAAAGTTGATCACTTTTCTATGAAAATCTGTCTACAGGGAAAAGGGGTAAATCTCATTCCCCATTTCCCCATTCCAAGAGGGCCAGTTATTCTAAGCTATGGGACTGAAATCAAGGCCAGTGTCAAAAGGGGCAGGTGTTGACTGTACATCCTCACTCCTTTCCTCACCAGTAACAGAGATGCTGAGAGCTTAAATCTAGAAGATTTACTAGAAGATAGTTAGTGTGGGCTTTAGAGAAAAGCAGCTCAAGCTGAGACAGCTAGATGGCTCAGTGGATAGAGTGCTTGGCCTGAAGTCAGTAAGACGAATCATCCTGAGTTGAAATCTGGCCTCAGACGCTTAATAGCTATGTGACCCTGGGCAAGTCACTCAACCCTGTTTGCCTCAGTTTCTTCATCTATAAAATGATCTGGAAAAGGAACTGGCAAATCACTCCAAGATCTTTGCCAAGAAAACCCCAAATGGGGTCACAAAAAGTCAGACACAACCAAACAAGTCAAACTGAAGGTGATGCCCGGCTATTCTGCTACCGAGAATGTGAATTTGGAAGGTTAGATGGTGGAGAGAATACAGACTTAACCTAGTATGGGAGAGTGGGAAAGGCACTTGATTTTGGGGCTGAGATGTCACATATTAAAGCAAGGCAGGTGGGGCTTTATTCTTGTTACAATCCAGATCTTTTCTAGCTCCCATCCAGGCTCTTAATGAGGGAAGTGGGGAGGAGTCATTTCTACAATTGGGTCCATCTTCACTCCATCTCTCCGAAAGCATTTAAGGCCGGAAGCAATGATCGTCATCAGGTGGTCATTAGCACTAATGACGGGTCCTTGTCTCAGGACAGGCTAGTCATTATAGTATATGGCACAAGAAGGTTTCTGCCTTGTTATCGCTGAGGATTTGCTTCCTCCCTCCAAAGGATGGTGTGAAGATGAACGAGATGAGCGGCCGTGACAGCAATCACCGTCTAAATTAGCAGAAGCATTTGCCATCAAGTTTATTTACCATCGAGTATCACAATATTTACAAAACATACTTTGCACAATCAAGTCATGATTGCCTGGGTACAGTGGAGTTCTAGGGAAGAACTAGTCTTTCCAGTGGCTAGCAATGGTCTTGGATAATGAGTTTATGGAAACACTTTCTCTTTCTTCAGCAAGGAAAATTATTTATGAAGCTATATGATGCAGCATCTTTTTCACCTCAAGGAAAGCAATATTGCCCCTCGTGTTGGGATCTGTCATTTTACAGACATGAAATATTTATATTGGAGATCTTATATTTTTAAGTTAACGTTATATATCAGAGCTGTGGTCAAAAATATTTTATTACCAGTGCTGAAACACAGAAGCGATTCCTTTGAGGCCCAGCACAGTGGTGCCAAGAGTTTCTTTAGGGATTAACCAGCTGGGGGCCAGATTTTGGAGGGTGTTTCTCCAAGACTTTTGTACATTGTACCCCTAAAATTTCAATCATGCCATTTCTGTCCCCCTAAATTATTTTTAAAATGATTCACTAGGACACTTAGGAAACAAAACGCCGCCTCCACATGGCTCAGAATCACCCAGGGACATGTCACTGATCCTTAGGATGCCTCCTTCCATCGAAGGCTCTGAGCCCTATCCTGTCCACATTTCACATCGACTAAACCAGGGAAACAAATGACTCTCAGGAGGCTGAGCAAACCCAAACCTTAAGCCCCAAGTCTGGTGTCGATTTCACAAATGACTATATGTCTAAGTTCCCCTGGGGTAAATATGCAGGGACGTGGCTCTCGTGATAAATAATGAATCAGCATCTTGCTCTCTCTCTCTTTGTGAAGAATCTGCTTTAAATTCTTTTGCAGTTGACAAATCTCCACATTTTGTGCTCAAGGCAGATTTCAAAAGGGAGACTGAAGCAGAAAGCCTTTTAAAAAGGCACACACATATATATCCAGAAGCCCTTTCCAGGCTGATTGACATAAAATGTTTTGTAACCAGGACTGCAGAAGACCAGGACAAATGAAAGGAACCATCTGTGCCTGGGAAGCTGGGTCCTGGGCTGGCTCTGGCGGGTTATGTGGAGACCAGACCTCCACCTACTGCCAGGTAGGATCAGTAGCACCCAGAGGTGATCTGGGATATCAAGTAAGCGTCCAGCTCCTGGCGCTGATAGCAAGCAACGCTGTCCAGCACCCACTCCCGGGTCACTACAGGCACTTCACACATCAGCCTGATTCCTGGGGATAACAGAGCACAAACCAGAAATCAGGATGGTTCCCTCGGATGCCCAGACTTTAGGGCAATGGTTCTCAACCTTCCTAATGCCGCGACCCTTTAATACTCATATGTGGGTGTATCTGCATGTGGGCGGACCCTCCTGGAGATGGATAGAGCACAGTGTCTCAGTTCCTAAGACCATCGGAAATACGTGTTTTCTGATGGTCTTAGGCGACCCCTGTGAAAGGGTCGTTTGACCCCCAAAGGGGTTGCAACCCACAGGCTGAGAACCACTGCTTTAGGATCTGGCCAACATCCTCCCATAGAAGTTGGTATAGGAGCTTCTGGGGTCAGATCAAATTCTTTAATTTAAAGATCTCTTATCACGAATCCCAGCAAGTTACAGTGTATGCTGAGACTCCCAAGACTTTACAGAAGCCAGGAAGACCCCTGATGGTAAAGTCTCATTTTTTGGGGGGGCAATCTTATTATTAATTAATAATCAATCGACATTTACTCAGTACTATGCTAGAAATTTTTTTTTAAACTAACAAGATACTCTGCTATATTAGAGGAACAGAACAGATTGTATTTAGAGTCAGAAGACATGGGGTCAAATTATGGCTTTTCCACATTCACTGGAAAGAGGCCTGATGGAGGCAGAGTGATAACCCTGAGCCAGAGGTCTTGGAGTAACAGCTTACCTCTAATGCCCCTGTATGACTTGGAACAAATCGCTTTGCCTGCCTCATCTGTACAGTGAAGGGGCTGGACTAGTTGGCCTCTGAGGTCTTATTACTATGGTGTGAGTTCATGAGCATGTGCCTGTGCCGGT
The DNA here is from genome assembly GCA_028646515.1 of Pseudochirops corinnae. Lineage (NCBI taxonomy): Eukaryota > Metazoa > Chordata > Mammalia > Diprotodontia > Pseudocheiridae > Pseudochirops > Pseudochirops corinnae. Next base: position 225,232,208 of record CM053586.1, read on the forward strand.
GCACCTTACCCTGAAAACCGCTGTCATCTTCCCAGGCATCAGGCTGCACAACGATGACTGGAGAAGAACCCTGTGATCCCAAGAGAAAAACAAAAACCATTTGTCATCGGAGGGGTAAGTAAATTCAGCATTGGTGATGATTGGGACCCTGCTTGGGAGACCCGACTTCTGTGGTGTTGGTGTGATCACTGCCCTCGGTCTGGGCCTCAGCTTCCTCCTCGATCCAATGAGGAGGCACGACTAGCAGACCTCCAAGGCATCTTTCCGCCTTCATGACTCTAAGGGTTCTTAGATCAGTGGTTCTTCAAACTCAGAAAAAACTGGGGGTGAGGTGCAGGGAGGGGGACAGGAGGGATGTTTCTGAGCCAAGCAGGGGTCCTGAGAGTTCACAGGAGACGAGTCACTCCTGCCTCTGCTGTCATGAAAACCAATGGTACATCTTGCCCTCCTGGCTAAGCCCAACCCAAATCCCTTCCACTACACATAATACGTACCACTCTGGGCCTCAACAAAGAAGGTTTCTTCACTGCTGTGGCCCCACATAGCTGCACCATCCATTCTAAGTGATCTGCATGGACCACACAAACCATAACGTTACAATGTTCACATTTATTAGCTCCATCACTTCCCATGAATCTTTGTTCTTTGTTTTTTTTTGGTCTTTCTGGAGGGGGAGAGCAGGGTCATTGGGGTTAAGTGACTTGCCCAAGGTCACATGGCTAGTAAGTGTTAAGTGTCTGATGCTGGATTTGAACTCAGGTCCTCCTGACTCCAGGGCCAGTGCTCTATTCACTGGGCCACCTACCTGCCCCAATCTTTGTTTTTTTCACCTTATTTCTGCTCCTGTTGTCAAGGAAGAAGTCCCTTACATATCAGGCTGACTGCCTGCCTCTAAGAGAAACTAGTAGTACTCTTCTAAGGGACAAGGCTTCAAGGAGGCTCTGCACACTTTTGGAGAATTAACATCCCAAACTCTCAGGAGTTATGGGGTCAACTCTCTTGACAGCTTCTGTCCTGGTTAAGGTCTGTCTGTTGTCCAAGCCACACCAATCTACTTCCAGTCATGCTGACTCATTAATGCTAATCTGCTTAGGAGCAAACAGTCCAATGAGGCCCCCTTGGCACAGCCCTATCCCCTCCCTTCTCTCATCCATCTAGTCCAGCGGTTCTCAACCTGTGGGTTGCGACCCCTTTGGGGGTCGAATGACCCTTTCACAGGGGTTGCCTAAGACCATTGGAAAACACATATTTCCAACAGTCTTAGGAACTGAGACACCGCTCCTCTATCTGTTTCCAGGTGGGTCTGCCCACATACAAGTATTAAAGGGTTGCAGCATTAGGAAGGTTGAGAATCACTGATGTAGTCCATGCCATTGTGCCCTCCAGACGCCCTGCTCTATTGACAAAACCCCTTTGATTGACTTCTCTGTATCTTCCTGAGTGTGTCCTTTTTGAAAGAGGCTACATTTCTTGAAATACTCTTCACCGAAGGAAGAAGTCTGTCATATGATAGTCTGTCTAGGTGCTCTGACTTCCCATGATGAAGGAGAATTAGCCATGGGGACAAGCCTTCGTAGAGGCATTTTTTTTTTGAGAATCAACAAATGAACACCCCAAGTTCTAATGAATTTTAGAGTGAATTTTTGTCCCTCCTGCTCCCACTTCGCCTAATAGGGGTAGAAAGAACGGTGAACAATGAACATGCATCTTGCTCCCCACTGTTACTTCCATACTATTCCTGTCACCATTGAAGTGATCTGATGGTCTGGGCTGGGGTTATCCTCTCTTTTCTACCCACAAATATCACATCATTTCAGAACTGGAAAGGAGATAGAAGTCAGACCAAGTCAGACCAATACTTAGCTAAGAATCCCTTCTGAAATAATGTTGACAAGTGGTCATTTGGTCTTTGCTTAAAGATTTCTGAGAGAGAACTCCTTACTTCTTGAACATCTTTTGGACAATTCTAATTAGGGTCACAGATTCAAAGCTAGAAGGAATATCAGAAGTCCTTTAAATCAACCTTTTTGTTTAACAGATGGCGAAATCGAGGCCAGGAGAGATGAAGCAACTTACCAAGGTCATATGGGTAGTAGAGTGGCAGAGAGGGATTTGAACCCAGGTCCCTTGGCGCTAACTCATTCAGCTGTTAAATGACAGAGTCATCTGATTTCAATTCTTCTTAATGACATGACCTCTCAGTTCTTTAGCCATCAATGACACCCTTCTCTATACCATTTCAACCACATCTTGGTAACTATACTTGAGACTCCATCCTTACCTAGATCTACAGCACTGTCAGGCCCACAACCTGCTCTCCTTTTGCCTCTTACCACATCTACACAGTCTACTCTTCGCCCTTACCTTGATCTCATGGCCTTTGACCCATGTTTATGTTTCCAGTCCATTTCAACTCATTCTGGTCTCATTTGCCTGTAATCCTAGAATCCCGGTTTTGACCACATGGTCCATTATTTTTATGTCTCACTATTCACTGCCTTGGAATCTCAAGGACCCTTGGTCTTTCATCATTAGCCACTCTCTCTCCCTTGGCCATAGAGGTCAATCCTTCTACTTGTACCCTATGACCTCATTCCCTCTGGCAACGTTAAGGACCTGTGCACTCTAGTAATCACTTCCTCTTTCTCACACATCTTCCATCTCTGATTTTCCAGCTGTTCTTGGAAACATGCTCAGGAATCCCCAGAGCCCTCCCTTGATTCCATCCAGCTATTACATTATCTCTTTCTTTCCCCTTTTACTGATAAATTTCTCACTAAGGTTGTTTGCAATTGGTGCTTTTGTCTAGTAACTACCCATTAATCTCTTCAACCCCTTGCAATCTGGTTTCTATGCCCTTTGAAACTGCTCTCTCAAAAGGTCATGATTTACTAATTGTCAACTGATAGCCTTTTTTTCATTCCTCACCTCACTTGACGTTCAGGTTGCTTCTGACAAAGCCGACTCTAACCTCCTACTAGACACTCTCTTGGTTTTTTTCATTAGTTCTCTAACTTCTTTTTATCTCCTCTGGAGGCTCCTCAGCTTTCTGACGTGGCAACTTCTTATTACGGGGCTCTCTCTGGTCTTCTCTCTTTTCTCTATCATCTACCTTGGCACCATCATTTTTTCCCAAGGTTTCCACGTTGACTTCTCTAAGCCTTGGAGTCTGTTCTGTGCTTGACTTGCTCTAGATGTTATAGGGAAAGGGCTCTGTGACTCTTAGAATGCTAAGTAATCAATATCTCTGACCATCTGTCTGTATCTCCAGAATGTCACCATTAAGATGTTCCACTAGCACCTCAAATCCTATACATTTAAAACATGCCTCTCTGTGTAAGCCTGCTTGTTCTCTGGGCTGGATTCTTTCTACACTACCATCATCCAAACTGGCCATCCACATGTGCAGATCTGGTTCTTCTCATTCCTCATCACCTTTCACATCCAGACAGTCACCAAGGCCCTGACAATCCTACCTCTGCAACATCCATCACCACCTCTCTGCCTGCTTTTATTGCACCAGCCACCTCCTACCCAGTCTTCTGACTCTGCTCTTTCTCCCCTCCAATCCATTCCTTTCTTCATATGATTTTTATTATGTGTAAATCTGGACATGTCATTTCCCTGTTCATCTGAAGAGTGTGGCTCCATAGAGTCTTCAGAGGAAGGTTCAAACTTTTTTTGGTGTCACTGAAAGCTCTCCACCATCTGGGGCCCACTTCCCTTTCTATTATCACAAACCTCCCCACACTAAGTTCCAGCCAAACTAGTTCACTCTCTATTCCCTGAACACAGCACATAACTTCCCCCTCTCTTTCTTCTGACTACACTGCACCTTGTGCCTGGAATGCTCTTGTTTCTCCACGATGCCTGCTGAATTCCTACCAATCCTTAAAGCCCCATTAAATGCCATTTCTACTAGGAAGCCTTCCCTGATCTCTCCTCTCAGAATAACTTTCCTGTCTGTACCTTACACAGCACATTTTGCAACTCTCTAGTGCATTTATAATGCAATGACACACATGTATTACAGTTCTGTGTTTGCGTCTTGTCCTTGTGCTAGTCTATAAGTTACAAGAAAGAGAGGGTTTATCCAAACCTTGTGGCTTTTCTTTTTTCCCTTATATTTTTTCCAGTACCTAGTCTAGCGATCTCTAAACAGCAGGTGCTTAACAGGTGTTTGTTGGATGAATGAATGAGAGCATTTCAATAAAAGGTTTCCCATATCCTCTTTCTGGACCGAACAGCAGACAGGTCATGTGGAATCTGTGGCTGTTCCACCTCTGAGGGGCTATGTGACCCAGGGAAATCTCTCTAGGCCTCAGTTAGAGGGATGATCACTCACAGAATTGCAGACTGCTACCAAAAGCATGAGTTTCTTTGGAAGAAAAAAGTGAGTTAACAGACGGCTCTAATCAAACCTGGAAACTTTACTTATGAAGCTGGCAGGGTCTTTTAAAAGGTGGAGTATGTGATGAATGTAGAGACTCAAGAACTAAGATACCAGACCTGAAAATCTCTCATGAATGAGATACCTGAAAAAGGAAAAAAATCCAAGATAATTTCTATTAATTTGCTAAATCAGTGGCTAAGAAACTATGGAGAAGAAAAAAAAAAGGCAACCTTTCCTCCTAAGGCTGAGTCAGTAATTGATAATCATGGCAGTAAAGAGCACCACACTCAGTGGTAATTACTGCAAATGTCAAGAGACAGAAGGATAATTCATTTAGTCAAAAAATAAACGCCACTCTGGCTGGAGCCTCGCCAAGCTAAAAGGAGTCAGAATCTACATGCTTATGGGAGAGTGGCAATCAGAAGATGTTTCTGAAGTCTGGGTCATTTGCAGAGGTGATTTACTGCATGACTCTTGCAAGGAGAATGAAGTAAGAACCCTCAAACGAGAGAGTTTTTTGATATGTCTGCACATATTCTTGCATGAAATTTTATAAGGTTTCCCTTCTCACCAGCTTACATTTTCTTGATTAATAAGAAATGTAAATAACAGGAATGAGAGTTGGAGGTGTTCTAAGACTCCAGTGTCTGTCTGAATGGGATAACTGAAGACCAGGCCAATAGTACTTCCAACAAAACTTTTCTGAAAGAAGCTAGCGAACCTGCTTCAGGCAAGTTTTCATTCTACAAAAGAACAAATTCCCTGCAAATTCCTTGGGGACAATATGTCTGGAAATTTCATAAAGCCCAATCAATAGCCAATAACAAAGGAAACTAAAGACAAATGAAAAATATTTAGCAAACCTCTGCTGGCTTCCCTGGTTGCTGGCTCAGTGCATCACTGATATAGGTCCTTAAGCCTCCCTAGGCCTCACTCCCTAAACTGAGGAAAACTTTAGCTGTGTAAGAGGCAGAAGGAATCTCACCGGGGGGGAGGGGGGTGAGTGGGAGAGAGAGAAAGAGAAAGACAGAGAGAGAGAGAGAGTGTGTGTGTGATAAAATGGGAGTATCTCGTCTGAAGAGGAATCACTTGAGTCTTTACATCTGATATGCACATAATGATCTGGGTGAAATTGGAATTAGAAAATGTTCATCAAAAACATTCCCTCCAATATTGCAGCTCTGAGCCCATGCAGGGCCCTTGCCCCACAGGCTCGAGCTGCAGCCATGCGTTCTTCCCTGTTAATAATGTATCAGGAGGAATGTGTAGGCAGAGGATGGTTTGGGAGAACTTAGCAGTCTGATTCTCAATTATCATAAACATCTAAGTCATCTTTTTCCCCTTTGATTAAATTCCCTTTTTCTTAAAGCAAGAATTTAAAAAAATATATGACTTCTCACTTTTCTACTCCAGGTCTGAGTACAGAAAAATCTCTATTTTCAAATCTACACCTAGAAAGCCTCATCAATCTGCGGAGGTCTTTGGGAAGTCAGACATATACAAAGGCTAACTGATCTATAATATTCTTCTTCCCTTAGGTTTGGTTGGTGCAAAGGAACAGCTGTTATGAGAATGTTATTATACCGATCCTCATTTTCTTACCTGTTGGCATGTCTGTAAATGGTCCATAGCAACAGATTTCTAGGCCCTTGAAAATCTGGGGAAAGATAAATGAAAATTATCAAGGAGTAAAGAATTCTTTACTCACTGAATGAAGCTCTTGGGAAACACTTTTCTCTTCCTTTAAATTTGATGGCTTCCACTGTTATTTCTTGGGAACAATAAACATCAATCCAATGCCCAGAATCCTGCCACAGGTCAGAAAGTCTTTTTGCTCTGTGTATTTTCTTCCTGTCTATAGTTACCCAAGGGCAGTTTCATACAGTGCAAAGGCCTGACCAGGAGTCAGAAGACCTTGGTTTCTGGCCCAGCTTGGGGCCATTTACTAGCCTTGTGACCATGAACAAGTCATTTAATTCTGCTATTTCCTCCCCTGTAAAAGGGAGACCATTGCTTGCCTTGTCTACCTCACGGAGTTGTTACAAAGATCAAAGATGAGGTGTGTTAAAACGTTTTGTAACTGCTATATCTAACTGCATTAGATGGCAGGCTCCCTGAAGTTAGGGACTGTTATATCCCTAGGCCTCACCCACCATATATCGGGTATATTCATCTGGGCACATGTGGCCTTGTCTAATAGAATGTAAGCTTCTTTTGGTTGGGGATTATGTAATTTTTGTCTTTATATCACCAGCACCTTGTGCATCTGTGTGTAATTTAATACAAAGTAAAATAATTGTAGGAACCTAGTTATTTTCATGTTTGTCTTCCCCTTTAGATCTGAGCTCCTTGGGAGCAGAAGTCAATTTTATCTTTCTGTGTATCTCCAGTACTTTGTACAGTGCCTAGCACACAGACATCACATCAACGCTTGTCGACTGATGGGCTGACCATTTAGCTATTGGGGAATAGCACTTGACCCTATACATTTGTATCAATTCTTTATACATCTTAGATAGCAGACCATCCAGCAAAGAAATTTGCTGTAATTTTTCTTGGAAGTTAACTCTGCTAATTCTAACAACATTAATTTTATTCGTGTAAAATATTCTGCACTTTATGTAATTACAATCATTCATTTTATCTACTGTGATGTTCTCCAACTCTTGTTAGGCCAGGGACTTTTCCCTAATCCGAATCTGGGAAAGCCATCTCTCTGCATGCTCTTCTAATTCACTTACAATACAACTAATATCTAGGTCACTTATGCATGTGGAACTTATGATAGTATACAAGGTGAGATATAGGTCTAAACATAATTCCTACCAGATTGTTTTACAGCTTTCCCAGAAGTTTCTATTAAATAGTTGGGATCCTTTCGTTTACTGAGCACCACGCTTTCCAGTTCAATTCAGTTCTTAGTCCTTATGTATCTAATCTGGTCCTGTGGTCCACTTTTCTGTATTTAATTAGTACCAAATAGCTTTGATGATTACTGCTTTGTGGTATAGTCTAAAGTCTGGCAGTACTAGGCTTTCTTCCTTTCCAATCTTTGTTCTTTATTTCCTTTGAGCTTCTTGACCTTTTGTTCTTTTCCAGATGAATTTTATTTTTTTTTACTTCCCTAAAGTAACCCTTTGGTAATTTGATAGGTATGATGCTGAATCTGTAAATTAATATAGGCAGTATTACCATTTGTAAATTACAAATTTGTAATTTGTAATTAGACCTTACCATCAGTAAGGTCTAAGCACAAGCATTTAGGACCCTCTTTATTTCCGTAAAGAGTGTGTTTTAACTGACTTTATATTATTCCTGTGTGTATCTTGGTAGCTAGATTTTCAAATATTTTTATATTTTATAGTTATTTTGTATTTTTATTCCTACTGATATTAAATAATAGTGGCATCAATGGAATCCTTGCTTTATCTCTGATCTTACTGAAAAGGCCTCTAGTGTTTATTAAAGACAATGTTAATTCTTGAGCATAGATAGATGCCATTTAACCTATTAAGGAATGGTCTATTTCTATGCTTTTTAATGTTTTTAATATCAAGAGACGTTCTATTTTGTCACAAGAGTTTTCTATAGCTATTGACTAACCATGTGATTTTTATTATTTTTGCTATTATCACTATCTGCTATATTTAGAATTTTCTTGATACTGAATCAACCCAGAATTCCTGGCAAAAACCCAACCTGATCAGAGTGCATTTTTCTTTTAACATGTTGTTGCAGTCTCTTTGCTAATATTTTACTCAATATTTTTGCATCAATATTCCTTACAAATATTGGATCTATAATTTTCTTTCTCTTGCTTGTAACTCCCCAGTACAGGCAACTCATAGTAGGGGTGTGGTAGACGCCTTCCTTTCCCTACTTTTGAAAGTAATCACTCCTTTGCCTTTCTCCTTAACCCAAAGTACAGATAACTTTAAGCCCAAAGTTCCTTCATAGACAGCTGCAAAAAACACTACTAGTCTCCAAAGGGAAGAGCCTGGTAAGTCATCTTCTTCTTGTACTGGTTTGATTGCTTGGTCTCCAAGGGAAGGAGCCCATTTCACATTATACAGGTGATTTCCCTTTACAATTCCCTCTAATCATTATTAAAGAGTAAAGTCTCTTTTGAAAATAGTCATTTTTGGAAGTTTAGTATACTGCACATGACTTAATGTTTTTGAATGTTGAAATAAATGACTTTTGAAACTTTGAAGGTACTGAAAACATGTGAGAGGACATGACTTGCATTTAAAAATGACAACTGTATTCTTTTTTGCAAAGAGAAAGTCTCCGAGGAGTAGAGGGTGTCATGCTACTCATATTCTATAATATACCCTCTACCTGCTCAAAAGGGACAATTATGAAAATGGTCTAAACTTCCACTCCTTCCTCCTTTTCCCTTAAAACTGGAAAGAGTTGAAAACCCAAACAGAGGTAAAAATGAGGTGCGTTTCAGGATATTACTTAAATGCCACTTGAATGAAAAGGAACAACTCTACTCTCATTATAAGTGATGGATCCTGTTTACAGCGACTGTGCCACCTGTGTGAATGAAATATGTGCTCTAACACCACTGCCCCTAATGCCACCAGCTGCTGATGTCATGGACTCAAGCTGCTCAAAACACTCAAGTTTTAGTTAGGTGTCTTGTCTGAGCCAAATGCTACGTGAAAAGTTTAATGATTGGATATTTTCAAATCTTATGCTTGGTTGACACTCGCTGACAAGGGCCTCTAATGAGAAGATGAGAGATTTGCAGTTTGAGTTCCTCAACAAATACATTTCTCTCTGTCAGGGAGAAACCACTGTGACATTTAGCATCTTCACAGTTTCACGACTCTGACCAGCCACTTTCTATCACTGCCATCCAAAGGTCCCTGAACATGAAAAAAAGCCAACCAGGCAGCAACCAGAAGAGTGTTTTAGTTAAAGTTGGGGTGGGATCTGGGGCGAATTCAACCTTACACGTAATGTGGTAAAACAAAACAATTAGCCATCTTGTGCTGCAACTCTCTGGGGAGGTGGCATGATAGGAAGCAAATTACATCAGCTTCTTTTCAGTGTTGGAAGACAAAAGTCTGAAGGAATAAACTGCCAGGGCTGAGTAGGTAGAATGGTTATTTCTGAGGCTAGACTGACCCTTGGATTCAATGCTTTAGGGCCTGACTGGCGTTTATCTCCTAGATCACTTCTCTGCACAGTGCACTCTCTGTCACTGCCGCTGCCTGTGGCCACAGAAGGCAAGGAGGGGGTCCATTCTCAAGTGTTAGGCTGTGAGCCCTCAAAAGAGACAGAACTAAGACATCATGGTGGAAAAGCATGAGCCAGGAACATAAGTCTTTGGCAACCCCAGAAGGGCAGGTGCCTGAAGTCGACAGCAGAGGAGAAATACCATCACCAAGACAGAGAAGCACCTTCTAGGTAAGAACATCCCCAGAGGAGTCTTGGCTATGCAGGCTTCCTCCTGTGTACCTGAGGGGAAGTCAAGTCACCTCTCTGGGGAGGGCTCTTTTCCACTGGCCTTACCTTCATCCCCTGAGATTTTCTTGCTCTCTCTGGGCCTCGGTGGTTTCTTCCATTGATGACATCTCCTCTGACTTCAAAGTCACACTGTAAGAAAGAAAAGGACAAAGAAAGAGATAGTTCTTTAGCCGTCAGCAGGAAATTCTATTACTTTTAGGGAGTTAAGCTTTCCTGGGCTGCTGTTTGTACAAAAAAGGTCAAGAAATTTGGCAGGACAGATGAAACAACTGGCATCTCGGCTGCTGCAGTCAGTTCATGGAAGCAAATCTCTTGGCAAAAAGCATAACTGGCTTCCCTCCTTACTAGGACATAATGTATTTACATTTCCAACATTTATCTCTTCTCGAAATAGTGCTTAGCATTTAGATTAAACTGTTAATACTTTGCTGTGTAATGATAACAGAAATATTCCCTCATCTTTTAAATCAAATTATATATTGCCATTTTAAAGAGAAAAGGGCTTTCCATATTCCAACTGAGAAATTTCTATAGTTAATGAAACCTGGAAGATAAAATGGGCTTCTTGTAGTAAGGCGAAGGGAAAGTTTGGGTTGGAGAAGGGAATGAAAGAGTGAAGGGGGAGAGGTCAAAGGTCTTTGGTTATATTCAAACCAAAAAGTACTAACTAGTACTGGGAGACAAAAGGAAGGCCAGATAGCTTTTGCATCTATTCTTCTGAAAAAGGAGCCCGTGTGACATTGAAAAGGGAACTGGCTCTGGAATCAGAAGACTTGGATTCAAATCCTCCCTCTGATGCTTACTATCTGTGTGAACCTGGGCAAGTTCCCAAGCCTCCCTTGCCTAACTTTTCTCATTTGAAATATGTGCGGGTTGGACTCTAAGGTCATCTTCCAGGTCTAGAGTGGTCATTCCTAGATTACTAAAACAAGAGCATACATATGAAAAGTCTTTAGCCACTTTTATGCTGAGTTACGGAGCCACCTAGACGTGCAGAGCGTGCCACACGACATGTTTAGCAGCCAGCAGGAACAACGAAACGAGACTAATGGCAAATGTGCTTCCACGGTTCTGTTCTGAAATTACTCTTCCTCCTACAGGCTATGCTATTCACTGGTCATTGTTCTCAGATCCTCAATAGCAAATATTGCCCTGAGGTAATTTTATTTCTAAATAAATTCTATTGGCTTACTAAAAAGACAGACCTTGCTTTAACCAGAGCACTAAAGAGCTGCTGCTGCACGCAGGAAGTGTCTCTGTGCGCCTCCATGCTGAGCCTGTTTCTCTGTGACTGTCTCACCCCTCTTGTTCCGCAGTGCCTTCCGCTCCCCTTCCCCTCCCAATTAAAGAGCTATTCCTTTTGAAGTCCTGGAGAACGATGACGGATTTTTTGCTGTTAAGATATAAGTTCCCCAAGGGCAAGAAATAGTCATTTTCATCTTTGTATCCCCAATGACTAGCACCCAGTAGGTGCTTCAATAAACGCTTGGTTGATTCTTTCATGTCTCAACTCCAGGTTTCTACTTGTCCAGTATGTGGTCTCCATTGTTGCCACCTTTCACCAGCCAGTCATTCAAACTTCTTGGCATAAGGCCTGTCTTTGGCTAGTTTGGGAGATGAAGACTTACCTCAGGCAGCACCTTGCCTTCTTTAAAGGACTGCACCACCCCTGAAGACAAGATCATAAAAAGAAAGGTCATGCACAACAGGAAAAAAACACTGTTTCTGACAATGATTTGGTCAAGAAATATTTGAGGAAATCTGAAGTGAGCAGAAGCAGGAGAGCAGAATATAGTAACAACAATATTGTGTGACGATCAACTGTGAATGACTGGGCTATTCTCAGCAATGCAACGATGCAAGACAATTCCAAAGGACTCAAGATGAAAAATGCTACCCACCTCCAGAAAAAGAACTGATGGGCTCTCAATGCAGATCAAAGCAGACTACTTTTCACTTTCTGTATCTTTAAAAAATTTTTTTCCCTTTTAGTCTGTCTTCTTTCACAACATGACTAATATGGTAATATGTTTTGCATGATTGAACATGTATAACCTATATCAAATTGCTCACCATCTCAGGGAGATCTCATGAAGAGAGAGAAAATTTGGAACTCAAAATAAAAAAAAAAAAGAACATTAAAAGTTGTCTTTATGTGTAACTGGGGAAAAAAACTGTTTAAAACCCCCCCAAGGGGAGGCTAGGTGGTACAGTGAATAGAGCGCCAGCCCTGGAGTCAGGAGGACCCGAGTTCAAATGCGGCCTCAGATACTTGACACTTACTAGCCATGTGACCTTGGTCAAGTCACTTAACCCCAACTACTCTGCCTTCCCCCTTCCAAAAAGCAAAAAAACCCAAAAAACAAAACCCCCAAAACATTTGCAGAATACTAGTGGAAGGAATAGTGTATAATCCTAAAAAGCCAGAGATTTATAAGATGTATAGCAAAGATTTTTTCCTCAGGCATGGTTGCTTAATTCAAATGTTAGAAATTGCCTTATGCACATTGATTTTAGCCCAGTATCTAAAGAAAACCTCCTTCGTTGACTAAAATTGCTAATAGAACAGATTAGATCCTATTAGTTATGAAAAGAAACCCATTTCCCCAACATTTCCCCATCTGAACAAAGCAATATACATTAAAGATAAAACCAATTTAGTATAATCATTAAAGGACTTTTGGGTATTCAGACTCAGAACTGTAGAAATCTCAGGTGTTAAGACATTAAGGTTTAAAAAAAAGGCAGGAAAGCCAAAGCATGAAGGGTGGAGGGGTGTGTGTTAAATTTTACTTACACAGAAAACTCACTACCCATTTCCCTCCTGCAATGCCCAAGAAGTATTTTAGGGTCCGCTCACACACAAACTCAGCATCTACAAAGCAGAAACCATTTAAGTCAATAGAAGTTGGTAACTAAGTCTGAAAGTCAGCCTATAGTGGACTCAAGAGGTCCTAGCCCACCAGAGAAGGGTTGGTGATTCTACCTACTCTGAAGAAGGAAGGCAGAAGCTAGAAGAGTCTGGACCATTACAGGAATAAAGGGAAAAATATCGATCTCTACAAGTTGGATCCTATATAATGTATTTTCTGTATCCCCAAATTGTTTCGGTGTCTTCAAAAAAATATTCAAAGCATGGTCTAGGCTGATACTGTTGCTATATCTGTTTTAGTCTAAATCTGTTTTAGAGGATGGTTATATCTAGAAGGAAGAAGAAATAATGTGTGAAACTATAATGCCGAAATGATAATCCAAGTAATATTGTCTACCCTTAGGACTTTGAACTGGAGACCCCTAAACCTTTTGCATTCCTGCAAGGGGTACTTGGAAAATACGCCAGTTGGGGGCTAAGGATCTCATAGTTCTTTCTTTTTCCTACATCAAGACTTCAGAAAGCAACAACTAAAGAATAATTTCTGTTTATTTCCCAGTATTTCAAAGGCTTCTTTGAAGAACTAAGAAAGCTGTGGCAAAAACACTTAGGAGAAATGCATTTAATGAAACCTTAAGACACAACAGACAAGACATCATCAGCAACAGCCCCTCTTCATAAAATTCATCACACTTCTAGTTTGTAAAGTTTCTTGTTTAACTGCTGATAAAACTGTCAGAATCATGAACTTCAAATACAGCCATTCTAGTGCAGTAGCCATTTGAAAACTGGACAGTGCTGATTTGCCTCCTTGAGAGAGACTCTAACACATGGTTTCATGATGATATTTCTCTACCTTTTTACCAAGTTCATAGGATCAGAGATCCAGGATAGGAAGGCACTTTGTTCAGAATCATTTTTTTATAGGTACTGGAGGTGGTTAGAGTGGGAACTCAATCAAGTTCCTGCTTTTACTCTGCCATCTTGGTTCTGCCCCCTAAGAAAGGACTTTGGAGGCCAGCTAGTCCAGAGGTCAAGTGACATATGGATGAAGTGACAGAGCTGAGATTTGATCATTTTCAAGATATCACAAACCAACTTTTAAAATTCTGTTCAGTCACTGGTTTATCTCTCCAGTCTCTGAACCCAACCTAATGATTTTATCTGGTAGAAAGACTAATAGAATTACTTTTTAAATAAAATTATAATTTGTCAGCTATCAGAAGAATAGGATTTGCCCCTTGGTTTATCGAAATTTATAAAGTATTCAAGAAAGCAGCTTAATCTAGGATCTTTAGAGCAAGCTATTTGAGAACAGGAGCATTTAGAGTCCACATTTATTGTGAAAGTTATCATGATAACAAATGTCTGTTTGAGTTTAATGGAACTGAGTCACAAGTAGCCAATGAACCTGAATTTCAAGTAAGTCCTGAGGAACCGCTTCCTAGAACAGGAAAAATGAATTTTGACTTTTTAAGACTTCATCAACTGTCTATTTTTGTTTTTTCCCATTGAATTCCAGGACAGATACTTCTCACCTGGAAGAGAGTTAACATGTTTTGTCAGTTCACAAATCTCTTGGTATACCTGTTTTCATTATGACATGAGTGGTCCCTTCAGTAATTTGATTAGATAGAGTGCTCTGGGTTTTCCTGGCAAACTTCTGCACTAGCATCTGAAAGCAAGCAAAACACTGAATTACATCAAATTGCCTCCAATGTGATATTAGACAGCTTTGAGCATTAGAAATCCTGGCTTTGAATTCACATCAGTTAAGGGATAAAAAGATCTGCTTTCTAACATAGCTGAAGTACCAAAATAAACCTCAATTTAATAAAAAGTACAACTTAGAGGAAGAAATTCTGAAATATTTTATGTCAGGAGACATGGAAAACTCAACCAAGATTTCAAAATGGTATTGATTTCTGTCTTTAAATAGCAGAAATCACTTGATATCCTGAGACAGTTTCTTTGGATGGTCACACTCCACTCTACTATAATTCAGATTTATCAGCCTGTAATTTATGAGCTGCAAGAAATCCCGCCTTCACAGAAAAGATGTGCAGTAGTTATGTTTGGCACAAAACCAAGATGCAAGCCTCTTATGGTTACAAAATATCAGAGTCACAACTATGCTAAAGGTCATGTCATAACCATCAGTTCCAATACATTTAAAGAAAAAGACTGAGGGAAGAATCTGTCCTTTACCCAAAGAAAACTAGCACCTTCCAGCCATTCTCCATCAAGTTATAAAAGACAATAAACAGGCAGTTTAAGAAATTAACCAGATCCATTTAAAGCACAGTTGACGTAACTGGTAACTCCTGTTTGGTAAATAACTTTGTTCTTTAAGTGCCATTATTTACTGGCCATGCCACAAACACTACCATTTATGCAATGAATGAAACTGCTACTGAGATCAGGTCATCTTCTTCCATGCTGCTGGACCATCCCCATTGCCTCAGGGCTAAGAGAAAGGCTGACTTACAGAGGGCTATGGATGTCCTCCTCCCCTTTACCACTGCCCTCTACCAGCATCATTAGCAATTCTGAACTGATTATTTGCTGAAATCCCCGCCACGAAAGTATTCAGTTAGAGCAGTAACTGCTGAAAAGATCATTTTAATGTGAGCTTCGGAATTAATCATGTGTAATACAGTCAGCTGCTTCATCATAAATTTGCCACACTTCAGCAAGTATGAATAGTGCTTAAAAGTTTTCCTCTTTTCTTTTTTAAAGACAGCATGTACCCAAGCCACTTGTGTACTGATCTGCAGCTCAGAGCTGCCACTGGCAAGAAAAATGAGACACTTTTAAAAAACCGCCTGAAATGCTGGGCTCTTAAAGCAAAGGAGAACTCTGGTATTTAAACCATGAGTTCTGGGCAGGGTGGGAAAGTGACTGAGGCCCCAATGAACACAAATGCCCAGGTATAAGCTTTCAAAACAAACAGCTTGTTGCATATACTTCAAGATAGTCTGACATTAGACAGTAAGAAAGTCATCACGAAGACGACAGCCTGCTGCTTAATTTATAATTGCTCCTAGGGTTGAAGCCAGTTGCGAGGAAGGGCTTTCTTTCTAGCCACATACAAAGCTGTATGCTGAGTCACTGGCTACTTCTAGAAAGGTTAGCATTAGAGATGGATCTTCCCCTAGGGAAGGGCTATTAGGAGAGGCAGGAAAGAATTACCGAGAATCTTCAGTCAGTTTGCAATAAATATTGCTTATCCCTAAAGCCCATTTGACACTTGGTAGCTGTCAGGGGCATAAAGAAATATTTACTAAGTTCTTTTAATTATATGGAGTGATACCAATTATGCTAAGTTATAGGGAAGGTGAATACACTGCATGTATCTGAATTTCATCCCCAGGCCAAGCAGAAACAGGTTAACTGCATCCTTAATATTTTGGTGGGTATTTTTCCACAATAAGAAACCGTTCTTGCCTTTGGCAAGATAAATTGGAAGAGAAGCCAAAATTCCTAATAGCAGGGGGTGTTGCAGGGCAGAAATGACAGGGCAGGCTGCTGAATGACTGTGTTACAAGGCAGAGGAAAGACAAATAAACATTGGACAAATGCCACTGTCTGGCACTATGTTTGGAACTAGGCTAGATTCAGTCAGTTTATGTTGGGGAGCACCAAGTACACTGAGATGTGGAGAGAAAAAAAAGAACTACCACCTGGAGAGAGGAGAGACACACCCATTTTCTGTTTAAGATGAAAAGGTTTAAAAAAAAAGCCCAACTAAATAACTTTTAATAGCCCTGGATCATACCCATACAAAGTCTAGCTGCTTTCTGCTAGCATTTGAAAAAGTGATTTGTCAAATAATGAACATGGAAGCAAGGATCAGGAAAACAAAGCTGCCTGGTGGCAATTTTTCAGAAATCAATAACAGAAATGACATCGTACGGACCCTGTGGCTGGCTTCCCAGGACCCTCCTGACAAAGGCTACTGTTTATGCAGGGCCCCATGATGATGCACTGTGAGAAGAATGTAAGGGCACAGTGACTGGGGAAGCAGCAAAGCACCTGGTCAGACACACACTGTCACACTCACATGTTCTTTGGGAGTTAAACCTGATGCCACAAGGGACATTCTGAGGCTGCCTGGTCCTCCTGTTCTGAGCCTCTCTGAGGCAGAGGCCTCCTCCTCCAGCTGCCGCCTCACATTGCAAGCAGGAGCATTCGGAGCAGAAGTGTGGGTACTTTCTTCAGTCTGAAGCTCAGATGACTTCAGTGCGGAAGCTGAGGTGGGCAGGTTGAGAATATCTCTTAGGGTGGTATCCTTATTTTCCTGGGGGCCGCATTTGGGGTTCTCAGGGTACACTTTGATTCCAAATTCTGACTCAGGGGCTGTTTCTACAGAAGAGAGGAAAAACAAGTCCTATCCAGGGGGTCATTATAACCAGGAGTTTGTATACTTGTTTTGTTCGTTTTCTGAAAATTGTATTAAAACGTAACTGGTTTCCTTTGTAATCCTATGTATTTTATGTTATGTATTTAAAAACATCATTCTGAGAAGCTGTTCACTGGCTTTACTGGACTGTCCAAGAGGTTCAAGACACCAAAAAAGTTAAGAACCTCTGGTCTAATTTATTCAACAGTAAATCATTAATTCAGCGAAGTAGGAAAAAAAGTCTAGGAAGACAGGTTATGTTAAGAGGATGCTGCCATCTTTTTTTTTTTTTTTGCTCTTTTATTCACCAAAGTACAATTAGTTTGTGCATTAGAGTCATCAGGCCTCATTACTAAATTAAAAACAAAACAGAGCATCTCTAAAACCTTTTAAGAAAATGCTACTCCATCAGGAATTAAGCATAAAAACAGGAAATTTATGATAGCCCTAAAGAGACACTAATGAACATGGCCAAATGTGGCATTTTTATGCCAAATTGCACCTTTTGTGCTAATGTGCTTTTTAGAATGAATTTAAAACTTTTTTGACTGATTAAAACTCTGATTTACAAGTCATAAAACTTGCACTCCATTAAAATGATTTAGAAGACATAAAACGTGTAGTTCATTTAGTCTCTTCCTCCACAGGAAAGAAGTGACTTTGGCTATTTGGCTGTTTTTCCCTGGGAGGCTGGGATTCTGTGAATCCAGCTCGCTAGCAGCAGTTTTCTTGCCTAACTGTCCAATGGTAGCATTTGTACAGCCCCCTAACTGCTGACCCATCAGGGGCTGAGCCCAGGGGAGCAGAGTGCTGGACTTAAGACAAATTCTTTTCCTTTCCTCTCATGGGCCTTAAACGGGAGGACTCTGAACTGCCAGGTCCATCATGTGAATGCTAATCAACTGCACTGACAGAAAAGACAAATAGAGAATCTTCGTGTGGAGTAAATGAGAGATTAAATGACAGCACCTCCCCAGCCTGAGAGGACCAGACCACACATTACCAAGGTTTGGTTTCAGCACAAAAGACTGCTCCTTCGTCATACTTTGTTCCCCAGGTTGCCACTGCTGTTTTTCCTTCAGGGTAGTAATCCTACCGATCCCCTCTTCAGAAGAGAAGTTTACTTTCTGAAGACTCCTGGAATGGCCAAGCTGTCTCCAATCCCCATTCAGCATTTGGGACTCCAAAAGGGAAGACCTAGATAGGGAAAAACCATCAAAACAGCTCCAGAAAAGGCTGATAATAGCTCCCTCTGGTCTCTCTAGCAGCTGTGGCAGAATCAAGCAAGAGCCGTTAATGTCAGAGTATTGGGGAATGATTGGCAACAAGAGGGCTGGTGTGTTGGCATGGAAGCAACATGCCCAGATTCATGTTGCACACCAACATGTCAAGGATGACACATGACATCTCCCTTTAGGGGGTTAGTCTGGGGCTCACTGCCTAACAATATGTCAGTAAGTTTCACCAAATTAACCACTACTGTCACTCACTCAAATCCCACAGACTTAGCTCACGTCTAAATGGCTTTGTTGGAATCATCTCTTGCAGGAGCACAGAATGGAACTGCCCCAATACCCTCTATAACTATACTTTATACTCAACAGCCAAGTGTACATCATCATTTCTGCTATCTGTCTCCTGTTTGTCTCAGGTCATTCTAAGAATGGCAGCTAGCTACGACAGGGTGAGTTGGAGAAGTGGGGCCTACCAGTAGGTTTTTCTATAATTCTAGGCCTTTGGGCCTGAATCAGGACTGGATGGCAATCAAGAATGAAAAGGTTAATGGAGCTCTGAAAGTGCTTCACCATCTTGGGGAAGGTGTTTTGGCTACTAACTCCAACAGTAGGCCCTTTGGTCTTTGGGCATCAAATAGTCTAGCTAGCTAGCCAGCTCAAGTGTTTAAGCAATGGTAATAAGGCTTGGCCAGACAGCATTGCTCTGTGCCTTGGCCATAAAACCTCTGTCCCTAGCTTTAAAAATGCATGCCATCAGTCATAGGGATGAGAAGATGTGGCCAGATCAAAGCTAACTCATCATTACTCTAAGATCCACAACCAGGAGCGTTGGCTTTATATACGTGGGATGGCACCTTATTACAGGTACAGTGTGAATGGCAAAAGACTAGGAACTGAGATCACTGGCTCTGTCACCATTTAGATGCAACCTTGAGTAATCTGTGTGCCTCTATCTCCTCTACACAGTGGGAATATTATATTTATTATCCCCTCTGTATGGAGGAAATAACATCCATCTTATCTTAGAATGACGTAGAAGTAAGATGAGATAATATATGTGGATGGGTTTTAACCAGTTTAAACATAGCATGTGATCATCATCATTGGTCCGGAAGTGATGTTCTGAAACTTCCCCCTCAAAGCATCATCCCTAGCACTTGTTTATATCCCCTCCCTCAGATGAAATGATCATCCCTGTGCAGAGGACAATCCAATTTCTATATCCAGCTTCAAGTTTGCCCTTGAGGTTTATTTTTGAATCTCTCACTACCTGCTGGATATCTCCCCTAAATGTCCCAATGGTATGTGAAACTCATGATAATGCAACTGAGCTCCTCTTCTCTCTAAAATGTGCAGGGGCCTCCCAGCTTCCTGATATCTGTTGGCAGTAACATCTCCATCCCCACCTTCTAGGTAGTGAGGTTAAACTTCAGAATCCTTTTCCACATTTAATCAGGCACTAAGTTGTGTGGAAGCCAGCTGTACCATCTATCTCTCATATCTACCTCTGTACTGCCACTGTTCTTGTTCCCATCTCTCATCTACTTTAGCTCCTCTGCTGCTAATTCAGCCTTTACACAGTTGCCAAAATAGTCTTCCCAACCTGCAAGTCCAACCATGTCTCCCCCCTGCTTGAAAACCCTTGGCAGTTTCCTCTGGGACAAACCACAAACGACTTCCTGCTGTGGCCCTGGAGGCCACCACAACCTCACCCCAAGCTCTCCATCCAGCCTAATTCTAGCCTACCCTCCCTTCACATTTCAAGCTGCACTATGAAACTGTGCCCCAATCTCATCTTCCTCTGTCCTGACTGAAATAAACTCCCTCCACATCTGTTTAAAACCCTTTTTTTCCTCAAGACCAAGGTCATAAGGGAAGGAAATAAGTATTTATAAATCACCTACTATGTGCCAGCATTGTGCTAAATGCTTTTTTAAATCAAAATAATCTCATTGGATCCTCACAGCAACCCTAGTGGTAGGTGCTATTGTTATTCCCATTATACAGTTGAAGAAACTGAGGCAAACTGAGAGGTTAAGTGACTGCTCAGGGTCACACAGTAAATGTCTGAGGCTAGATTTGAACTCAGGTTTTCTTGACTACTGGCCCAGCTCTCTATCCACTTCCTCACTTTCCTCCTCCAATTTTTCTAGAACCCTTGGGGATAAGATCTCTCCTTTACCTAAATCCCCTTCTCACACTGAACTTCTGTACAGCAGACACTGCATCATCCCTCAGTCAGTGTTCACTCTCTATCCCCTCTTCCATTAGACTTCAAGTTCCTCAAGGGCAGAGACTGTTTCTTTTTCCATTTTCATATCCCTGGGACTTAGTACCACAGGAGGTGCTTAATGAATATTTGCTGACATGAATCAAGGGAAGTCAGCACCTAAACTTATTTCTGGAAAACAGAAACTACAAGTAGGATGTGGGCTGATCTATGAGGGGAGCCTTGCCACACATCCTACTGCCAACCTCCCGTATTGTTCAAAATTTTAGTTCTGTTTCACTTCATTCTATTCTGGAAAAGGGACAGGTCATCCAACTACATCTGGCCCATACCCTCAGGTACAGTTTAATATTCCTTCCTGCACAGTGGTTTGTATTGCTTAAAACTAAAGCAAAAACAAGACTAAAAGCCTATAGGTGATTAAATAAGATGGGTATCATAAAGAAACAAGAAGCTACATGTCTACATAAAGCCAGAGACTCTGTGGAGAAAAATAACAAATGCTCATTATAAGACAAGGAATTAAGAAATCACAGCATTTTTCTCTCTCTCTCAAACAAAATGCATTTACCCTTCAACTCCTGGCTCTTCGTTTTTACTGCTGGAATCCTCTGGAAATGCTTGGGACTTGTCTGTTGAAAGGCTTTGTGCATTTTGGGTTTTGTGATGTTCAACAGTTTTCTCTGCTCCTTCAAATGGAGATGAAAAGAAAACACAACAATACAATTTGCTTAGTAGCCTAGTTCTTGCTGGTGATAATTCAGGTGAAGACAATGATTTTTTAAGAAGCAGCAGCCTGTGACAATCAAATCGGTCCCTAAACAAGTGTATCAGAAGGAGAAAATCAAAGTTTATAAACATTAACGAGTGATGTGACAGACAGATGCTAACACCAAATGGAGGAGAATGATTAAAAAATAACGATAATGGGCTTGGGCTGAAGTGGCTAAGTGAGGACACCCAGCTGAGATGTGGCTACTTAACCCATTGTTGCCTTCGCCCGGTGAGGAAGATGAGACATCAGGGAAGTGTTTTTGGTTAGCGACTTGACCAAAGATGCAGCAATCATGCCAGAGGTAACAGAGAAGAAATAGCTACTTTGATAAAAGCCTAACATGTTGCATCACCCTTACCATTCTTACTCCTTCCCTTCCTTCATAACTATAAAGAATATGGGTTTGGGAGGAATCGCAAGATGGGTTAGGATAGAGGATCGGAGGAAAGAAACAGTGACATTTCATTTTACTTGTTCAATAATTTAAAAATACAGGGAACCCTGAAGTAATGGGACTGAGGATACAATATGTATATACATATAAATAAAGGACAAATACAAAACAGACCTAAGGCAAAGTTCTGGCACATTAGGATACCCTTTTTGCTTATGAATTCTGAAAAGAATGAATATGCTACTGCCTTCTAAGAAATGACTTAAAAGGCACAAAATACTTAGAAAGCAAAAATGAAAAACATAAATATCACAAACATTTCCTCCCTATTTATTAGCAAACCACTAATGATTAAAATAAAATTTTACATTTATATTAGGAAGGCAGAAGCCCATATATATTTTAACAGGAAAATGCAAACAAAGGTTGTATTAGTTTAAATTGTTTTAAAGATACTGTGTAGCTTGGAGGAAAATAGTCATTGATTTTTTGAGCTAATCCTCAAATACATTTCTTAGAGTTCCCCTTGCAGCTTGGTTTCTCTGGGTGTGTGAGTGTCTCAGGAACACAAGGGCCCTGACTAGGGTCAGCAGCTGTTCACAACAAGCTGCACCCAAGGATGAACCAGCACATTTTTTTCTTTCAGTTGGGTATAGAAAGCCTTTCAATATGGTTGTCATTTTCCTAAAAATATAGGATGGTATTTGATGGAATAATGTATAGCCTCCCAAGGACCTCTATGAAATCGAAGTAATCACTCACTGGAAAAGAAAGAAAGTCTCGTCTCATGAAAACCAGAAGCCCAGCTATTAACAAGTCATTACATAACTGGAACATTTAACTTATGAATTACTCTGCCCATTACAATGGGCTTCACGCCACAGAGAAAGAACAAAAGCTAATCTAAGTTATGCGGCCATCACACAGTGGTTTCTTCAAGGACACACCACCAGGTTTTTTTGTTATCTTTTTGCCTCAATCCTTTGTCTCCTTCTAGAAGTAGAGCTCGACTCAGTCCAGCCTTGTGGGAAGGCTGTTTTAGTTGGGACAAAGGGGCCAGATTGGCGACCCTGAGCATCATCACAGCAATCTAGAGCGAAGAGGGGTTCTCCCCCAGGCATGGGCCTTCTGATGTAGGGGACCTGGGACAGACAGGAGGTCTAAAGATAAGCTGATGATGGTGATAAGCTGCATGGTTACCAAATTCCACCTAAGTCTTGCTTCATCTCCCCCTCACAACAATTCTGTAAGATGGGCTGTGCAAGGACTATTATATCCATTTTACAGAAGAGGAAAATGAAGCTCAGAGAGGTTTAAAGATGAAGAAATTCATTTGGTTAGTTAGTAGCAGAGCGGACACTCAAAACTCTTAAGTTCCAGATCTCTTTCCATTCTTTAGGATTTAGAGCTGGAAGGGCCCTTAAAGGTTCTCTGGGTCCAACCTCCTCACTTTACAGAGGAGGAACTGAGGCCCATAAAAACGTAGGGATCTGCCCAAGGTTACCTGGGTAGTGAGTGAGTCAGAATTTAAATTACATCTATATCTTTGTGTATCTGTGCACACACACACACACACACACACACACACACACACACACACACACACGTCATATATATGACAAAGAATTTAAACTGTAGACATATAGTTTACACATATATACATGGTTTAAATTCTTACTCTGCATTACATCTGTATTGTATACATGCACACGCACACACACGCGCGCACGCACACGCACACACACACACACGTGACCTGCCAGTATGCGTCTCACCCCTAGGGATGGCCTCCCCAACAGAAGCTGGCAAACACCGTGCTAAAGAACATTTGATTTCAAGAGCAGGACAAAGTTCTACGGTCATCCTCAGGTGCACCCCTAAAACGGGAGCTGAGGGTGTGGCTTTCTAGGACTAACATGAGGAAAACAAGTCCGTCTTTCCTACCGAGCATGATGCTTGGTTGAGTGTCAGCAGGCTCACATGAACTTAAGGGGGGAGGGGGTAGCTCATAACTGGAGCTGGTATTCAGTTGAAACCACAAACACTTAAGAAATAGAGGCACAAAGGAAACTGTTTTTCTGCAGACCTCCAGGAACACACAGAAACTAAGATGAGACGGCATATTATGCAGATATTCAAAATCAGACAATAACATTTTATTTCTCACACACTTGGATTTTAAAAGTCTAGTCAGTATTTAGATTAGAGACAGTGAAAGCACCCCAAAGAGAAGCATTGTGCCGGGGATCGTGACAGGACTTTGGGCTTCATTATTTGGGAGATGAACTAAATAGAGATACAGTTACAAAGAATGCATTTAAGGAAATACATTTGGAACTACTGCCATAGCAACAGAGTTCCCAGCTTCTCATGCATGAGCTACTGTTCCCTCTGAACACAAAAATACATCGAGGAGGAACTAGGCCTTGGGTTTGAATAGCTAATGGCCTTGGGTTCCTAGAAAGACCCGAAGGGAGAAAATAAAGTCCCAACACCCTTTAAAGGAACAACAGTATATGAGAAGAAAAATGATGAACAGTTTTGGAAAAGGATCAAAGGAGAAGGAAATGTGGATCCCTTGTTCGTTTGGCAGATCCACATGGAGAGAGCAGTGAAAAGAGCTTTGGGAGATCTTAGGAGGAATAGGGTACAGAAGTACAAAGACCACAAATGGCAGCTGGCTCAACAGCCTAGGGACCCCCTCCCCTCTAAGGAAAAAACTTCTCTGGGCAAACACCTTCAAGCTTTGTTTTTGTCCTCTACACATTTTGTTGGAGTGAACTCTCACCTTTCCTGAAGTTTTCCCCCAGTTAGAATCTAACATTCCTCCATCCACTTACTTATGTCAATATACAGGTGCAAATTATTCCCAACATCATCTTTTAAAACTGCTCAAGACTGCCCCCTGAATAGCTCCAATTGACTCTGTTCCACCTTTCAACACTCCTGTATACTTGGGTTACATTTTAATTAATTTGGCCCATCAATATAGGAAGACCCTGTCATAAAGCACTTTGCCATATACCACAGATCTCAACATACTAAGGATCAAGGCAGGCTTTGTAAACACTGTGCATCTTTCAGTCTAATATCTAAAACCTATTACTTTGGAGAGTTTCTCCTCTCTTACCAATGTTAAAGGAACAGAATTATGGAATCTCAGAGTTGGAAGGGACTTGAGATGCCTCATCTGCCTTTACACATTGCATGAAACCCTCAAAAGGTGTCAAACTCACAGGCAGCCTGTGACCTGAAGTGAGGCACAAACCAGATAAAAACATAATTAGGAAATGCTGAACAGAATAAACAAAAATATCACACAACACAGATAATGCTAATCTGTAGTTTTCTAAGTCAACACACCATCACTGGGGTCCATTTCTGTTTGAGTCTGACATCACTGCTCTAAACAACCCTCCCCAAGTTCTTATCTTGCCCCTACTTGAACACCTTCAGCAGTGGCGAGCTTACTAACTTATAAGGCAGCCCATTTTGTAGTTGGACAGCTTCAATTATTAAAAAGTATAGCAAGTCAAAATCAGTTTTCCTGTCTGTAAGTGGAAGCACTTACTATCTCTAGCAAAAATAATAATTATAGTAACAGTGATGATAATAAAAATCACTAATATTTATATAGTACCTATTATGGATCAGGTACTGTTCTAAGTGTGCTTTACAAACATTATCTCATTTGACCCTCACATCAACCCTGTTATCTCCATTTTATAGACCAGGAAACTGAGGCAGACAGAGGTTAAGTGACTTGAACAGGATCACCTGGCCAGTTAGTGTCTGCAGCTGGATTTGAACTCTGGTCTTCCTGACTCCAGGATCCTTGACAGACCCACTGCACCATCCAGCTGCCCTATAGTATGTTCTATAATACAGGAGAAAACTTAATCCCTCTTCTACATGTGAAGACAGTTATCACATAACTCTAGAGTCTTGTCTTCAGCGGACTAAGCAATCCCAGCGCCTTTCACATTTCATGTGAATGGTTTCAGGTCTCCTCACCTTTTCTAGCAGTCTGAGAGAGGCAGTTAGAATCCCCTCCTCAGAGCAGGGTGCTCAGAAGAGAATATGCTCTCATGGAAGAGGCAAGAGATAATTGTTACAATAGAGGGGGAAAAGAGGAAGGCAAAAGGTAAAGAGTCAACCTTACTCTCACAGAATTTGGCTTAAGGAAGGAATGACATAAACTCTAAACTGGGCATCTTGCCACATAGAAGAGTTGGGGGAAGGGGGATGAGAGGTGGGGTGA
>CM053586.1:225258750-225276316 GCA_028646515.1 Pseudochirops corinnae
TATGCATTTTCCTCATAGGATCTCTTTTAAGTGATGATCTATTTTTTTCTATTTCTACTTTTCTTCCTTCTTCTAATGCTTCAGGACAATTTTCTTTAATTATTTCTTGTATTATTATATTAAGATTCTTTTTTTGATCATAGTTTTCATTTAGTACAATTTTTTTACGTTTTCTCTTCTTGATTTTTTCTCCAGATCTGTTGTTTTTCTTATGTTTCTTTTCTCTTCTATTTTTCATTATTCATATTTTGTTTAATTATTTCTTGATCTCTTATAATTAATTTCACAGGCTTTGCCTGGCCCAATCCTAATTTTCGAGGTGTCATTTTCTTCCTTAAGGTTCTGGATCTCCTTTTCTAATTGGTTGACACTTCTTTCATAATCTTGTTTTTCTTGGATTGTTCTTTTTTTTTTTTAAGTTTTTCCTCCATCTCTGTCATTTGATTTTTAAAGTCTTTTTAAAGATCTTCTATGAATTCTTTTGGCCAGGTGACCATTTGACATTACTCTTTGGAGTAAAAGGGGTTTCTTTACTTCAGTATCCACCTCTGAAGATGAACCCTGGTCTTCTCTATTCCCATAATAGCTTTCTGTGATAGGATTCTTTCTCCTTTGCCTGTGCATTGTGTGTGTGGTAATAGCTAGATTTTTGTAATCACTTCTAGCCCTGAGGTATGGGAAATGGTGCTTCTTGCCCCACATCTTCAGTTCTCCCCTCTATCCTGGAACCAAAGCCACACCTCCAGCCTCCTTGTAAGTGCCCACAGCCAGGGGCTTTCTGCCCCCTGGTTCTGCACTCGGGCATTTTCCTTCTCACCCCACCACTCTTTGCAGCACAGCTGGGCCTGGCATTCCTTACCAGCAGAGGTTCTCTTGATCATTCCCTTTCCCAGCTCAGTTGTCCAACTCCCCTCACTGTCGCTGGCAGAAAAGTTCTTGTGGCTGCGGCTGCCTCTCAAACCAACTAACCCCAGGACTTGCTGCTTATTGTTTAAAGGGACCCTCCCCTAGAGGTGTTTACTCTTCACAGGGACCAAACCTGGGATTTTTCTTCTGATCTTCTTAAATTGTCCCAGGAAGACTCCTCTTGTACCCCTGTTTTTATTTATTTTTACCCGCTCTTTGTTTACCCTAAGGTGCTATTTTATCGCTTTTGTGGGGGAAAATCTTGAGAGCTTGGAAATTTCTGACCTACTCTACCATCTTCCCAGAATCCCCTCCTGATTTGGATCTTAAAGGAATGCTAGACCCTTCCTTTTACAGACGAGGAAAATGAGGCTCATAAAAATGAAGTGGCTTGCCCTGCGTCACACAGATAGTAGGTGGCACAGGATTTGAACCACAGTCTAATTCCAAAAAGCTCTGATTGTAAGTTCAGTTTATACTTGGTCTCAATGGCTATCATAGTTGAAAAAAAGATTCCTCAGGGGTGGCTAGGTGGTGCAGTGAATAGAGCACCAGCCCTGGAGTCAGGAGGACCTGAGTTCAAATCTGGCCTCAGACACTTGACACAAAATCTAGCTGTGTGACCTTGGGCAAGTCACTTAACCCCAATTGCCCTCCAAAAAGAAAAAGAAAAGCAAAAAAAATAAAAAAGATCCCTCACCATGACCCAAAGATCACCAGGGAAGAAGGACATCTCTGAGTGCTCTTGCCAAGTCCTGATATAAAATTTTCAAACTCCCCCAAGCCACTTATGAAATGGTTTTTCTTCAAGTTTGGCTGGTAAATTTCTACCTTCCCTGATATTAGAGAAGGGAGGGTCATGATCTTTGGAGGTCAGGTCCAGAGGATAAGAAGGGTGTAGTAGCAGGTGGTAAGATGCCCAGGTCCTCTGGTGGTGGGCGGCCTTCTTCATTTACTTCCAAGCTGACCAATGGGTTTGGGTAGACCAGGTCCTGGAGCAGATCCTAGAGAGTTCTGAGCTTGGTTACTTAAGCCTCAAACCCACTGGCAGCCAACACTGTTGCCTCTTGCTCATTACTCACTTTCTCTTTTGACACATCTATGCCTATTCCTCTCCAGTTGGCACAAGCTTCCTTGTTCTCTTGGAAGTAGAAGGGAATAGAGAAGAACCTGACCAGACAAAAGGGAGATTACATCCATGGAGAAGCATTTCTCTCATCCCAGGCCAGCCTGGCTAACTGATCTCATCAGGGAAGGAACCCCTTCCCCTAGGATTCTACATATCATGGTCTGTTCCAAGTTCTAGAGCGCATATCCCATCTATCTTCCTATGACAGTGAGGCCCTGCAAGAGTCCCCACTTTCAGAGAAAAGCAGAGTCTGTCTGTCCCCACTGCAGTCCAGCCATAATCTTCAGTTCTTCCCTCTAACCTAGAACAAAAGCCAAACCTCCAGCCTCCTATAAGTGCCCACAGCCAGGGGCTTTCTGCCCCACTACTTCTGCACTCAGAAGAATGAAGAGCCCTGGTCAGGGATTGTGCAAGGCATGCCCTACTGCTATAGTGGCACAGGGAAAGGAGGAAGGAATGCACAGAGATTAGGTAGGCAATGCCCTCCTGTCTGTCTGTCTGCCTGGGGAGGATCAGTTGTGGCTCACAGTCTGCCCTTGGGATAGGAAGAAGGAAGGAGAACAGTGGAGACAAGTTCAAGCTTGCTGAACAGCTGTGTGGCTTTCTTTGGAGCTTTAATATTTTCTTTGTATACCTCCATGCATCATCTTGAACACCTCGGGTACCCCACTTTGGAGGTGACTGTTGCAGAACAGAAATAATAGAAGAAAGCCATTTTTTCCCAGTAAATAATGGTCAGAGGATATGAACAAACAGTTCAAGAAAAGAAAGATTGGAAACTATTAGCAGACCTACTAAAGAATGCTCCAAACCATTAAAAATAAGAGAAATAAAAATCATAGCAACCTTGAGGTTTCACCTCTAAATCGCCAAATTGTCAAAGATGGGAATAGTCAGCATTGGATGGGTTATAGGAACACAGGCACACATGCATTATTGGTGGAGTTGTTGTAAGGTGTTTAGTTGTTTTTAGCCATGTCTGACTCTTACGTTTGGGTTTTCTTAGCAAAGATACTGGAGTGATTTTGCCATTTCCTTCTCCAAATAATTTTACAGGTGAGGAAATGGAGGCAAACAGGGTTAAGTGACTGTGACTTTTTTATTATTATTTAAATTATTTGAAAAAAAAAGAAAATAATCTTTAAAATCTGGGTGTATTGCCTAGATTTGCACGTTTCATGGTGCCTAACAGCTTAATAAATGCTGACTGATTTGTTGGGTGGACACCCTATTATTAACCTTTTTTTTTGTGTCATGTACCCCTTCTTCCCCCCCACCTTGGCAGTGTGATTAATTCTATGGGTCCCTTCTCAGAATAATGTTTTTAGAGGTACAAAATAAAATACATGGGATTACAAAGGAAGCCAATCTGTTGAAACTAAGGTGCATTTATTTTCCCATCCAAGTTCATGGACTCCTTGCAATCGATTTCTAGAATGTATGTGTAGAGCCCCTATCAAATTTTATCTTGGGGAGGGAGGGGGAAAAAATTTAAAACTTGTGGAAGTAAATGTTGAAAACTAAAAATAAATAATTTAATAAATGGGGGGGGGGGAATAAATCCATTCCTAGACCCCTTATGGAGCTGTGTACTCCATAGTAAGAACCTTGCTGAAGAGTTAGTCCAACCATAGGTCAATGTAAGGCACAAAGGACTGTTGGACAGTGAGTTGGCCATAGAGTGGAAGAGGAGGTGGAGGAAGATGAGCTGAATTGCTTTTAAGACATTGCAGAGCTCCAGGCCTACATTCTTTTCAATACCAACAAGACACAGCCTAAAGATGAGAATCACAACAGAGAGTCCCTTGAGAACAGGTGCAACATAGAAGCAAAGAGGAGTTCTAAAGAAGAACAGGAGTCAAGGAAGTCATCCAGTATTTTTTGATAGGAAGAGGAGATGAGATGGTCATGTGGCCAAAGAGGGGAGATGTGATAGGTGGACAACCAAAGCGCCCTACTAGAACTGCCGTGAAGTCAGGAGCAAGCAGGGAAGGCCTCCAGAACACCAGGTGGACCCCCAGTGATGAACTTTTGGGAAAATATGGACAAAAGTTGTACTGGCTGAGCAGGGTTGTGATTTACATGGTTGGAAGGAATCTGAATTAGTGAGATCACAGATCCATTTGAGACACCAGAGGGATCACCAAAAGGGTGCACCCACCTCTGAAGTAGAACAGTAGAGGTGACCTGACTCCCTTTTATCTGTCTCTCTTCCCTATCTTCAGGTCCCCTTCCCAGTGCCTCAGGCAGTCCTAGTGTTCCTAGGACAGACAAAAGCAAAAAAGGAAGTGCCTGAGACCTTGGTTTCCAACCTTCGTATCCATTATCCACTGCCTGAGAGTTCAGCTTTGGTCAGCTTTGAGGACCCGGAAGGTAGTACAGGAATATGGTTGGGAGAGGGATTGGGTTGGGTGAGGAATGAGGGGTGACCTCTCATAGTGAAGTGACCCTGTCCATCCTTGTCTGCCCTCCAGTGGCAAAAAGGCTCCTGCAACACCAAGAGCATAACATTATCCTGGGGGAATGCCGGCTTCCAGTCCTCATCCAGCCTGTGGAGTTGCCTGCTCCCACCACCATCAAGGTTCTAAGAGTTGGGGGTGGGCAGGTTCTGAGACAGCAGTAGGATCGGCAATCCTATTCTCTGCCATTCCTTTCCCAGGTAGTGACTCAGTTATGTAGGCAAAAGGTGCTAGTCATTGGGCTGCCCCCTGCCCTACAGCTGAGTGAAGAGCAACTGTTGGACAAGCTGGAGCTTTTCTTCTGCAAACCCTCAAATGGGGGTGGGGAGGTGAAGATGCGGGAGCTGCTACCAGGTGCAGCTGTTCTGGGCTTTACTGATGACAAAGGTAATGGGGGAGGTCTGGACTGTGCTGCTGAGGGAGGTACACACTGGGGCATCTCAGGGCTAAAGAGCCCCCACTTCATTTGCTCCCAACCCAGTGGCTGAGCGCCTCGCTGAGATCTGCCACTTTATGGTTCCTTTGGGTGGTCAGCAGGTTCCTTTGAGAGTCTTTCCTTATATTAATGGGAACATCCAGGATATAGAGGTAAGATGGGGGGAAGGGGATGAATGGGAACAGAATGTGACACTTCCAGAGGGTGGCCTGGGGATCTCATCCAAGGACCTAGCACTGTTTTAGTCCTGGGGGTTGTCACGCCCATCCATTCCTAATCTTCCATGTATTTAATATATATACCTTTTCCAGATAAGTTGCTGCTCAGTCCCGCACTCAGTGCTGGTGGTTAATATTCCAGATGTCCTTGATGGCCCAGAGCTTCAGGATCTCCTCGAAATCCATTTCCAAAAGCCAACTCGAGGTGGGGGTGAGGTGGAAGCATTGATGTTTGTAGCCCCTGGGACACAGGGCCTGGCCCTTTTCACTCCTGAGTCGGGTTAGCCAGCCACACAAGCTCCCCTTGCTGCTTCTCACTGTCCCAGATTTTGTATCTCTGTTTAAGTGGGAGGTCTTCCCCTCTCTCCAACCTTTACTCCTTTAAAACACTGACCCTCTGTTGGGCTGTGGAATGTATGACCTGACATCACTGTCTTAACAGTATTTCCCTCAAACGTGACTACAGAGTAAGGGAGAGAGGGAAAAAGTGAGCCCTGGTCTTGTCTCTCTTTGTATCCCCAGTTTAGCACAGTGCCTGGCACATAGTGGGTGCTTAATAAATGTTTCTGACCTATTGTGTGAGTAGATTAATTGCAGTAGCCTCCAGGGCTAGAGGCCAAGAACCCTGGGGCCACTCTTTCACAGTGTCACTTACCCTCATTTGCTCACCCAAAACACACACACACATGCACACACTGGCACAAAACTCAGTGGAGATGAGCTAGAGGGACAGCACTTTATTGACACAAACACAAAGGCAGCTTCGGCGGTGGATAGGGGAGACAAACACACAAGCAGAAAATCACATTTCACTTTAGGCCTTGCTTAGAAAATGAGGGAGGGATATGATATGTCCATCCCCTTCCCCACATCGGTCATTTGGCAGTGGTCAGGGTGGTGACCTACCTGCCCGTCATCCCCCATTCTCAGTTGAGAAATGGAGGAAGAGGGGCTGACAGTGCCTACCCTCTGAATCCTGACATTTGGCCTCCAGCTCAGGGACCCAAATCTGCATACTGTTCTCTTCCCTCCCCCCTCCCCAACCAATCCCCAATGTAAACAAGAAATCCAGGGCTATGTTTAAGAAAACTGCCTCCCACTTTTAGGAGAGCAAAAATCAGTTGGGGCCTCACAGGACTCAAGCTGGAATGTGCTTTGAATTTTATTTTGGTCCCAGAATTTGGAAATGGACACAATTGTCTCTAAGAGCCCAGGCTGGTAAATTCCACAGTTATCTGCAAGGCTGAAAAAAAGATTCTCCCCAACCAGAAAACAGACAGATAAGATAGAATGGCAAAAAGGTGGGGATTTTTTTTTCTCACCAAGCCCCAGAGACTACAGGCTGTCTGCATCCCCACCCCCTCAGACATACACAGATTTTTTGGCAGCGCAGTGGGACTGGAAACCCCAGCTCCATCAGAACAAGGCACCTGGGGAGTGTTGGGGGTAAGAACCTTGGGGAAAAAATATACTTATACTCCCCACGAGCACAAGAAACCTTTCAGATGCTAAGGCACTGAGAACAGATCTAAGGAACTCAGTGGA
Organism: Pseudochirops corinnae; assembly: GCA_028646515.1. Classification (NCBI taxonomy): domain Eukaryota; kingdom Metazoa; phylum Chordata; class Mammalia; order Diprotodontia; family Pseudocheiridae; genus Pseudochirops; species Pseudochirops corinnae. The sequence continues at coordinate 225,265,444 of CM053586.1, forward strand.
AGAGGGGAAGCCAGGGGGACTCCTGCCAGGCCCCTAAGAGCCTAAGGGGATGGTAAGGACAGTCTGGTCCCTTCCTTTGGGTGTAAGACAACACAAACTAGGTTAAGACTGTGGAAGAGCCCTATGTTAGGAAAGGCCCACTTGTGCTTATAAAGTCAGGAATAAGAAGGAGGGGCATGCTGACTGGGCTTAGCTACTAACTAATTGCTACACTTATACCAGGTGTTTGTGAAGTCTTAGGGTCGTTTTAAGCAAGCTTAAAACGACCCTAAGACTTCTCAGACACCGTGCATATCATTTTAGAGACTGGTCAGCTCTGGAGCTGTTCAGATTTTTCAGGACTCTGGAGTGCAGCTGAGATGGGACATGTACTAGACTCACAAGGACAGCCCCCCTCACCCCCACCCTGAGCTGGCATTTCAGTTTCTTTAGGGAAAGTAAGGGGGTAGGATTGGGAAAGATTAAGCAGAGACCAACTCATACACAACAGGGCAGGGAGGGTGGGAGGGAGGAAGAGGTTAAACTTGGCACAAGCCGGGCAGAAAGCCCAGGGAACAAGAGGTGGGGTGGGAAGAAGCAGCTGGGCCCCTGGGTGGGTCCCCGCCCACTCAGCAGGGCCCATACATCCAAGTGGTCACTTCCTAACCTTCTGGGGGAAGAGGAAGGGAGGGGAAGCAGCCCTGACCAAGAGGAAAGAAATATGATTGGAGAGAGGTCATCACACCACGGAGACTATCCCTGACCCTTAGAAGGGCAGTATATTTGGGAGAGCTGAAGGAGGAAGAAGGCAGAGACATCAGTAGTAACCCAAAAGAATATGATCTCCTGACCTCTCCATTCTAGGTCCCCCAAGTCTTATCCTTCTCCTCTCTGCCCCCCAACCTTTCTCCCCTGCCATGACCCTCCCCCTCTAGTTCTTCTTCTCTGAACTGGGCACTAGGATGACTTTGCCCACATTCTTCTTCTCTTGGATTTGCTTCATGGCATCAGCCACCTGTAGGGGGAAAGGCAGAAAAAAACCAACAACTGAAGCTTAATTGTGGAGGAAGCAAAACCACCTGTTCTTGATCCTTCATGTTCCCATCTATCTACCCCTAGATAGGGAGTAACCCAAGACCAAGGTATTCCTAAGGCTCATAGGATCTGGAGTTAAAAGAGACCACAGAGCTCAATCTCCTCTTACAGATCAGAAAAACTGAGCCCCAGGGAGATTTGCAAGTGACTTGCCCAAGGGCATCAGAGCCAGGCTCCAACCCTTATCTCTTCACTCCAAGTGCAGTGTTCTTTCCATCTGTCCTCAGCTACCCTCATGATTACAGGGAGTAGGCCTTCCCCTACAAAAGCTGCAGGGAAAGCATCGTACAGTGGAAAGAGGACTGGACCTGGAGGAACGAAGAATGGAGATGAGCAATTATATAGAACCTACAGTGTACCAGGCACTGTGCCTAACACTTTTTTACAAACATCATCTCACTGGATCCTCAAGGCAATCCCGAGAGGTAGGTGCCATTATTACTCCCATTTTACAGACAGCTGAGAAAACTGAGGCAAACAGATTAAATGACTCACCCAGGATCCCAGAGCTAGTAAATGTCTGAGGCTGGATTGAAACTCAGGTCTTGCTGACTCCAAGCCCAGCACTCTATCCACTGCATCTCCTTGCTGCCTTGGTGTCAGGCAAAGCCTAGGCTACAATACCACCTCTGGTACCAGCTATGTGGACATAGGCAAGTCTCTCTGACCATCACTGTTCCTCTTATGTAAAACAGAGGTAATAATTCCTATGGCATTTTGTATTTCAATGTCAGCTGTTATCCCTTCAGCTTCACCAAGGTGGCCCCTTTGGGCCTGCTTAGGCCAGTCCCCAACTCACCTTTTCAAAGGGCCAGACTGAGTCAATATGGGGCTTGATGTGGCCCTTGCTGTAGAGGGCCATCAGCTGCAGTACCACCCTACTGACCAATTCCACCTCATTCTCCAGGTAGTTGAGGTTGAAGCCACAAATGCCCCGATTCGCCTGCAGCAGCTGCAAGGCAGACACGCTGAACTGATTCCACCAGGTTTTAGCCATTGCCATGAGGTTCCGTTTTGGGCCAGTCACCAAGTTGGACACCCCTGCGGAAAAGAGACGACAGGACATTCATCAAATCTACCCACATCTGCCCCTGGTGGAGGAAGGAATGGAGTCTTACAGGCCAGCCAGAGCCGTCTCTCAAACAATCCCCACCAGAGCAGGAAGTAGCAACTCAGAAAATTCCAAACCAGCGCCTCATCCTAAAGCACTTTCCCAATAGTTTTAGAATGTACCAATTTGCTTTGATGCAGTAGACTGATTTTTCTATCTGTGTTTGGCTCAGGCAGAATTTAAAAAATAAAACCATACACACAAACATATATAGACATATATGTACTGGATGTACATGTATGTGCACATACATGTGTGTACACAGTGTGAATATAAATATGTGCTATATTATGTACATTGAATACATTAAAAATTAGGTGTGTATATGTAATATAGATTTAATACTATACTGTATATTAAATATGCATATCCGTTAGAGGCAGCAGCAGAGTACAGAGAATAGAGAGCAGGCTCTGGCCTTGGAGTTAGGAAGACTTCAGTTCAACTGTTGCTTCTGACACATTCTGGCTGTGAGACCTTGGTCAAGTCATTTAACCATCAGAGCCCCAGGGTATAACTCTCTAAGGTTCTAAGTTGGAAAGCTGGTGTTGATTTGCATTGATAGGAATTTCCTCGCTGGTTGTTCTCTAAAACTACATGTCTGTTCAAATTTTAAAAATAAATAGTATATATATTGATGTATGCATATTAAAAGCATACATAAGGGGGCCACTAGGTGGCACCATAGTTCATAGAGCGCCCACTGGAATCCAGACTATCTTCCTGAGTTCAGATCCAACCTCAGACATTTACTGTGTGACCCTGAGCAAGTCACTTAACCCTCTTTGCCTCAGTTTCCTCATCTGTCAAATGAGCTGGATAAAGAAATGGCAAATCACTCCAGTATCTTTGCCAAGAAAACCTCAAATGGAATCATGAATAATTGGACACAATAGAAAATGACTGAATACCTGATACCTATATTTATATGTGTACACACACACGCACACACATACACACACACACATTGTATATACATGGAGAGAGGCAGAGAGAGACAAGACAAATGGCACAGCAGAGAGAAGACCAGTCTTAGAGCCAGGAAACCTAGACTCAAGTTCTATCTCTGACGTACGCTAGCTGGGTGACCCCAGGCAAGTCATTTCACTATACAACCAGCAAATGCAAGACGGGTTAAATTATAAATAAGTTCTGGTTCTGCATCAGTTTCCACATTGATGAAATCACAAGACCAGGCCCTGCCCCAACCCTATCCCCCCCCAAAATTATAACTAACTAGGAACTTAAGCATTTTTATTGGGGAGGAGAGACTTGTGTCCAACTCGATCCCATTTGGGGGTTTTCTTGGTAAAGATACTGGAGTGCTTTGCCATTTCCTTCTTCAGCTCATTTTACAGATAAGGAAACTGAGGCAAACAGGGTTAAGTGACTTGTCTAGGGTCATACAGCTAGCGTCTGAGGCCGAAATTTGAATCCAGGTCCTCCTGACTCCAGGCCTGGAGCTCTATCCACTGTGCCATCTGAAGGAAATCTACTGTACTCCAAAGTACTCAGATTATTTTCTGGTATTTGCTTACGCACTTGTGTCTGCTTTTACACAGTCGTGTCATTGGATCAGAGCTGATAGGGACCACAAAGATCATCTAGTCCCACCCATACCTGAACAGGAATCCTCTCCTACAACATTCCTCACAAGTAGTCATTCAGTTTTTATCAGAAGACCTTCAGGGAAAGCTTTTGGCCAGCATGACTATGATTTTGTGGATGTTCTACTTTCAACATCCCAGATCTTGCCTCCACAGACCTAAATGTCAAATTGGCAGACGGTCTCTGCCAATAAGTGATTATTATGTCTCTAACTCTAACAGGGCTGGAAAATCAGAAAGTGTAGGCACCATCTTTGTTGTGTTTGGATTGGTTTTTGAACAGCAGACAGGCCCATGGCTAGGCTGCCTCCTTTCTAACAACACAGGGCTTACTGGAGTCTTTGAGGTACAGTATCTCCAGGCATGAGAAGGCACTTCTAGGAGAACTTTAGCACCATCAACAGGTTACTCCATGTGAGCAGGGTGCACATACCTATCACTTTGTAGCTAGCCACTATTCCATTGTGATAGCACACTAGTTTGTTCAGATAACCTAGAACCGCAGTCTAGGCTATCTACAATTTTTCTGTCATTATACCCGGCACAGTTAAAAATGCCTCTGCAATTCCTTTTGAGTTATTTCCTTGTGAGATATTCATCAAAGTGGAATCGGCGAGCAGGCCAAAGAGTAAGCATTTTTATACCTCTTGTTACACATTGCCAGACTCCTCCCCCCATAGAAGAAAGCAATATATGATTCAGGTATAACATTAAGATGATGTTGCATTCCCTGGCAAGTGAGAAAAGCAGCACTCAGGGCATGCTGGGGGATGGAGGGGAAAGAGAAGGGAACGAACATTTATCGAACATCTACTATTATATACCAGACACTTTACAAATATCTGATTTGATCCCGGAGGGAATTTGGTTTAGGTTGTTGGTGGTGTCTTTTTTTTTTTTTTTTGGAGGCGGGAAGGCAGGGCAATTGGGGTTAAGTGACTTGCCCAAGGTCACAAGGCTAGTGTTATGTGTCTGAGGCCAAATTTGAACTCAGGTCCTCCTGACTCCAGGGTCAGTGCTGTATTAACTGAGCCACCTAGCATCCCCAGTGGTGTTTTTCTTTAAAGTGAGCCTCAAAAGCCCCATGCTTGTCCCCCTCTCCAGCTATATCTTTCCCTAAATTCCTTCAGTGGGAGTGTGGCATGGTGGATGGAGTGTTGGACAGGAATCAGGAAGATCTGTGTTCTGACACTCAGCAGATCTGTGATCCTAGGCAACACTTAGTCTGTTTCTTAACCTGCAAAAATGAGATGACTAGACCTGATGCTTCTAAGGTCCCTCCCATCTCCAAATCTACAACCTTAGGAATGAGAGAGAAAAGGGCCAACTCCTTTTCCTTAGAGATTTGGGGATCTCTCCCCCACTTCATTTCATCTACAGACCCTTACACCTCCACTTAGCTGTTTTCTCCCTAAGCCATTCATTAAATAATCAAACTTTAAAATAAAACAAGTTTAAAAATAAATCAACAAAAATGTACTTCAGTCAATCCATATGAAGGCGAATACAACGCCAAACAATAGACTGACAAGCATTTACCTATTATGTGCCAGGCACCAAAGATGCCCCAATGCAACCCCTCTCCCTCAGTGTTTCTCCCTGTGATGTTAATGTGATTTAAGATCTCCCCTGCCCATTAAGAGTCCTCAGGTGGAGCCCATTAAGGGAAACTTGCTTAGGGGAGGCTTGCTTGTAGGAAGCTTTCACACCTTTTGCTAATTTCTAATTAGGCACTGAGTCAGAGGGCTGTGATACCTGCTGGCTCTGAGAAATGTATATATACCCTGAGTTGGTATTTTGCTTTGGGGACTTGCTTATGAGAAGGATCTTGTGATTCTCTGGTCCAGATTCAGAGTGGCTGTATGTTCAGAGCTCCCCAACTGCTCAGATGTAAAGGTTCTCTCCATCCAGGGATGTATGTAAAATATATAGTTGATTCAGGCAGTCAGAGACCTGTCTGTTGGTCTGTGTTTCTCTGCTTGTATTATCTCTGTATTTTCTCTGAAGTTCAGGGTGCTGACTTTTCCCCTGAACTAGTGAATGTGATTAAAAACTATTGTTGATCCCTTAAACAGTTATCCTTCCGAGTAAAGCAGATCTAAGAACCTGTGCTAGCAGCCATCCTGGGTATGCCAGTGTGATTGCCTCTATACCCTCCCACCCCCAAAGCAACTCACCATAGGTGACGACTTTACCCATTGGTTTCAGAAGGTTGTAAGCTTTGTAGGTATCTGCTCCACCCAGCGGATCCAGGACAATGTCCACTCCTGTAGTGAAGGTCACAGAAGTCAGCAGGGATGGAGATGGGGAAATGAAGCCCCTTCCCATGATATACACACATGTTGCTCAGACCATGCTCACCTTTGGGAGAGATCTTTTTGACTTCATCCACATAGTTGGATGTGTGGTAGTCAATGGGGTGGCTGACCCCCTTCTCCTTCAGCACGTCATGCTTGCTGGCTGAAGCCGTCCCAAACACAGTCACGTTCTCCACTGTCTGGCACAGCTGGATGGCTGCCAAGCCTACCCCTCCTAGGGCCAACAGACATACGGGGGACAGTCACAAAACCAACATGTAGGAAGCCAAGCCTTCTGGCAGGCCCTCATGCACCTCACCTCCCACCCCACTTTGACACTCACATTCCATGCCCAGATTTCCATAGGAAAGGGGCAGGGACAAGTTGCTATGGAAACCAGACTGCCAAACCCAACCTGGAGCCTGGATGTTGCCAAGGCAACAGCACTGCTGAGGCCTCTGGGAGGCTCCTGGGCAGTACAGGCCAAGGTCTCCCTGACATTGCCATGGCAACAGCCAGCTTGGTGGTTGGGGGAAGGGGCAGGATTGGGGGTGGGGAGTGGGAGACGCAGACAGAAAAGGAGAGTCTGGCATTACCTGCGGCCATGTGCACCAGAACACTGTGGCCAGGACGAAGATTGCCACAGTCAAAAAGGACCATGTAGGCGGTGATGTAATTGACCGGCAAGGCAGCTGCCTCCTCAAAGGACATGGCTTCTGGCATTGGGAATGTCTGGACAGCTGGTACAGTCACCTCCTCCTGCCACATCCCAGCATGCACCAGCACCATCACCCGGTCACCCACCTTGGGGAGTAGGAAGAGAAGATTTTTTCATTCAACAAAGAAAATTATAGGATATGACATCTGGAAGGAACCTGACTTAGACCATCTGGTCCACGGGGGTCTTCACCTTCCTTGTGTCATGGACCCCTCTAACAGTATTTTTTCCTCAGAAAAAAAATATTATTTTATGTGCATAAAATAAAATGCAAAGGATAAGAGAAATGAATTCTACTGAAATTCAGTTATCAAAACCATTTTTAAAACAAATCCATGGTTAAGAATGCCTGATCGAGTAAGTCCAGAGAAGAAAGTGATTTACCTAAGGTCACACAGCTAATAAGTGGAGGAGGCAGGACTCAAACCCAGGCTTTCTAATTCCTAGGTCATCTTCTATTATTTTTTTAACTATTGTGCAAGGCTGCCCTGCATTACCAGGGGAGGAGGTGGAATGCAGAGATGAATAAAACCATCCTTTCTCTTAAGCTTATAGTCAAGAATAAAGTCTAATGGGAATTCAAAGAAAGCAGAGTTCCAGCTTCCGAGGGTAAGATGGGAGTGGGAATTAAGGGAAGATTTTCAGAAGAGGAAGCATTTATGTTGAGTCCTGAAGGATGGGATAAGGTATTCCAATAAAAAAAGGTATTCCAAAAGTTTTAGCACAGTTTAGCTCAAACAGCTTTAAACTCCAATAAGCCTTCTGGAACGAACACCCTACATACACAGAGAGATTACAGGGTACTCAGAGACCTCTTCCCCATCCCTCCATTCCAAGATGGAGAAATACTTTCCTTCTACCCCTAACACACACAGTACAGAATACACAATGACTAGAGCGAAGGCAAAACAAACTGTCATTTGGTCTTCTCCTCCAGCTCAGCAGCATTTTTTCGGGGGGGATCCTTTCTGGGGTGGGGGTGGAAGGTTTATTCTTCCTTCAGGGGGAACACAGAGATGTGGGTGGGGGTGAGATCCCTGGACAATCAGGGTCTGTCTCAGCCCTTGCCAAGAATGATGGGACTCCTGCATGGCAATGAGAAGCAATCCCGTTAGCTGGGAAGGGGAAGGGGGCCAGAACTCCCACACGTAACCCCCTTGCCACCAAAAAGTCTACTATTCCCCCAAGGCCTACATTCTTTATGTGGTAGGGAGACTACAGCATGAAAACTCTTATTTAATAGGATCTCAGAATTGGAGCTGGAAGAGAGCTAACATTTTAGAATGTTCTTCCACACATTTTAGAAGTAAGGAAACTGAGGCTCTTAATTAACTTGCCCCTAGTCATACAGCCAGCATGCATCAAAAACAGGATTTGAACCGTGGGTTTTTTGGACTCCCAAGCCTCCTTCCCCCACTCCAATAATCCTTCCTGTACAGGGCCCTGGATGTGCCCTGTGTAATGGCTCCACATGGCCCATAGCCCTTGATCTCAGGGGTGAGGTCAATTCAAAGGCCAATTCTAGACCCCCACTTCAGATTCTTCCTTGGGACAGGATATCCGTCGGAAGGCCTGTGTATATCGGTTGGGGAAGAAACAGATTACAAGAACATGTGGCTGGTCACCACCCCTAAATCCCTCATGTACCCTCCCCCATCTCTTTAAGGGCAGCTTCCTAACTGCAAGGGTACAAGGAAAGGTCTGACACTGATTTGAGGTTAACAGACAGTATGAAGGGAAGAATTGGATTTTAATGGAGTTTTAGCTAGACTTTTTTCAGCAGCCTTTTCCCCTATACCTTTGGGGACTCTGTTCCAGGGTGTGGAATGGGAAAAGGTCCCTAATAAAAAGATCTCTTTTGATTGTCGCTGATCTATCCCTCTGCACACACATTTCTCTAAAACTTTATTTTAATTTGTTTTCCTGAATGAAATCAAGGGCTGTGCCTGAGATTAATGATAAATTAAAACAGGATGCTGTGACTGGTGGAGCAGGGACAACCTGCTCCTTAGTGCCAACCCCACCCCCAGAGCTCTGAAAAGCAGGGCCAGGGTCCCGATGGGGGGCTGCTTTGTCTGATCTCTCCCTGGGGACGGTGCTCAGAGGTTTCTGGCCGGGCCTAGCCAGCAGCAGCAGAGTGAGCCAGGCCGGTTGTGTGAGTCAGGGGGAGGAGAGATATAGCAGGATGGTCACAGAAGAGGGAGCCTCTCTGAACGCTCCCTCCCGCTTTCGATGCCTCCTCCCGAGATTTCTCCCCCCTTCAGATCCCAAGCTAGTTTACGGAGCAGAAAACGCCCCTAGAAAGGGGGGAGGAAACGAGGGGGTAACTCGTAGGGTAAGAGTTCCAACCCTCCCTCTTCCAGAGGGTGGGCGTGTCCGTCCCTTAACTCTGGCTTAGGGAGAGGTAGTCCCCTCCCTCCGCCCCCGCCAGCCACGGGGGTGCATGTGACTCTGGCCCTGGCTCCCCCTTCTGCCCCCCCAAACCCACTGGCTTTTAACCAATGTTGATCCCCGCCCCACCCCTTTGCCCTCACAGAGAACGGGGTACTATAAACCTTGCCTGCGGATGTGCATAACCCAGGGCCGACTATTTGTTGAAAGGGGAAAACCGTATTCAAAGAGATGGGGGGAGCTAATCCTTTTTTTTGGGGGGGGGCTGGCTGTGTAGCTCACTCTCCGCATGCGCAAGGCCACCCTATTGTTTTTTCAGCCACTGACGAAGGGCGGCGGCTGCAACTGGACTGACATATGGGGTGGAGTCCCCCTCCCAACAATCACCCCAAAATTCCTTATCCGCAGGGACTACTAAGGAGCCCCAAGACAGGGAGGGCTCATCTGCAAGTCTTACCCTATTCACTTCGCCAAACACACTAACACACCCAACCTGCAGTCAGTTTTCCCCTGTGCCACACCCCCGGCTCCCATCCACTCTCCTATCATACCTGGAACCCCCACACCTCCTCCAGACCCCAAGAGCCCGCTCACCTTGCGCTCGCTGACTCCCTCTCCCACCGCAATCACAACGCCTGCACCTTCCATCCCGGGGGTGAAAGGCACCGCCGGCAGGCGGTCGTATACCCCCTGGCGAATCATGAGGTCAGCAAAGTTGAGGCCGCAGGCTCGGACCCGAACAGTCAGCTGTCCGGGGCCCGGGGCAGGAGGGGCAGCCGGACGGCTCTGCAGCTTCACTTTGTCATAGCCGCCAAAGCCGGTGAGCACCAGGCAGCGCAAGGGGGGCCGCTCCGGGGGAACCTCGTCCTTGGTCGCCTCCGACGGAACCTCGTCCTTGGTGGCCTCCGACGGCTGCGGAGCAGCGGGCTCCTCGGACTTTAGGGGCTGCGGAGGGGCATCGCCCCCCTCGCCGGCCGTGGCCGTCGCTGCAACGGCCACCTCCGCTGCCTCCCCCTCTGCGGACATGGCTCTCTCCTGCTCCGTCAGTTTGCCGCCGGGTCTCGACTGCACAGCTATGGGGAACGAGCTCCGGGAGCTGGGGAAAGCGAGGCGAAGGGCGCGGGGCGGGGCCGAAGAGGCGAAGAATCGCGCGGCGCGGGGCGGAGCCCTGGCGGCTGAGTTAAAGGGACGCTCGGAGTGTGCTCGACCCTAGTCAATTTCTAAGTAAGCTCTCTCTGGCCTTCGCGCCAGCCCGGGTCAGAACGAAACGTTCCCTGCCCTCAAAGCGCTTACATTCTAACAGTGCTAACGTTCTACTACAGATCTCTTGTGGGAGAGAGGAAGGCAGGGCATTGTTAGCGTCTTTCAGAGCAGCTGAGGGTAGTGGACAGCTAGATGAGAATCTACGTTTGTTAGTAATGTGACAAATTAAGAATCTTAACGGTCATTATTAGCAATAAGGTAACAAATCTATCCCCAGACGTTTGTTAAATGCCTTTATGTAACCGGCGCTAGGGATAAAAATATGAAGAATGAAGCAATCCCTACCCTACATTCTTTTTTTTTTTAAATTTACTCATTTACTTTTAATTTACAAGATTCAGTTCCACAATCACTTGAGTTTCAGATTTTCTCCCCTCCCTTCCCCCCCCCCCCCATGGTGGCGTGCAATCAT
>CM053586.1:225276816-225306048 GCA_028646515.1 Pseudochirops corinnae
AAAAAAAAAAAAAAGCAAAACCAGACATGAAGGAGAACGATAACGAGTTTTGCTTCAGTCTCCATTTAAACTATAGTCTTTCTATATCTTTCTCTGAGTTTAGGTATCTCCTTCCCTATCCTACATTCTTACAGCATCTGAAGGTTTTTCTTTAAAACACAGGAGTTGTTTGTAGTGATGATCAACTGGGAAAGACTGCTCTGAGACAGTTCCCTACGATCCACGGTGAAAAATGCTACCCACCTCCAGAGAGAAAACTGACGAACTCTGAATGCAGATTGAAGCCTAATTTTTTTTTTACCACTTCATTTTTCTTCTGTGTGTGTGTTTTCTTTTGCAACATGGCTAACATGGAAATCTGTTTTGTATGACCTCATATGTATAATTGATATCGTACTGCTTGTCTTCCCAAGGGGTGAGGGAAGGGCAGGTGAGAGAGAATTTGAACTCAAAATTTTAAAAAATGAATATTTAGATTTTTTTTACATATAATTGGGAAATATTTAACGAAATAAATATAAATATTTTAAGAAAAAAAGCAGTTCTTAACTATTCTTGTGTCATGGAGCCTTTTGTCAGTTTGGTGATGCCCATGGGACTTTTGTTCAAATATTATATTTAAATGCATAAAATAAAATATATATGGATTACAACATATATTGAAATAGTTATCCAAACATATTTTTAAAAACCAAGTTGCTGGACCCTCAAAAAAGAACCCTTTGCTTCAAAAGGACCCTTCTTTCTTTCAAACCTCAGCTCAAAGGCAACTTTCTACTAGAGGTCTTTCTGATCCCACCAACTGTTAGTGGTTTGTGTCTGCTCCTGATTACCTTGAAATGATAATATATGTATTTTGTACTTTCCTAATTGTATATTTGTTGTTCCCAGCCTCAACTTGAACTTGAAGGCCTAAGAGGATTTGCCAAAGCCTGCTAAGGGTACCTTAAAGGAAGAAAATCCCACCAGGGTTGGAGAACCTTCAGCCTGTAGGCCACATGCAGCCCTCTAGGTCCTTAAGTGCAGCCCTTTTACTGAATCCAAACTTCACAGAAGAAACACCTATAATAAAAGGATTTGTTCTGTAAAACTTGGACTCAGTCAAAAGGCCGCACCCAAGGACCTAGAAGGCCACATGTGTCCTGGAGGCCTCAGGTTCTCCACTTCTGTAGGCCCTAAAACTGAACTCAGGCCTTCCTTCTCCAGAGCCTCAACTTAGCAAAGATCCTAATGATTTAGTTTTTTTTTCTTTTGCCAGGATACAGTCCAGGCACAGTTTAGTGTGGTCTAGTAGAAAAACAATTGGGTTGCTAGTGGAGTAACATAATATAGAGATGCATAGGGCAAAAGGAAGCAGCTGCATAGTTATATGACCTTAGACCAGGCCTGTACAACCTGCTGCCTGCCAAAGGATTTTGGGCAGCTCGGGAAAAACTAGAGGAAAACATCCTAGGGCCACCGAAAATCATTTGATATGCTGCAAGAGGTTGTTCAGGGGGCTGCAGGTTGTACAGGACTGTTTTAGACAAATAAATTATCTTCCTCTCTGTGTGTGTTGATTTTCTTGTCTCCAAAATGGAGATTAATTAATTATACATTAATTCAACAAGCTTGTATTAAGTACGTGGAGATACAAAAATAAAAACAAAAAAGCCAACCTTTGCAGTCAAACAGCTTTTATTTTATTGGAGAGAAACAACATGTATATAGATTAGGTTTTTTTAAAGTTTGTGTGTATACATATGTATGTATGTATATGTTGTATATATCAAGAAGAAATTTGGGGTGAGGCACTGTAAGGGGTAGCATGAGAGGTAGGCCCCGAAAGAAGCCAGAAATTATGAAACGAAGAGGTGAGAAGTTGTGCCTTCTGTACATAATAAAAAAAATATGTCCTACAAGGCTATTTTTCAGTAAATGAAAATAGGATCTGGAAGTGCTTTGGAAAAGTAAAATAATTAAATTTTTAAAAAATTTAAAAATCCACTATTAAAATCATTAGTGCCAGAAGGGACCATAATGGTAGATCACTTATTGAATACCTGTATTTTGCAGATTAGGAAATGGAGGCTCAGAGAGGTTAGTTAAGTGATTGTCCAAGGTCATACAGCTGGTTAGTGAGGGAGCCAGGATTAGAGCACCTGGATTTTCTGACTCCCAGTCCAGTAGCAGTTCTAAGACTATACTTCTGTTGAGAATAATAAAAAGTTTACTTGGAAGTGGGGTGTCATATTACTTTCCTCACAATTCTGTAAAGTAGTCACTTACACCAGTGTGTAAGTAATATCACCTCTGTTTTACAAAGGCGGATAGGAAGGCTGAAGAGGGTGAAATCATGACTTGAAAGTCACAGGGCCTTAAGTAAGGTGCAAAGCCTGGACCCAAATCTTGATTTTATTGACTCCAAACCCCTTCCTCTTTCCATTATGCTGCAGATGCCTCTGTGGGGTAACTATTAGGCAAGCTGGTATTATAATTAGGCCTTGATAAAGACCAGACAGGATTCCAAGCCTCACCAGATGTGGGTCTGAATTCACCAGATGCTACATCAAAACAGAAATTCTTCTTCCTTCTCCTCAAATTCACCACTAGAGGGCGCTGCTCTCCAAAATTTTCCAACTCAGCTTGTTGCAGAGTGCCCGAGTTCTTTCCGCGGCATCCCAGGCTCATGGTGCAGTCCCCACTACTCTACCCTATGACCCCACCTCCTCCCGATCCCTACCACCAAGGAACTGACCGTGATGTCACCACCGCCGCCCCGCGCCTTCAGGCGTCGCAGTTGTCAGTAACTGATCCTCAAAGCCCGTCCCCCAACTCAGAGAGAAAGGTATCCTTATTTTCTCTAGGATCTCCTCCCCGCGAGAAAGAATTGAGGACCGCCCTCCCCTCTGCCACCCACCCACCCAACCCCGCAGGTCCTGGAGGTGGACTGTTGCATGCACACGTGGATGCACACGTTTAGTTGGAGGAGGGCACTTAGCCCGTGTAACGCCCAGACCAGTGAGCTCACCCCCAAGAAAACTTCCCTGGGGTCTCAGCGCCCATTCCCAGGCACCCCCCTCCCCGAGGGTGAAGCTCCTTAACAAGTCCCACCCACCCGCTCGCAAGTCGGTAAGCGCCTCCAGCCCCTGGCCCCGCCCCTCCAATCTCAGCCCCTCCCCGTTGCGCTGAGGTGGGAGGCGGGGCCGGGGGCGCGGTTCCCAGGCAGGGGGGCGGAGGCCGGGGAGGCGGGGGGGGGGGGGGGGGGGGGGGGCTGCCCGGGGCGGGGGCTCGGTGAGGGCCCGGGAGATGCCGGTATCTACGGCTGCGGCCGGAGCGGCGGCTGCAGCAGCTGCAGCGGCGGCGGCGGCGGCGGGGGACCCCGGGCTGGGGGCCCTGGCTGGCGCGTAGCTGAGACCATGGAGGGGCAGAGCGGCCGTTGCAAGATCGTAGTGGTGGGGGACGCGGAGTGCGGCAAGACAGCGCTGCTGCAGGTGTTCGCCAAGGACGCCTACCCCGGGGTGAGGGACTGGGGACCCGGGGGATGCGCTCCCGGGAGGCGCGGAGCTGGGCGGCTGGGCACTGGGGGGCCGTGGGGGTACGGAGGGGAAGTCTGCAAGCTGGAATAATTGGGGTTGGGGGCTTAGGCAGCGGGATGGGGGCTTGGAGGACCGGGGGCCGAGGAACCGGGCTGCGATCTTGAGGTTTGGGGTACCCGAAGGAGAGCCAGAGGAAGGCGATCTCTATCTGGGGAGCCAAAGAAAAGAATGGGGGCTGCAGGAGAGGGGGACCATGGAGGGGCTCTCTGTTGCCTCCATCCTAGGCAGTTCCCAGAGTCCTCTCAACCTTTCTGCCTCTCCCCACCCCAAATCCCCCATCCCCCCAAAAATCTCAGGGCGATCCCGTGTCCAGATCCTTCCTCAGGATGAGTAGAAGGGGAGAAAATCTGACCCGAGTATGGTAGAGGAGAGGGGGAAAGGGTCCTCACAACATGACCCAGTGCCTTCTGTCCGCAGAGTTATGTCCCCACCGTGTTTGAGAACTACACAGCCAGCTTTGAGATCGACAAACGCCGCATAGAGCTCAACATGTGGGACACTTCAGGTAACTCCCTCCCCTGTCATCTCTGAAGGACCTGACACCCCTCCAAAGCCCAGGCCTCCACTCCAGCGCCAGCTAGCTCAGATCCTAGGAGACCCCACATGTCGACAGAACAGTTCCATCCCCAAAGGACGTTCTCCACATCTCCTCCCTTCCCCCCTCCCCTTTTCATTTATTCCATTATAAAGCTTCAAGGTCTAGGGAGAAGGTGTAAAGAGTAGGATGCAGAAGGTGTAAAGGGTAGGATCTTATCTGTTCAAAGGAGAAACTGAGTCACAAGGCATAGTGAGGAACCATTCTAGACTTAGGCTGAGCCCACGCCCAAGAAGATGCAAGATATCTTGGGATATGTGTCTGTGAAATTTAAGGGAAGGGAGTGATTTTTATTTTTGCAAGCTTGAAAAAGTCTTTTAATTAGAGAGTTTGGGGGTCAGGGACTTGCCCAGATAGGCCAGAACACTGTCCTATAATAATTGAAAAGTTCTTACTGGAATCTAACTTCCTTCCTCGCCTCCCCTCCAGGAACCATGAAGGACAATTTGAGGGCTGTTTGACATTATTACTTATTGATCTTTGGCATTTTCTCATCCTTTGTATTTGTGTTGGAGTAGGGGACTGGGAAGAAAGGGAGGGGAGTCTCTTCTTTGGCCCTGATTCCTTTTCCTCTACTTTGGTCCCATTACCCATTCCTTAGCTATCTAGTCTTCCCCAACCCTACCTTCTAGGCCTTCTCCTACCAGCTCTGGACCCCTTGTTTCTCTCTCCGCATAGGTTCCTCCTATTATGACAATGTCCGACCACTGGCCTACCCAGACTCTGATGCTGTCCTTATCTGCTTTGATATCAGCAGGCCAGAGACACTTGACAGTGTGCTCAAGAAGGTGAGAAACGGTTGTGGAGAAGTTTAGGTTCCCTCCCTTAGGAAACCTGAGTATCCTGGCATCATTAGGATAGACCCTTGTGCCATGGGGAATAAGAAAGTGCCTTCTGGGTTGTCTGGCCTAGCCAGCTGTGCCCAGAGATTCTTTACTCCTTCCCTAAAATAAACCGGGTGCACCGCGAGCGAGCATTTTGTTCTTCCCCAGCCCCAGCCGGTTCTCTGTGGGAGTTTGGGAGCTCCCTGAGCTTAGGGGGTGGGGCCAGGGAAGCCCTGCTCCCCAGCTGCCTTCTCTCCAGGACCTGATTTCCATGAGAAAAGTTTGCAGTGAATAGAGATGAGAAGTGGGCTCTTGGCCTGCTGGGTTCCTGGGAGGAGGTGGGGGTTGGGGGGCTGAATTAGTCAGTTCCCAGGGAAAGTTTGGAAAAAAGGGAGTTCCTTAACCCTGGTGGTCAGCCCCTCCCCTGAGGGAAGGAGAGGAAGAAGTCCTAAGTTTTTAAACCTTTCCCTCCATTCTCACACTCCACTTAAAAGGTTCCCACGACTCGTCTCCAGCTCCGGCTCCTACTACCTCTTTGCCTTTAAATGCAAAATAGGCACTTCTAAAGTCAGAGAATGAACTCTTTCCTATGATCGGGGGAAGAGGCTTCCCCATGCCTCCCACCCCCCCAAACATACCTATTCTTTACTCCACCAGTGGCAAGGGGAGACCCAGGAGTTCTGTCCCAATGCTAAGGTTGTTCTGGTCGGTTGTAAACTGGACATGAGGACAGACCTAGCAACACTGAGGGAACTCTCCAAACAGCGGCTCATCCCTGTAACACATGAGCAGGTGAGGCCCTGGCACTTGCCCTCTGACCCCATCCCAGCTTGGGCCCCCTAACCTCTGACCCAGCTTAACCTTTGATCCTGGTCCAGCCTGTATCCCTCACCTCTGACCCTTTGGTTTTCTCTCTGGACTCTTCCCTGATCTGACCCCAGTCTCATTCCCGAGTCCCCTCAGCATCTTTCTACCCCTGTACCTATTCTGGTGCAGTGTGCTGGGTAGTATTGGGGGGCAGAATCCTTCCTGTGGGATTGCTCCACCTACTATTGTGCTTCCCTCTGTCCCAGGGCAGCGTCCTTGCCCGGCAAGTAGGGGCTGTGTCTTACGTTGAGTGCTCATCCCGGTCATCTGAGCGCAGTGTCCGAGATGTCTTCCATGTGGCCACCGTGGCCTCCCTTGGTCGTGGCCACAGGCAGCTTCGTCGAAGTGATTCGAGGAGAGGCCTACAGAGGTCGACACAGAGGTCAGCACAGCTGCCTGGGAGGTCGGACAAGGGGGCTGAGGCAGAGATTCGCAAGGACCGAGCCAAGAGCTGCAGCGTCATGTGAGGGTCTCAGAGAGGCCAACCCAGACACCCAGCTGAGCCTGAGGGGGTGTGCTGTGGAGGGGGTCAAGCTCACCCATGATACCCCCCAGGACTCTCCCTGGTAATCTAGTTTAACTTGGCCTATGGAAAGGGATGGGTGGGAGGGTGGGACTTTTATGTCCAACATCTTTTGCCTTCCCTCCCTCTCTTTTAGAGAACTCTGGGGAGTCTGGGAGGGTCCCTAATGATTATATGATCTGGGCACATGCTACACGGAGCCTTCAGGGTGAGCCCAGAGGCATGTGTGCATGGGCACAGGCATGTCCACAGAACATATACATACATGAACAAGAGGGAGATGAGGAGTGGCCAAATCCTTGGGTGAAGGTAACTTTCCTGCACCTCCCTCAATATTCATATCATGCCCCTGGTGGTCTCAAAGCCACCCTCACCTCCACCTCCTATCACCTTGTCTGCTTCCGCTGCTGTTTTTTCTGACCCCCTAACTCCAGGCCACATGCACTAAATTCAGGACAAAGGATATGTCTCCTATCCAATTTCCTTCCCTACTGCCTTCCTCCACCAACAGGAGGATAATAAAACCCATGTCCATGGAAAGTGGCTGTACTTCAGTTCATTGCACTTTTAAAATCTACAGAAAGAAGCAAGAGGGATGGTAGTTAGACCCCAGGTAGGACTTGCTATTGTTTGAGGCTACCACAAATGAGAAGAATCTTAGATAGAGGTTGAGCAATGGAAATTAGACCCCAGCTAGTCGTTCCTAATATTTGAAAGTACCACAGAGGAGAGGAGTCTTGGTTAAAGACTGAGCTCTCTAGGGTAGAAATCAGAGAAAGATAGGAGCCTTAATAGCTCTGGGAGGTGTTGGAGATTTTAGGACTTTAATACGTATTGGCAAAAGTTATCTTCTCCTCTCCTCCCTCTGACCCCCATTTATTACCTCCATAGGAAAAGGAAGTTCTCTGGGAAAAGTGGGTTGGGACTGCCCCTCTGGCACTTCCCTCTGTCTTGGATGGGGGAAGAAAGATTTGGGCAAATGACCTGTTCGCCTGCTGACAGCACAATACACAGCTGGGTCCCTCAGGATAACCATCACTTCCAGGCAGCCCGGCCTGATTTCAGGTCATGTAGTCATGAACTTCAAACCCAACTAACTCTTCTTTGCCGATGCCAGTTCAGGAGCCCCACTTGTCGGGGTGAGGGGATGCTCCTCTCCCCAGAATCTTTGACTCTCATCCTCATGGTCTCAGATTCCTTCTCTCACTCAACACCCAGGTTTCAAATTTCCCACCTCGAGGTGGTATCACAGACAGGAGAATAAAAATCACTTATGTTTTATTTCAACATTCCAGGTTTAGAGAATTAGGAAAACCTGTGATAGCATTAGCTGATTTGGGGGATCTGGCCAGTGCTTCCCCCCACCCCTCATTTCTGAGCTTCCTTGAGTTAAGGGGCCATAGTTCTAAGGTCTGGGCTGGGCAAGGTTTAATCAGTTCTAAGGTTCATAGGATAAGAGGATTTGGAACCAGAAAGACTTCATTCTACTCTCATTTTGTAGATTTTGTAGCATAGTAAGAGCTTGACACATAGTAAGAACTTTGCTTTATTTACAAACTGTCTATAGATAACAAAATCTCAAAGAGATGTTTGTCTTGCCCAGGGTCTGATAAGGTAGCCAATTCTAGGATTTGAATCCAGGGCTCATCTCCTAATCCAGTGCTTTTTTCTAATTCTTTCCTGTTAGGTTGGAGAGTCCTAGGGTGGAAAAGAAAAGCCAGGTGGAAGGGACTGTTATTATAAGACCAAGCAAAGTGATATCTTTGTGTGTTTTGTTGGGTCTTTGGTTGCACTCTGTCCACCTTTGCTTCCTGGCCCTGGTGCCAAGGACAGCAACTAGCAAGGGGGGGCAGGGAAAGAACTGTGTTGAACTTGTGGGAAATGAGAGGAGAATTTTCTCATCACAAAAGAAATGGCAAAAGGATGGAGAATTGTTGTATACACTAAAAAGTCACAGCTGCACTGATGTCAATTCCATTAATCCTCTTCTTTGGAAGTATTAAGTCTCCATTGTTTTGAGAGGGAAATTCCTTATTTCCAACCCTATTGCCCAGCCCAGGCCTGGTTCCTAGTAAGAGGTAAATGAGAGCAGGCCCACACAGGGTTGGCTCTCCTAAGCAGAGAGAATGGTCTCTCACTCAGAGACACCTCCCTCCCTCACCTACAGTACCCCGTCCTATTCTCTCTCCCACACTGGCATTCTCAGCTTCTCCCCATGTCGCAAGAGAGCCCAGGTCCCTAAGCTTGCGTGTACCCCACTCCCATCCTAGTTCATAACCTACGCCCTCCTTATTGGGATTTTTCTCTGGAAATCTGCTCTGAAATTTGTCATTTAAAATAATTCCTCCCCCCCCCCCCCCATCCCATCCCAAACAAAGAAAGGAAATTTCCAGTCATCTCTGCCTTACTCTAAGGGCCTACCTCCTGCATTAATGAAAAGCCAGCCCCCATAAACATAGACACTATGTATGACCAAGTCAGATTCGGTTGCAGAGACACTGCAAGGACTCAGGAGTCCAAGACAGCTGGCGAGTGGGCAAAAGGGGGTAAGCCTCTATCTCACTGCTACCCTGCCCCATCCAGTGTAATTGAAGATCTTGGGTTCTAGACGAAGCCTTGGGTTCTAGACCCGGCTGCAATATTGCTGCCCAGAGTAGGACTCAAATTTTATCCACTGACCACCCTATGGACTGACCATACCTGGTAAGAGGAAATATAGTTATCTGCTTTGTGGCTACAAGGAAAGTAATGTAAGATTGGTTTTACTGGCCTGCTAACCCAGGTGATCTTCCCTCCCTCTCCAGCTACTTCTCCCTGCCTCCCTGCCCCTCAATAGTTTGCATTCAGGAAAAGCAAAATCAAAATTTCAGTATCAGCCTAAAAAAACAATTAGGAAGATAAACCCGCTGGGGGGCAAAGCACCAACATTTAATGCATTTTCAATGCTTGCTGTCCGGAAATGAATTTCGTACCCTCCTTTACACCTGGGATGCTCGATATGCTCTGAGGCTGGGGATGAGAGGGCAGAGGGATGGGAAAGGGTGGGGGATAGGGCATGGGAATAGGGGTGGAGGTAATTCTCTCTTGTTACTCTGAACTGCCCCCTTCCCCCCAGACAGGAGGGTAGGGAATCCTGTCACCTAGGATGGGGAGGAAGCATCATGGGCTGGTTCAGCTGCTGCTTTCCCCACAAATTAGGCATCCTTGTGGAAACAATGTCGCCTCAGTTAATCATTTAATGAAATAAACAGCTAATCAGACTGGAGAAGCTGCCACTGTTTCTGAACCTCTGAGACACAATTTGCATTAGGAGGAAGGAAAATTGGGAGTGGGGGGGGGAGGCTGGAGAATAGTTGGGCAGAAGGCAAGCAACCCTGGGAAACTCCTCTGATAAAAAAAGACTGATTCCTTACACCCCACCCCCTCCCCGATTTGACACACGGGACAAAACCACCTACTCAGAAATGCAGAGGAAAGATTGTAATACCTATTACGGAGATGATGATGGAAAGGACTGACATGAATTCAGTGGGAGAGAATGAGAAGGGACTTCCCAGAGAGGGCCGATGAGAGAGTATTGACTTGTTCTCAGAAGATCTGACCCAAGTGGGTGTTCTGAGGTTTGTAGACCTTGCTACTTACCAGTGACAAGGCCCAGCGCCCCCTCTTCTGATCCCTGTTTCCTGATACCAGACCATCTTTGTTCCACGGTGATTCCGGTTGTCCTGTTGGATGCTCCCCTGGTTGCCACGGTACCACACATTCAGCTTATTTCTGTAGTGGTCCAGGTCCAGGGTGGAAGGACTGATTGTGTTAGGACCACAGATTTAGAACTGGAAGAGACCTCAGAAGTCATCCAGTCCAGTTTTGTGGATGAAACAAGACCAGAGGGAGGCAGGAAGGTTGGTACCATGAAAAAAGCCTTTGCTCTGGAGTCTGAGACCCTGGGTTTGAATCTGACTTCTGATGCTGACTACCTCTTCCACCCTAGGCAAGTCACTTAACCTCTTGAACTTCACTTTCCTCATCTGGGAAATGAGGGGGTTAAACTAGATGGCCTTTGAGGTTCCTTCCAGTCCTAGATCTATACTCCTATGAAAGTGAATGAGAGATGAGAAATACCTGCCCCTGAGCCCCAAGTCCCATGCCACAGAACTGCCACCATTGTCTGGGGGTGCATCTGTGGAGGTGGCATCCAGGTAGAACTTAGATGGGGAACTTATAAAACACTGTCTGTTCCAGAAGCAACTCTTGTGCAGTAGATAGAATGCTGGGTCTGGAGTCTGGAAGTCCAGAGTTCAAATGTGACCTTAGACACTGGCTTGTGTGACCCTGGGCAAATCATTAACCTATTTGCCTCAGTTCCCTCAATTATGAAATGTGACTAGAAATAGCATTTAGGTTTATATTGTATAAATGCTTATTCCTTTTTCTCTGGAGAAGATAGGGAGAAGGGACTGGTGGTTTCTTGTACCTGGTTCTGTTCTTGCTCACTTTCTCCCACTACGCACTTGAGTTTTCTGAGCCCCTTTTCCTCTTCCTCATCCCCAAATTCAGAACCATGAGGTAGCTTGAGAGATGAGGTCCATGGTGGGTAGGGAATATGAAAGAGGGTGGGGAGAAGTCTTCGAGAATGAAAGGGGTGGGGAAGTTCCTCTCCCCCAAAAACCCTTGAGTTGTGAATTCTGAAATAACAGATGTCTGTTCACTTATTAATGAAATTGAACAAATCATTGGCAAGTTTTTCATTCAGTGTCAGAATGAACCCAGAGGACTTATGTTCTCACATACATACCCAGACACCCTCTCCTCTATCTCTTTCTCTCTCTCCCTCTCTCTCTGTCTCTCTCTTCCCACCTCTGTCTCCCCACCCCCATCTCTTTCTCTCTGTCTCTGACAGCATCGTGCCCCAACCCGCAGAGAAGCAGACTAAAAGGAATACAGGTGTGTGCACCCATGTGCATGCACATGCACACATACACACACACACACACACACACACACACACACACAATGCTCCCAAGCTGATTTGCTCACAGATTTGATTCCCACACCAGTAGGAGGTAGATAACTAAGAGCCTGATTAAAGTTAGAGTATATGGGGGGGACAGAAAGGAGGGAGATCTTTCTGAGAAGAGAGCCCCTCTGCCTAGTTCAGGGGTGGGGACCACCAGCAGCCTTTAGGCCACATGTGGCCTTCTAGGTCCTTGGCTGTGGCCTTTTAACTGACTTCAAGTTTTGCAGGATAAATCCTTTTATTAAAGGAATTTGTTTTGTGAAGTTTGGATTCAAAGGGCTGCACTTGAGGCCCTAGAAGGTCACGTGTGGCCTTCAAGGCTGCAGGTTCCCCAGCCCTGGCCTAGTTTATGTCAAGGTTTCTCCACTAGCTATCTTCTTCCTGCCTCACCCCACCCACCCCACCCCTATTATGCAGACATGCTTTGTTGTTCAGTTGTTTTCAGTCCTGACTCTCCCCGACCCTATTTGGGATTTTCTTGGCAGAGATACTGGAGTGGTTCGCTATTTCCTTCTCCAGCTCATTTTACAGATGAGGAAACTGAGGCAAACAGGATTCAGTGACTTTCCCAGAGTTGCTAACCCTCTGAAAAAGTCCAGTGTTCTTCAGGAGAAGGTTCATAGGATCATTTTTACAGATGAGGCCCTGGGGCTTAGAAAGGTTAAATGGAAGAATAGGGTGTAAGAGGCAAAGCCAAGACTGAATCCCGCACATTGCCAAGCCGAGAGTGGGAAGCAGGAACCAGGAGCTTAACTGGGGCTGAGGGCAGTGTTATTCAGAGAGCACATAATCCCCAGAAGATAATTCTTGCTCGGCCTGAGTTGAAATGTCCTTCTTGAGTGTTCTGGTCCAGTTTTATAGACGAAGGAAGTAGGCAGGTTGGTTCAGACCTGGGTTTGAATCTCACCTCTGATGCTGACTACCTCTTCAACCCAAGATAAGTCACTTATCCTCCTGGGCCTTGATTTCCTCATCTGGACCTTGATTTCCTCATCTGTAAAATGAGGAAGTTAAATTAGAAAGTGTCTGAGGTCCCTTCTAGATGTTCTAGATGTATGTTCCTGTGAAATTGTATAAGAGAAGTGAGAAGTACCTGCCCTTGAGCCCCCTGAGTTCCATGCCACAGAGCTACTGCCCTTGTCTGGGGGTGCATCTGTGGAGGTGGCATCCAGGCAGAGTTGTTCCCCTTGTCATGGCACCATATTTATCTGCCCACATAGGTGGGTGTCAAATTGCCACCTCTCCCAGCCAAATCTCAACTGTGTTAGGGCAGGAGTTAATTGGACACAAACCTGCTAATTATCCAATCTGCACAAAGATGGGGTCAAAATATTCACATCCATAGAATGCTTGAGTGTTTGCAAAGTGTTTTCCTTCTTTATAAAAGAAAACCAAACAAAATTTCTGCATGGTAAGTAACACAAAGCATTGTCCTTACTTTATGGATGAAGACACCAAGATTGAGAAAGTTTGTGACTTCCCTACACTTGTCACATAGCTCTTAACTGTCAGGGGAAGCATCGGAACCCAGATCTCTTGACTCTTAAGTATTGAGTTCTTTCGATTCTACCAAGAGGAGAAGGACAGAGAAATACAGGCATGCACTGAGGAGGAGAAATCAATCAATGTGGAGAAACCAATAAATCAATCAATATTAATTCCCTGCCTACTACATGCCAAGCACAGGAGAGTCACAAGAAACAAGAAGAAGAGACCCTGGGACTGAGGAAGAAATACAGAAACAGAGACAAGGAGAAATAGACCTGCTTTTAAGAGAGAAGACAGGGACAAAGTGGCAGAGGCTGAAAGAACCTGAAAGAGGACCAGAAGGCACAATAATGTACCAGTGGAAAGGGGTGAAAGGCCTATTTCTGTCGATGACTAGCTGTGGAACCTTGGGTAAGCTCTAAGACTCAGTTTCCTTCTCTGTAAAACGGTGATTATCAGTAATTTCATTTCCTACCTCCATGGGGGTGGGCAGCCACTGATGCTCTTTATCCCATAGAAGCAAAGTTTGTGGAGCCCTGAATCGGTCCAGATATTCTGGAAAATAATTCAGAACTGTTCCCCCCAAACTACTAAACTATACCTACCCCTTGGCCCATATGTGTTGTGGCGGAAGTGAATGACAAACTTTAAATCGTTATGAAAAGGTTGAGTTATTACTGATTTCGTATTTTTTTTTCTGCAAATGACCACAAAATATACAGTGTCCCAAAAATCTGAAGCTTTAGGGACTAAACATTTCAGGACATTCTCTATGATCACTATTATTGCCATTTGAAGATCCCTTCCAGCTCTGATGAGTTTACCAGAAAGAGACATAGAGACACACAGGAGCAGAGAGAGACAGTGAGCTGAGTGAGAGATGAAGCAAGGACAGGCCCAGCAGAGAGGGTAAGACAATGAATGACAGAGAGGGGGAGGAGGAGGGAGGCAGAGATGGGGGCTGCCCTTATCACCCATCAGTCATTTGTGCTCAGTTTTCTTTCTCCTGGGGTAAATGGATCTGCTGCCACAGCAAACAACTGTCCATTGTGTCCTCAGGAGGGACGAGCAGGGAAAACCAATCACTTCTGATGCAAATGAGGCAGCTTGCTGCAGCCCTCCCCATTCACAGAGCTGGCTTCTCTTGGGCTGGCTAGTCTCCGCCCTGCCCCAATTGGGAGCTTCTTCCTTAACCCCGATTCCCCAGTGTTTCTGAAGGAGGAGGAAGGCTTCCAGTTCTCTGCTTCTCAGTCCTTACCAAGAGTCACTTACACCCCCCTTCTGATCTCGGCCCTTTTCCCCGAGAACTGCCCCTGATCCCTACCCCATTCCACTCACCAGGGCTAGGGAATATGGCAGAGGACCTTAGGTGCACACCATGGCGGCTCAGTCCTCCCCTAGAACGGGAAAGAACTGAGCCACTTTTCTTCCCCAGGTCCCAGGGCACTGGCTTCATTACTGTTCTCCCATCCTGACCCAGTTTCAGACATGTCCTTCATCCCAGGGAAAGCCCTGAGGCCTCATCAAAGGGGGTAGGTGAAGGAGACTTGTAATTGGGGCGGAAGTGTGGAGAGAAGTTGAAAATTGGCCCCATAGAAAACAGATACAGTAGTGTGCTGTCGGTGGAATTGTACATTGGTCCAGCCATTCTGGAAAGTAATTTGGAACTATTTCCCCAAAGTCACTAATCGGTGCATATCCTTTGACCCAGGCCTACAGCTAAGTAGTTCAAGGGAACTGGAATCAGGAAGGCCTGAGTTCAAATGTGACCTCGTGTGTGTACTTGCTGTGTGACCCTGGGTAAGTCACCTAACTTCTGTTTGCCTCAGTTTTCTCATCTGCAAAATGATAGCACCTGTCTCCCAAGGTTGTTATGAGGACCAAATGAAATAATAATTGTAAAGCACTTAGAACAATGCCTGGCACATAGCAAGGACTATATAAATAATATTATATGCCAGTATAAAATGAATAAAATTATATGCCAGTCCCTGGCTAGCTACCATCATCATTATTATTACCACTTCTAGGTTTTAATCCCCAAAGAAATCAAAAAGAAGAAAAGGACCGTGAGTACAAACATATAATAGCTCTTTTTGTAGTAACCAAAAATTGAAAAGTAAGAAGGTGTCTGCTTATTGAGGAAGAGTGAAACAAATTGTGACAGATGAATACATTAGAATAGTATTGTGCCATAAGGAATTATGGAATAAACAGTTTCAGAGGAAACTGAGAAGAGCTCTCTTAACTGATGCAGAGTAAAGTAAGCAGAACTAGGAGAACAATTTATACAGTGACAACATTACAAAGAAAAACCAATTTTGATAGACTGTAGAATTCCAGTCCATGAAATGATAAACTAGAAGTCCAGAAAACTGAAGATGAAAGATTCACCTCCTTCTAGAGAGGTGAGGAAATTTAAGTTCATAGAGAGACATACATTTTCAGTCATGGCCAACATGGGTATTTGTTATGATGAGGATTTTATTTTTTTGTAGGGTTTTTTTGGGGAAGGGAAGGGGAAGGGTGTTCATTGGAAGAGGGACAAATTAAAAATGAATGTATAAAAAAGCTAATAATTTTAGCTTTTATAATAAGAAATTATTATAAATATTTTTTATATTAAGAAATATTATTTTAAATATTTAATATTTTTAATTTAATAAGAAAATATAAGAAAAGCACCCTTATGATTGGTGATTCATCTAAAGGGGACAGTTCTGACAGGATAGGCAGACTAGTTTTGAAGTCAGAGGTATTACTTGGGTTTAAATCCCTGTTCTGCAATTACAGTCTGTGTGACCTTGGACAAGTCTTTTCCCCATACAGAACTTAGATGTCCTCCTCTGTAAAATGAGGGAGTTGGACTAAATGACCTCTTGAGATTCCTTCCAATTCCTAAATCCTTCTAACATAGACAAGGTAGGATGCCTGATATCAGAGATAGGGGTGGCTAGGTGGCACAATGAATAGAGCACCAGCCCTGGAGTCAGGAGGACCTGAGTTCAAATAAGCCTCAGACACTTAACACTTACTAGCTGTGTGACCTTGGGCAGGTCACTTAACCTCAATTGTCCTGCCTTCCCCCCTCCAAAAAGAAAAAAAAAAACATCAGAGATAAGATGGGAAATGGTGGTATATGCAGGAATATTAAACTAATGGGGCTCAAGAAATAGTTATAGAACACATTTGTTTGTTTGTTTTTTGCTTTTTAGAGGGCAATTGGGGTTAAGTGACTTGCCCAAGGTCACATGGCTAATAAGTGTTACTATAGAACACATTTATAAAAATGTGTAGCTCTTGAGAGAGGCAGCTTGGTGTATTAGATAGAGACTCAGAAAATTCTAGAACTCTCAAGTTCTTACCTGACACAT
The DNA here is from genome assembly GCA_028646515.1 of Pseudochirops corinnae. Taxonomy (NCBI): domain Eukaryota; kingdom Metazoa; phylum Chordata; class Mammalia; order Diprotodontia; family Pseudocheiridae; genus Pseudochirops; species Pseudochirops corinnae. The sequence goes on from CM053586.1 coordinate 225,293,083, forward strand.
TGTGGGTATGTGACCCTTGGCAAATCACTTAAGCAATCTTTGATCTCTTAAATGCCAAATCTAACGGTTTTTTCTTAACTCTGAGCCTCCTTGAGCTCTCTTCAGCATCTCACAGGGTCAATTATCTTCTCCTAGATACTCACTCACTCCTCTCTAGGTTTCTCTCCTCGTTCTTCTCCTACCTGTCCAGCCTTTCTTGCTCAATCTTCTTTGTTCATCCCTGGTCCCCCTTCTCTTTTCACTCTTTGCTGTTTCACTTGGAGATCTCTTCAGCTCCCATTTGTTCAGTTGTTGTTCGTCTTTTGTTTTGGAAGAGGACCAGTGACAGAGAGGGGTGACATCTTGACTTGTGCACGAATTGGGTTTAAGTGAGGCAGAATGGCACAAAGTTGTTAACCTCACTCTTTCTTCCAGTCATAGAAGTCCAATGGCAAGGCAGAAGTCTAGAGGACTGGCGATGGCCCCTGATGCGGTGGATGACCTTGCCATCTTCCATGTCTGACCAAGCTCTAAGACCTCCACAGCACCTGCCTGCTTCAGCTGCCGTCATGGCTGTTGGAACAGTTTTTTCTCATCTGACTGTTCCTCCAGGTGGAAGTCTTCACATACTTAGGGTTAAATATCCCCCTAAGTCATTGATGGGTTTGAGGCTTATCAATTACCCTCAACCTGGTTTAGCCAATCTGCCATGATAGTTTTATTGGGGTGTGGCTGCTGCACAGGTTTCTTGGAGCCTGAGGTGAAAGTTGGGTGAAAAGTGGACACCAAAAGTGGATCAGCAGCCCTGAAGAGGGCTCAGCGAACCCTCACACCAGAGATACTGGTCCTCCAGAACACCCCATTTGTTCAATTATTTCCTCTCTGTAGATAATTCTCCTATCTATATAACCAGCCCTCATTCCTCTGGGAAGCATCTCCAGTTGCCTCTTAGACAACTTACACTGGATTCCTATAGGCATCTCAAACTCAACTCATCCAAAACAGAACTCATTATCTCTTCTCACTCTTCTCTCCGAAATTTTCCCTTTGATTGTCGAGGACACCATTAATGTCCCAGTCACCCAGATTTGAAACCTCAGTGTCATCTTCAACTCCTTACTCTTACCCCACATAGCCAATCCATTGTCTAATCTTGTTTCTACCTTCAAGATTTCCCTTATATATCTCTTCCTCTCCACTCCTAAAGTCATAACCCTAGGTCAGGATCATCACCTATCAACCTGAATTATTGCAGTAATACTGGTCTCTGTCTCTAGTCATTCCCTATTCAGATCTGTCATCCAGTCAGCTGCCAAGATGATTTTTCTGAGGCAGAGATCTAACCACCTACTATCCCTGCTTTAAGGAACTCCTATGGCTGCCTATTATCTCCAGGATCAAATGTAAACTTTTCTATTTGTCATTTAAAGCTCTTCATAATCTTCCTTTCCAGCCTTCTTACACATACCTTACTCCCTTCAACACTCTAGGATTCAGTGACTCTGATCTACCTGGTTCCTTCATCTCCCATCTCTGCTGTCTCTCATTCCTAGACTGTTTTGTCTTCTCACCTTGGATTCTTGGTTTTCTTGGCCTCCTTCTGGTCTCAGCTTAAATCCCACCTTCTGGAGGCCTTTCCTGGTCCTCTCAGCTTGCCCCCTTTTCCCTGCTGACAGGGACTGTGCTTCCTTCCTCACCCCATCCCTTCCTTTTCTTTGTGTTCCCTGCCCTTAGTACAGTGTCTGGCACATGTTAAATGCTAAAAAAATTTTTTTTTTAACTGTTGATTGACAACCTCCTAGCATCTCCAGCCATCTCTGTAAAGACTATAAAATGTAGCATCTGTACTGGTGGAGGGAATTTCTCCAAATTGTAGTATCTACATTGATAGTGAAATCACAGATCCATTCCCTTCCCTCTCTCCCTTCTGCCAAACAAAGAACCCTTTCTCAAACAAAAAAGCCTGCAAAACCCTGGAAATGGACGTGATTAGGGGAGATAGAACCCAGGCAAATGGGGCAATTCTTCCAACATGTTCATTGTAGTTGGTTGTGGTTGCTCCTCCTTCATTCTCCAAGAGGACCAATAACATCAGAAGGGCGATGTCTTGACTTGCAAGTGAATTGGACTGAAGTGAGGCAGAACTGTGCAAAGTCTTTAGCCTCCCTTTCTCCTCCTGAGTCCCTGAAGTCCAGTGGCAGGACATATGTCAAGCCAATTGGCAATGGCTCAGCATTGTAGTCAGGGCACTGATGGGAAAGAAACCAGAAGCCCAAGATTGCTGTGGGCCCTCATCTTCACATCCTCCAAATAGCCATATGGGGCCAGATCTCCAGGGAACAGTTCCTTGAATTTTTGTGGCATTGTTTTCATTTCTGTGGTACCTTATGAAAATACAGGAGCAATTCTTGGGGCTCTGTGCTGATTTTGGGTCAGAGGAGGGAGTTGGAAGGGCCCTCTGTGACCATTGAGTCCAACCCACAAATTGCCAGCATAACATATACAACTGATGGTGTAATTTGGGATGATGGCAGGGGCGGTGATATAGATTAATTTTCAGCGTGAGCGTTTGCACCTCAGAAATTCAGCAAATGCTACAAATCAGGGCTTGATTTATTGTTTTGTTGATTGTCTAGACTTAAGAAAATAAAGGAGAAAATGTTAATAATGCAGAAATGTGTCATGGGTATACCCCTCCCCTCCCTGAGAGCTGATTGTTAAACATTTACCAGCACACCCCCGTGTGGTGGAGGGCTTGCCTGAGGGCCAACACTGCTTCTACTTCCTATGCTGCTGCCAAGAATACTGATGGTGAAGCTTCTCCTTCTCTCTTCCTTTGCTGTCCCCACTCCTAGGGAGAGTAAGTAACCCTGAAGCTCATCTCTGTTGCTTAAAGTTTGTTTACATTTCTGTTTAATTAGTCCTGAATGCTGGCTTAAGATAACGTTTGATTGATGGATCACAGCCGCTCCTGACTCTCATGTATAGAATTAGAGATTTAAAGCTGAAAGAAATCTTAGAGGCCATCTAGTCCAGCCCCGCTATTTTACAGAGGAGGAACTGGAGGCACAGAGAAGTGGATGGAGAGTCAGAGAGAAGGTCATTTGAACAACATGGCATGCAGGGACATAGAGAAAGGAAGAGACAACAGACTCATTACTGGGATTTTGTCCTGACTGGGGGGACCCTAGAAACTCAATAAAAGGGAACCTCATTGATCTTATATCCCTTAACTTCCCAAAGCAGGGCAGAAAGCTTTGTCCCTTGACAAAAGTCTGAGCTGTGAATAAGCGGCGTTCATGTGGTGGGAGGAGGCCGGGGAGCAAGGAGAAAGAGTAGGTTCTCTCAGAGGCAGTTGGCCTTGTGTGGATCTCCTCTTTGGTCTTTCCCAGCGTGTGAAAAGGGGCCCATCTTTTCTTCTGTGAGGGCTGGAATGAAGGTTTTGACTTAAGGAGAATTGTGCCCAAGAGGATGGTTGAAGGGAAGAGCTGAGAAAGAGTGGCCTGCCCCTATCTAGGTAGGGCCATCCAAAGCCAATGGCTAGTTTCCTTTACTTGCCCCATCCTGCTGTGTGCATATGCTTATGGATTTTGCCTGTATATTCACTTAGGTATGCGTTTGTTTCCCCTGGTTGGATGTTAAGTTCCTGGAGGGCAGGAATGATTTATTTTTTTACTTTGTATTCCCAGTGCCTAGTACAGAGTAGGTGTTTAATAAATGCTTATTGATTGATCGAGTAATATACTCAAAGCCTTTCACCACCCTGGCTGTCCTCCTCTGGTTACTTTCTACCTCATCAAGGTCCTTCTTTCTTTTTTTTTTTTGAACGGGGAAGGCAGGGCAATTGGGGTTAAGTGACTTGCCCAAGGTCACACAGCTAGTAAGTGCTAAGTGTCTGAGGCCAAATTTGAACTTGGGTCCTCCTGACTCCAGGGCGGGTGCTCTATTCACTGCATCACTTAGCTGCCCCTATCAATGTCCTTAAATTGTGAGAAGCATTGGTTTCAGAGTGAATAGCTACACGTGCACACACATGGCTACATGCATATATGTGTGCACAATCCATAAAAATGAAGAGGTTTACCCAAAGAGGGTTAGGGTTGCCTGAGACCCCAAAATACCAACATGCTGGGTCCTGTGGAAAGAATTCCACTCAAGTCTTCTCAGCTAAAGAAAAGTAAAGTTTATTAAAAGTTTGCCATATGGAGTAGACTCTTAAGGAGCCAGTCTATGCTAGGTCATTCTATGGCGCTGTCACAGAGCAAGTCTGTGCTAAGCCATTCCACGGCGTATAAATGCATGCATGTATACATATGTATATCTACAGTATTCATATATGTATGCATGTGGCTGTGGTGCATATATGCACATGTGCATATGCATGTACATATGGTTATGCATCTGTGCATATGATTTATATTTGTACATAATCACATGTGTATGCCTGTATGTGGGTATATGTGCACACATGGTTATATATGCGTGCCACGCACACACACCTTTTTCATTATTCCCATCTTGCTTGTTAGTTTAGCTTCTACATCTCTTAATCACAAAGTCCCCTCCTCAAGGTTGGAGTCAGTAGCACTCTGGGTAGTCTGCCTTCATGTAGGAAATTGCCTCTGAGATCAGTGAAGCCTGGAAAGGGGGTTGTCTGCCAGCAGGTAGCCCTGCCCTCTCTCTCCTTCTGTGTACAAGTCTTTTGGCCAGGCTCCAAAAGGTAGGTTATGTAAGTATAAGACAATCGCTATTGAATTCCATCTTATTAGATTCAGGCCAATGTTCTAGCCCACCAGGAACCTTTCAGGCTCTGACTCTTGTCATCTAGTATGTCAGTTGTCCCTCCAAGCTCTGTTTTCTGCAAATCTAATGAGCAGGTCATCTGTGCCTTTATCCAAGTCATTGATAAAAACGGTGAACAACACAAGGTGAAATCCAGATCCTTGGAGCAATCACCTGATCACCTCCTTGCCAAGTTAACCGTAAGCCATTAATAACTACTCTTTGAGTCTGGATATTTAACCGGTTCTGAATCATCTCGTTCTGTAGGTCACATCTCTCTCCATCTTTTCCTCAAGAAGAGGATGAGTTGGGGCAGCTGGGTGGTGTAGTGAATAGAGCACCAGCCTTGGAGTCAGGAGGACCTGAGTTTGAATCCAACCTCAGACACTTAACACTTACTAGCTGTGTGACTTTGGGCAAGTCACTTAACCCCAATTTCCTTGCCCTTCCCCCTCCAAAAAGCAAAAAAAAAAAAAAAGTGCTTCTTTGTTTGAAAAAATGAGTTGCCTTTATTAGAATGTAGGTATCCATGACAATTTCCTTATCTACCAGTTTAATAACCCTATCAAAAAAAAAAAAGCGAGGGGGGAGTTAATGTGGCATGACTTGCTTTTGATGAAGCCCTGCCGGCTTTTCATGATCACCAATTTCTGTTCTAGATGTTCACTAGTTATCTCCTTAAAAATCCATTTTAGAATTTCCCCAAGAATCAATCAGGCTTATTTGCATTTCATGAAAATCAGGACATTTGCTCTTCTTCAGTCCTGTGGCAGACAGTCCTCCTGGTCTTTGTCGTTTTTTCAGGTATCACTGGCAGAAGTTCAGCAATCACATCTGTCCGTATTTTCAGCACTCAAGGATGTGGTTCATCTGGGCTAGGTGACTTGAATTCATTAAGGGCAGCTAGATGCTGTCTTAGTGTTTCCTTGTTTATCTTGGGTATCAACTCCCATTTTCATTCTGGTTTTCTGCCCCTGTGGCAAAGACCATGATCCTTGGCAAAGAAAAGAAACCAGATGAGTATAACCAAGTTTTTCATGCATCTAGTGGGGAACCTGCAGCCTAGAGACCACATGTGGCTTTCTTGGTTCTCAAGTGTGGGCCTTGACTGAGTCCAAGTCTTACAGAACAAATCCTTTCATTAAGGGAATTTATTCTGTAAAGTTTGGATTCAGTCAAAGGGCCATACTTGAGAACCTGGAGGGCCATATGTGACCTTGAGGCCACAGATTTCCCTACCCCCAGTCTAGATCACCTATGATGAAGGCACCCATGTTGGAGATGGCAGAGATCTGCTTTTGGAAGAAAACATCCTCAGTTTGCCTCACACTTGAGTGGGAAATGGATGGGATCCTCTGTCTAGCTGCTACCAAAGAATGAGAACTGCATACCCTGACCCGGATATGAGGGGAGGACTGCCTTCTCCTTATATTTAGGAGCTGTAGCACTAAGATTTGGGCTTGAGATTTTGGTTTAATCTCATTTTGTCCTCTTCAGTTCTAGGTCGGGTGATGGAGTCCCTGGACTTGAGCCACAGCAAGCTTAGAAGCAGAACTGCAGACTCAGCATTAGTTCTAGCCCAGCCAGGAAGCCCTGAGAAACTAGGGTTCTGGGACTAAAGCCAGGGAAAGGGGGCCTTTGGACTTGAAATTTGGTGGGACTATGCTATGCAAGAACTGAGCTAAATTGTGAACCTGATCTTCCTCCTCTTCCCAGAGACTGAGGTGGTATAGGGGAGATTACGCTCCCCCAAGTGTTGGGGGACAATATTTGTATGTTTGTTATTGTTGTTCAGTCATTTTTCTGTTGTGTTTGACTTCATGACCCCATTTGGGGTTTTCCTGGCAGAGATACTGGAGTGATTTGCCATTTCCTTCTCCAGCTCATTTGACAGATGAGGAAACTGAGGCAAACAGGGTTAAGTGACTTGCTCAGGGCCATACAGCTAGTTAATTATCTGAGGCCAGATTTAAGCTCATGAAATGAGTCTTTCTGATTCCAAGTCCATGCTCTATCCACCTCTCCATCTAGCCGCCCAGGTTTCTTATACTTTGATGTAAATATTCCTTTGTAAAAGCTAATCTGCTTCAAATGGTTAAATAGAACTGGAGTTCTATTGGGGAATGCCAATGTTGGAGACTAGTAGGCCCCCCCCCCCCCAAATACTCTTAAAGATACAGCAAGATTCTGGGGGAGGGAGATGAAATGTAACAAGGTCACATACCTGGCTTTGGGGTGTTGGAAGGAGTGCCAGGGTCACTGTTACATAAGAATTCAGAAATTCTACTTTCTATCAGTTGTAAATCATCATTGTCCCATCCACCCTCAGCAATGGTCCTATCCCTTCTTTGATAGTCCTTACTGTCCAAATAAAACTAAAAAAAAAATGTGGTTAGTTTTCCTCACCGGTTTCAACTCTTTTTGAGCTTTCACACTCCAGATAATGAGTTTTACAGGACTATGTCATATTTTCATATTCATCTCATGACTTGATCTTGCTTCCACTTTATATATTTATCTTTTTAAAATCCATGTTGGTTCATCTTGCTAAGTGGGGATTGAGCTCTTAGTTGCTACACCCCTGGAGGGATTTCAGAGCTCTCTAAATATGGCATGCTAGTGTGAAGTGGCAATGGTACTGCCCTCTAGTCTGAATGAGTAACTGTTTAAAAGGTATAACTGTGGAATCTGTAGCACTGCACATGTTTAAGGACAAGCAGAAATAAAGAATAAGCAAAAAGACCCCAAATATGTTGGTTGGTCAGTGGATTCCCTGTATATCTACAAAAGTATATTTGGACAACCCCTCTTTGCCTCTTTCCTTATCAGAATTATTTCCCTTTCTCTCTTAAGGATTTCATTTTTTCCCCAATTGATAAATGATCAAAGGATATGAACAGGCAGATTTCAGAGGAAGAAATTAAAACTATCTATAGTCATGAAAAAATGCTCTAAGTCACTATTGATTAGAGAAATGCAAATCAAAACAACTCTGAGGTACCACATCACATGTATCAGATTGGCTAACATGACAAAACAGGAAAATGATAAATGTTGGAGAGGATGTGGGAAAGTTGGAACACTGATTCACTGTTGGTTGAACTGTGAACTGATCCAGCCATTCTGGAGAGCAATTTGGAACTATGTCCAAAGGGCTATAAAAATGTGCATACCTTTTGACCCAGCAATACTGTTACTAGGGCTATATCCCAAACAGATCATAAAAATGGGAAAAGGACTCACGTGTACAAAAATATTTATAGTAGCTCTTTTTGTGGTGCCTAAGAATTGGAAATTGAGAGGATGCCCATCAGTTGGGGAATGGCTAAACAAGTTGTGGTGTATAAATATAATGGAATGCTACTGTGCTATAAGAAATGATGAACAGATGGACTTCAGAAAATCCTGAAAGGACCTATATAAACTGATACTGAGTGAAGTGAGCAGAACCAGGAGAACATTGTTCACAAAACAGCCATAATGTGTGATGATTGATTTTGTTAGACTTAGCTCTTCTCAGCAATACAAGGACCTAAAACAATTCCAAAGGACTCATGATAATAAATGTCATCCACATCCAGAGAAAGAACCGCTTTGCAGAGCAAAGTAGACTATTTTCTTTTTTTTCTTTTGTTTTTTTTTCTTTTGTATTTTTCTTTCTCATGGTCTCTCCCATTTGTTATAATTCTTCTATGCAACGTGACTGATGTGAAAATGTGTTAGTAATGTATGTGTACAGCCAGATCATATTGCATACCTTCTTGGGAGGGAGTGGGAAAAAATTTAAAACCTATGGAAGTGAATGTTGAAAACTAAAAATAAATAAAATAATTAAATTTTAAAAAAAAACCTTTTTTTTAAAAAAAGAATTTCCTTCTTAAGAACTTCCCATCTTTTCTGGCCTGACTTCCCTTGAAGAATTTTAGTCCATGGTATCCTACCTGTCCTTCCTCTGAACCCATTGAAATTTGCTTTTGCCAAATTAATAACAACAGCGACAATGACTTTTTTGTTGTTTATTTGTTTTTTAAGTGTGTCCAACTCTTGGTGACCTCTTTTGGAGCTTTCTTGGAAGAGATACTGGAGTAGCTTGCCATTTCCTTCTCCAGCTCATTTGACAGATGAGGAAACTGAGGTAACCAAGGTTAAGTGATTTGCCCAAGGAAACACAACTGGTAAATGTCTGAGGCTAGATTTGAACTCAGGAAGATGAGTCTTCCAGACTCTAGGCCCTGCTAGATGCCCCACTTAACATTTATAGCAGTGCTTTCCGAGCCAGACATTGCTAAGCACTTTACAATTATTATATCATTTGATCCTCACACCAACCTGCCCATATTTTTTCTCCTTTGTCACAACTCTAGGAAGGAATTGCCCCAAGGGTTCCCACCATCTTCACCCCAGCAACCAGTTCCTCCCTGTTAATGAGAATCAGATTCTGAATAGAATTCCTCTTTATCTGTCCCCTCCCCTTCTGAAGGATAAAATTATCATTAAGGAAAGTCAGGGAGTTATTAGATGCTCCATGTTTGGCACAAAGAAAACTCCAGCAGATGTCTCTGTAATATTTCTACAGGGTATACCCTAAAAGTCGAAGACCCATTTAAGGTTTGATAACTTCCCTGTGTAAAGGGGTACTAAAGGTGATTGGGAGCTTCAGGTGTAACATATAGCCTCCCTGGTGGGTTCTAGGCTTGGTGCTAGAAATCTCTTCCAACACCGGTTAACAGCTCCAGACTCAATGTCCAGTAAGACTAAAACCAACTAGCATCCGTACCAAATTTTTTAATTTTTAATTTTATTTTTTTCTCAATTATATGTAAACAAAAATTTTTAAACATTTGTTTTTTTCAATTTTGAGGCCCAATTTTTCTCTCCCTCCTTCCTTTCCTTCCCCCTTCCCCCACCTTAAGCAATTTGATATAGATTATATATGTGCAGTCATGCAAAACATTTCCATATTAGCCATGTTGCAAAAGAAAATGTAGACCAAAAAAACCCCAAGAACAAATTTAAAAGTACGCTTCGATCTGCATTTAGAGTCTATCCGTTCTTCCTCTGGAGGTAGATAGCATTTTTCATCTTAAATCCTGAAGAATTGTCTTGGATCTTTGTACTGTTGAGAATAGGTTGTTGTTGTTATTGTTGTGTTTGCCCTTCATTTTTGAAGAGGACCATGACATCAGGGAAATGATGACATGACTTGCCATTGACTTGGATTTGAGTGAGGGAGGGCTGTGTGTGCAAAGTCACCAGCCTCACTTTCTCCTCCAGAGCCATCTGGGTCCAGTGGTCAGATATAGCTGTGAGGGATAATTTATAGTGAAGTTTCCCCATTCTGAAAAATCAAATCTAGAGTGGCTTCAGTATTTACTAGGCCTAAGTTTAGAGGTCATCTGACCTTACAGGAATCTGAGACTTAGAGCAATGGAGACCCTTCCCAGTGCCATCTCAGCCAAGCTGTGCCAAATAAGAATAAGACTGCTTTCATGGCCTTGCATTGGACACCCAAATGTTTCCGGGTCCTTCATCTCAGAGATATATTCCTGGGCTTAGGTTGTGGGCCAGCCTCCCTACCAGTGAGAGTGAAGGCCAGTTGTGGGGTTGGGTTTCTGCATTAGAAGGTTATATAACCATGGGCTTGCTTCTACCTGTTGCTCTCTCCCTGGCAGGTGCCATTTGAGTGACAGGGGCAGAGTCTTTTCTCATGAGAAAGGATAAAGAACTTTTCTGACCTCAGATTCAGACTCTGAACTCTTTCATCTCACGCATAGCTAAGTTACAGTTGATTATCGTGGAATAATCCTCTTTTTGTGTACAATGTCCTCCTGGTTCTGCTCACTTCACTTTGCATCAGTCCTCTGCCAGTTTCTTACCTGTGGCTTTTCCTTATGAGTCTTTCTAATTATTTCTAAGGTATAATCATAACTCTTATATTCTTTCTCTCCTCTTGGTTCCAGGACTCACTCCCTTCACTCCAGCTTCTGCTGAGGGTAAAAATGTCCCCTGTTCCTTAAAGGAGGCAGCTGGTGGTCTTGGGGGAGGAAACCCTGACTTCCAGTATTGACCCAGCTGCCATTATTAATCATGCCAGTTAAGATAAATGGACAAGAGCTTTTTATATCAATGGGAATAAATTTATTAACACACATGAGAAGAGGGGTTATTAGTTCCTGACCAAGTGATTACTTCTTCAGGATATAATCTTAGGTGACTAGGTAACACACCCTGCTTGCTGTCCCTAGACTTGTGTTAACTGATGCAAAGGGAAGTGAGCAGACCCAAGAGAACTGTTTGTAACAATGACAACAATGTTGTAAGGAGAAGCCACTTTGAAAGACTTAAGAATTCTGATTGATGTAATTACCAGCCAGGATTCCAGAGGATAGACAACAAAGCATCCTACTCAGATCCTGACAGTTGATAGACTGAAGATAAGGATGAAATATACATTTTTAGACATGATCATTGTAAGAGTTTGTTTTGCTTGACTATGGATATCTATTATAAGAGTCATCGTGTTTTTTTTTTGTTTTTTGTTTTTAATGATGGGAAGGTGGGAGTAAGAGAAAGTAAATGCTTACTGGTTGAAAAAAATTATAAAAGTTAAAAAAACACCTTGCCTACTGTTGCTGTTCGGTCGTGTCCAACTCTTGGTGACCCTATTTGAGGTTTTCTTGGCAAAGATACTGGAGTGGTTTGCCATTTCCTTCTCCAACTCATCTGACAGATGAGGAAACTGAGGTAAACAGGGTTAAGTGACTTGCTCAGGGTCACATAGCTAGTAAGTGTCTGAGACCAGATTTGAACTTAGGAAGATGAGTCTTCCTGACTCCAGGCCCAGAACTCTACTCTTTGCCACCTAGGTGCCCTTTTGTACCCACACAAAATGGGAACCTTTTACCGAATTGGAAGGGTTAAAGCCATTGACTAGGCTAAAAATTGGCCACATCACTGAAATATCCCCATTCCTTAGTTCGAAGCAGTCTAGGTTCAAGCAGCTTTGTGGAACATGACCTCTGTGCTTATACCAGAGGGCAGCAGAGGGAGAGAAGGGAATTTCCCTCACTTCTGTCCCTCCCCAGCCCCACCCTCCTACATTAGCCTTGGCATCTAGCAATTTGAGAATCTGACAGTTCAGGAAAGCCCAGGCAGGAACTAACAGTGAAAGCTAGAAAAACACTCTCCAGACAGACACAAACACAGAGACAGTAATTAAAGGGAGGAAGCATCTTTAAGGACTATAACCTCTGACAGCAGAGAAGAGAGCCAGCTTTGAATAATAGGGAGAATGAGCCCTGGAAATTAAGATTAGAGCCATGAAGATGAATGCATCCTCAGAGTCCACCTGAGTGCCTTGCCCAGCAGAGATGCTGCCCTCAGTGGGAGAAGAGCATAAAGATTTCTTTTCTTTATTTTATAAAATAAGTATATTTATTTTAACATTCATTAAAAAAATTGAGTTCCCAATTCTCTCCCTTCCTCCCTCCCCTCCCCTCCCCTCCTCCCCCACATTGAGAAGGCAAGCTATATTACCTCAATTATAAAGTCATAGTCATAGCATAAAATACTCCCCTTTTTTCTTTTCTTTTTTTTTTTTGCTTTTTGGAGGGGGGAAGGCAGCGCAACTGCGGTGAAGTGACTTGCCCAAGGTCACACGGCTAGCAAGTATTAAGTGTCTGAAGCTGGATTTGAACTCAGGTCCTCCTGACTCCAGCGCCGGTGCTCTATTCATTGTGCCACCTAGCCGCTCCCCCTTTTTTTTCTTCTCTCCACATTAGACACAATTGTGTGTGTGTGTGTGTGTGTGTGTGTGTGTGTGTGTGTGTGTGTGTGTGTGTGTGTATATATATATGTAAAATCATTCTATACATCTATTTATCAGTTCTTTCTCTGGATGCAGAAAGCATCTTCTTTCATATGCCCTTTGTAGTTAATTTGGATACTTATAATAGTCAAAATGACTTAGTTGCTCGAAGTTGTTCTTAAAACAATATTGCTGTTACTGTATACAGTTTTTTTTGTTCTGTTCGTTTTGCTCTTCATTATTTTGTGTGTCTACCCATGTTTTTTTTTAATTTTATTATAGTTTGCATCATTCATTTCCACAAGATTTTGAGTTACATATTTTCTCCCCCTCTTTCCCCCCCCCACCCCAAAACAGCCATCCCAGTGTGTCCTCCCTCCCCCAGTCTATTCTCTCCT
>CM053586.1:225306548-225325562 GCA_028646515.1 Pseudochirops corinnae
TGTTCTTACTTTGCTTCTTATGCTTATTCTTACTCATGGTTGTTCAGACCGTGAATTTTTTTTTAAAAATCTCTGTGGGGCTCTGCTTCCAGAAGGGAAAGCTCTGTCCCAAATCGCTGGGGTCCTCCCAGCTGCCGTAGACTTCTGGCTAACTGGATAATGAAGACTCCAAGACCTAGGCCCAAGACAACGATCCGGATCCAGGCCGCTCAACGCAAGAGCCCTGGCCTGAAAACAATTGCTCAATCCCCCTGCTGTCTGCAGGCTGCAGGGGGGGGGGGAGCTACAAAGTGGAGGCAGGTGCAAAACCTCTGCCTTTTGCTTTTCCGCTCTGGAGACCTTTCAGCTGGACTGCTTATCTCCCCCTTTCACAATCCCCACACTGCAGCTGGTGCTAATCTCACCTGAGAAGCTTCTCCTGCCCAGCGGCCCCGGGGCACAGCCGTGGCTTCAGGCCAGGCTGGTTTCGGTTTGCAGTGCTGATATGGTTCCTCGTAGCCGAGCTGACTTTAGTGGGAAGTATCCTTGTGTGCATTTTGGGGTTCTAGGATTGGTTTAGAGTCCTATTTTGTGGGTATTTTGGGGTGGCTATGTGAGAGCTGCGATATGTTGCTGCTGCTACGCCGCCATCTTCTACCCATGTTTTTCTAAAATTGAGCTCATCATTTCTCAGCACAGTAACATTTCATCACGATCACAGACCACAACCTGTTCAGCCATTCCCCAGTTGACAGGCACCCCTGAAACTTCTAGTTGCTTGCAGTTTATGGTGACTCCTTGCCAGTTATTAAAGGTAAAATAAATAAACACAGTGGTGGGGCTTTACACCTGTAAAACCCTGATGTGGGAGTTGACTTCTGGGATACTAGTAGCCCAGAGGGGATGTCTCACAAAGAAATGACAGAAATAAAAGAGTACATAGATCATTTGGATGCTGGATGCCTGAGATTAAATCTGGTTAAGGAACAGAATAGGTTCTTTCCTCCTTTATTCTTCCCTTCTGCAGGAAGAAGGGGAAATAGGAAATGAGTATTTGGGTAATAAATGGAGAATGACTCTCCTACGTGGAAAAGAAGGTATCAGATTTGGGGTGTGCAGCTCGCTACTGCAGTGGCAGCCATACCACTTGCTTTTTCTCCCAACCCGACATGGCTCTGCAAAATGGGCCTCCCTTTCAGCATAATGCTTCAATGTAAAATTTAATGTCTGGTGATCTTTAAAGAACCTATGTAAAAATGTTTGCTCAGCTGCCAAAAGAGCTTTCTGTGTCCCGTGTTTCTGCAACAATGCCTCTAGCAATCAAAGGTTACGCTCCTCTCCAGAATCAGAAATTTTGCATTTCCTTGAAAAATCAACTCGGATACACTTGACGTCTGTAAATATACATCACAAGCATCAAAAGTAATAAGAGTGATTATCTTAGGGTCTCAGGGAATCATTTTATGGTGCCATTCACAGCAAATTCACCATAACAGATATGTAATAGTCATAGCACAAAACAAAGCATTGCTTGATAGGTTACTTCAATGTATAAGTGCCTATACTCCATGCAGGAAATAGTAAATGTCCTGATATACTACATAAACAAATAATCATAAACAGCAACAAAACAAGCAAAAAAAACCCAAACCCACGAAGCTAGGTCTTTATGATAACAAACCTGCATAATTATTACCATATACTGCATAAAAATAACAATGAAACACTGCCTGGCTAAGAGGCAGGTGTTGCTCTCCTATGTGCCCAAAACTAGTACATAAGCAATGAAACAAAGCAGGAAAATGATCAAAACAAGCATAACTCAATGTGTGGAATGATTAATATGTGTGTCAATAAACATCTGCAATTATAGGCATGATACATATTCCATCATTAGTACTGTCTCACTCCTTTGAAGCTATTTCTCCAGTTTCACTTGTAACATCCTAAGTGAGTCTGGTCACCAGTTGAATGGGTCTGGCTCTTTAGTAACCTGCTGACCTTTCTGCCCCTGACCTAGCTGACCCATGGTTTGGGCTAGTCAACATCCTCATCAGATACGCAGATCTGAGTTCCTGAACTTAAATCTGTTGAGGGCCCAGGATGACTATGATCAACATTTTCATGTTTTGTTAATCTTTTCTATGCCTTACAAGTCTCTATGGCTGAACCTCTAGGTGGGAAACATGTTGCCTCTGGATTCAGTCTTCTCCTCTTTTCTGGATTAGGATTCCACCTAATTTGAGGTTAGGTTGTTGGGTTAGAGTACATAGCATCTCCTTCACTGGAAATGTCACTTTTTGAATCAGGTCTGCTTTGGATAGTCTTTGTACAACTGATGTATAGGATTGATAGGAAAGCTATAAGCTACAAAATATGGGTATGCCTGTGTATACCTGGTAGAATGCCCAGTTACTACTAAGATATACCTGATATATTTCCACTTGATTGTGGCCCAGATCCCTGGGTAACACACATAGCCTCCACTTCTTCTGGTATCACTATTGCATCAGTGTCCATTTTTTTTTTGTAGATATGATAAAGTTGAATGATTTTATTACACATCTCATTTTAGAATCACTTCTACATTCCTAGACAAAGAAAGACGTGACACAAAGTTTCTGCATCCATATTATTCTTCACTATCTTTCTATCCTTTTTCCAAATCACCAGGACAGGTTATGCATTTAGGCTGCTAGACTCTGTGATCATGGCATTGGCTGGCATTTCCTTCAGATGGTTTCTGAGGTCTTCCATTTGAAATAAAGTAGTTTTCTAGCACTTAGTGCAGTGTCTGGCATATAGTGAGGGCTTAATAAATATTGATTGATTCCCAGATTTTCCCCCTAGAATTCCCAGACAATTTCCAAAATTCAAAAAAAATTCCCAGAATTGTTTCCAAGAGTTAGAGTTGGATTTTGTGTTTGTTCTTCAAGCATTTTCCATGACCCATTCATGCAGTGAGAACATGCCTATTCTCTTGCTGAGTTTGGCTTCAACCAATCATTTCATTGTTCAGGTGCTGGGGAGTCAGTCACCAAATTTAAATTTCTCAGGATCCATCTGGAAGTTTGAAGAACCATAGCTCTCATGATGTTCTTTTCCATCAGTCTCTTCTCCTTTCCTTGTAGGCTTTTGCAGAGCCCATGGATGGTCAAACCCTATAGGTATTGTGCCCTAGCTCGTTGCTTAAATAAGCTGAAACTGGTTCCAATCAGAACTGGCAATCCAGGGATGGTTGGTGTGGATCTGCACATGCTCGGGTCATGCTGTCTATCTTCCCATTATTGCCAAAACCTTTCTTGAGAAACTTCAAGCTCATCTGATTTATCTCAATTATAGTTAGTTTTTGTCACTTAGTTCTTCCTGGAGTTAAGCCCTCTCATGGGTCATAAGAGTACTTTCCATTAGATTATAAGCTTCTTGAGGGCAGGGACTATTCTTTACTTTTCTTTGTATCCAACACAGTGCCTGGAATATAGTAGGTACTTATTTTTATTAATTTATTTTTTGTAAACAGTATTTTATTTATGTAAAGATCATTTTCAGCATTCATTTTTTTTATAAGATTTTGAGTTCCAAATTTTCCTCCCTCCCTCCCTCTCCTCTCCCTTCCCCAAGACGGCAAGCAATTTGATATAAGTTATACAAGTAGATGCTTAATTAATGCTTATTGACTGACTGTCTTTCCTCAGATGACTTTCATCAAAGGATAGGAGTGTGTCATCTGCTTTAGATCCACTGTCCATACCTTAATTGTTGCCATTACTTCTGTGTGGGGTCCTATGAATCTAGATGGAACGCTTAGACCATAATGAATCTAGTAAGCCATTCTTAGAGTTTCTGTGGTCTGAAGTGGCCTCCTTTCCTCAATGCTCATTCTTCGGGATGCAGTCTCTGATGTACCAACTCTGCATTCCTCTCTCAGGTGCAGTATCCCTCATGTGCCCAACTAGACCAGAGTTGTAGCAAAAGATAATTCTACCACCCCAGCCATGCTGCGTCCTGCTGGTGGCATTCTCATATCAGGCCATCATTGCTTCTTTTCTTTTGGCCTTTTATCCTTTCAACAGAAACGGTTTTGCTTGTTTCACCACATCCTATGTTGTGGGGTCCTACCATCGAATCAGAATCTGCAACATGGCTCCCTGGCTTTGCTTCTGTGGCCCCAACAGAAGAGCCGGACAAAGCAAACCTTCCTCAAACTGAGCCCCGCTTTGCAAGGGAACGGTGGTGATCTTCCATGGCTAATGTTATTTGCCTTGTTTGGACCAGCTACAGCAAGGCCTTTGTGACTCACTACCAGCAATGGATGACCAAGGTGCAGGATGCATACCACACCTCTCCCTGTTTGCTGCAGCGCTGCCTTTATCTACATTCTCAGGCGTTACTGCTTCTCTCTGTTTCAGCCTCTGTAATTGAGTATATGCCCTTGGATTACAAGATCAGAAGGCCTTTCTTCTTTTTTACTGAATGGATAAACGTAGCCTATGCTTTCTGGGAAATCTCACCATCACCATATTGCATTTCTTTTTTTTTTTTTTTAGAGGCAGGAAAGCAAGGCAATTGGGGTTGATTTGCCCAAGGTCGCACAGCTAGTTAAGTGTCAAGTGTCTGAGGTCACATTTGAATTCAGGTCCTCCTGACTCCAGGGCTGGTGCTCTATTCACTGCACCACCTAGCTGCCCCCCAATATTGCATTTCTAGCTTTTGCAGACACACTTGCCATGTGATTCCAGGCTGTGTGGTCTTTGGGCCTTGAGCAAATCTGAGAGCTATTTCTTTACAGTTTTCCCTTAATCCACCTTTCTTGTCTAATGCAGGCACCTGTCAATGCTTTGGCTGCCTGGCTGATCTAAACTTCCCATGACTGGTCCCTTAGGGAGTACAGTCCCTATCTGAGAAAATTGCTAACTTGTACCTATTTCAATATTTTTATGATGTCCTTAGTTTTATACTAACATTAATAGCTAACATTTATATGGCAACTTAGAATTTGCAAAGAACACTCCCTACATTATCTCATTTGTTAACAGAGACTGCAGTGAACTCTTAATATCAGTAAACCTCTAAGAGTTTTAATAATACATTTCAACCAAGTCAGTCTTTATTTGTTAAAGAGATTGTTCCCTGATTATAGTATTCAGCAACGCTAACAAAATAAAGGAAGTAATATGTTGTGAATAAACAATTATATATAACCTCAGTGCAAGAGAATTGGCAAGCACAAGATCACGGGAAAGAATTGCAATAACCACCTGCCTTCATGCACCAATAATTAGTATGTAACTGCAAACGCCTCCCAAGTCAAAATCAATTGCACATTCGTGCTATCTCATCAAAACATACTTAATTCATTAGTCAGTAGCATCAACAAAAATCATTTTGTAGTTACAATTGTTTCATGATTGCAGTGAATTGATTATAAGGGAAAGAATTATCCCTGGGAGAAGAAAACAATACAAGATCAAGATAAAATTGAAAAAAACAAAATTTTCCTCGCATCATGAACGAAAGTTCTCCATAGAACTAAGCCGTCTCATGGGTCATACAGGTACTTTCTATTGGATCATGAGTTCTTCAAGGGCAGGGACTATCTTTTGCCTTTTTTTGTATTCCTAGGGCTTAGCACATGGTAGCTGTTTGGTAAATGCTTATTGGCTGGCTGACTTTTCTCAAATAGCTGTCATGGAAGGACTGGAATATGATGTTCACTTGAGATCCACTTTCAACGAAAACAATGAATCTCATATCCTTGTTACTGTTGTTTTAAAAAATATGCATCTGACAATTTAAAAGCAACCCCCCCCCAACCCTGGGAAATTTTTTTTGGGGGAGGACAGTTGGGGTTAAGTGACTTGCCCAAGGTCACATGGCTAGTTTTTGTGTTAAGTGTCTGAGGCCAGATTTGAACTCAGGTCGTCCTGACTCCAGGGCTGGTGCTCTATTCACTGTGCCACCTAGCTGCCCCAGTTTTCTCATCTTTTAAATGAGCTGAAAAAGAAAATGCCAAACCACTCCAGAATCTTTGCCAGGGAAACTTCAAATGGGATCACAAAGAGTCAGACATGACTGAAATGACTGAAGAGCAAAATCATCTATTATCTATCTGTCTCCAACATCTGTCCTCTCTCTCCATCTGTCTGTCTCTATCATCTGTATCTCTTTGTCTGTATGCCTATATCTATCTATCTATCTATCTATCTATCTATCTATCTATCTGTCTGTCTGTCTATCTATTTATCCATCCAATATCTATCGGCTTGTCTCCATCATTTATCATCTATATCTCTGTCTCTACCATAAAACTATCACTTATATTTATCTATCTGCCTTCTCTATCATCTATTATATCTGTCTCTGTCTCTATCATATAACTATCACTTAGATCTATCTGCCTGCCTCTCTGCCTGTCTCTATCATCCATATCTACATCTCTGTCTCTGTCATAATTATCATTTCTATCTGTCTCTCTGCCTGACTCTATCATCTGCCTATCATCTTTCTCCACCTATCCTGTCTCTTTAAAGAAAGAAAAGAAAACCAGTTTCTCCTAATCTTGCCCTTACTCTTGACACCATTAATCATACTGGTCAGGGTTGGTGACCACCAACTTTTTTATATCAATGGGAACACATTTATAAGCAACAAAATGACAGAAATAAATCAGGAAAGAATTCATTTGAAATGATGGCTGTCTGGGACTGTGTGAGTATTTTGGATAGTTAAAGGAGGGTCAGTCATCCACCAGAGGCTTCTCTGTGGCTTCTCTATTGTTTTATTCCAACAAGATGGATCCATGGCATTGGTTCTTCTTCCTGATATATTATTCTACTGTCAGATTTGATGTCTAGGAACCTTTGGGAATTCTGTGTAAAAGTGCCTACTTAGCTGCCAAAGGATTTTTCTGAGTCTCACATTCCTCTGGCAAGGCTACCAGGAAGCTAGGGTTACATCTGGATAACTGAAGTCCCCTGTCCACCAGGTTTTTTTTATCTGTATACTCTGGTCCTCAGCTATTTCCTCTTTCTCTCCAGGTTTCTTTTGGTATATTGTAGGTCTGGAACATATCCAAAGTACCAGGGATGGTATCTCGCTCTATCCAAGGAGGCCAGGGAGCTTGGTCCCCCAAGAATCAAGATGACTTACAAGAGGAGTGTCTTGGAGATTCTGTGGAGCATGTACAGACATTCTGTAAGTGGTTGTGGTTGGCTAGATGTGTAGAAGAGGAAGTTCTCTGATTCATTGTGGAAACATTTAAAAAGACCTGCCTGCCAGCATCAACCACTTCCTCTATAGCTCTTAGAGGAGAAATAGTTGTGACTCTTTTGCTCATGGTGCCTGGTCAGAGTCCATGCAGTAAGAAAAAGAAAGACCTTAGGACTTTCTCCCCGCCAAGGCCTGATAGCTCAGGGAAAGGGTCTCAGTTCTTGGCCTCTGGGTTTGTTCTTTCCTTTTCTAGGTAAAGGGAAAGGAGCCTTCATGAAGACAACTTGGCATCCTGGTGTTCCAGAGTCTATGGGTATATAGCTTCCTAGTATCAATATTCCAAGGAGCAAGGACTGACTTTCAGGTCCCCAACCTGAGACAAGGATTCACCCAGCAGAGTTGCTGCCTTTGAATATGAACTTGGTGGGAACAATGCTATGTAGGAACTGAGTACTCCCCTCCATAGGGGAGATTATGCCTCTAAGGTGTTGGAGGGAAATGTTTGTACTTTGTTCTTGCTGTATCTTTGAAGTAAAATTCTCTTTGTAAAAACTATCCAGTTTTTTTCCTCACTTAATAGTATTTATTTTTTTGCCAATGATATGTAAAGATAGTTTTCAACATTCAGTTTTATAAGATTTTGAATTCCAAATTTCTTTCTCCCTCCCTTCCCTTCTCCCTCCCCAAGACAGCAAGCAATCTGATATAGGCTATACATGTATGATTATATTAAACATATTTCTATGCTGTGAAAGAAGAAGCAGAACAAAAGGGAAAAAAACCACGAGAAAGAAAAAACAACCACAAAAGAGAAAATAGTATGCTTTGATCTGCATTCAGACTCTATAGTTCTTTCTCTGGATTTGGATAGCATTTTCTATATGAGTCTTTTGGAATCATCTTAGATCAAGGGTGGGGAACCTAAGGCCTGGAGGCCACACATGACCCTCTAGGTCCTCAAGTGTGGCCCTTTGACTGAATCCAAACAGTTCCATGAAGTTCACAGTTCCGTGAAGTTTGGATTCAAAGGGCCACACTTGTGGACCTAGAGGGCCACTTGTGGCCTCTAAGCCCCAGGTTTCCCACTCCTGTCTTAGATCATCATATTGCTGAGAAGAGCTAAGTCTATCAAAGTTGATCATCTCACAATGTTGCTGTTACTCTGTACAGTGTTCTCCTGCTTCTGCTCTCTTCATTTTGCATCACTTCATGTAAGTCTTTCCAGGTTTTTCTGAAATCTACCTGTTCATCACTTCTTGTAAAAGCTATCCAATGTTAAGGGGTTAAATGGAACTGTGGTGCTCATCACTGAGGGCAACACAGCCAGTGGGGGCTCCAAACAATAACAGTAGAGAGAAGAGCCAGCATATTCCCTTTGGGACCTTGAAGGGCACTTGTGGCAGCCTAACCCTATGATTGAAAGGGCAGGGAATACTAGTAATACTCTCCTGTGACAAAATTGCTTCACTTTTATTCTTCCACTGATCTTCATTCGAATGCTCTCCACCAGCTCATTCCTGCAGTTATTTTCCTGAATATACTATAATACTACATCACATTTTCCAAGTGCCTACAATTTGCCAGACAACCCTACTAGGGAAACAAAGGCAAAAACTAAATAATCTCCACCTTCAAGGAGTTTATATTCTATTAGGGAAAAATAACCTGTGTACACACAAATATAAAATGTCAAAAAATAAAATATAAAATAAAATATAAATAAATTATATAATAAATAAAATATAAATTTATAATGTATAATAAATGAATAAAATATGAAAATATAAATAAAATATAAAACCTATAAAAAGCGATTTCCATGAGGAAGACACTAGCACTGTGGGGAATCAGAATAGGATTTCTGTAAGAGGGAGCACTAGAGATTTTATGAGCTACGTTCCAAGCATGGGGACTGTCCACATGAAGGAACAAGGCAGGAGACGAAATGGCCGGTGGGAAGAAAGCAAGTAGGATATTTTGGTAGGTGCATAGCAGGTTTAAAGGAGAATAATGTGTGGTGGGCAGCTAGACATGAGGCCTGGAATCAGGAAGACTCATCTTCCTGAGTTCAAATCCAGCCTCAGACACTTCCTAGCTCTGTGACCCTGGGCAGGTCATTTAACCTTGTTTGCCTCAGTTTCCTCATCTGTAAAATGAGCTGGAGAAGGAAATGGCAAACCGAGCATCTCTGCTAAGAAAACCCCAAATGGGGTCATAAAAAGTCAGACACAACTGAACAAGAACAGTGATAACAATACGTGGTAAGCTCAGAAAGACAGTCTGGGGCCAGATTGCAAAAAAATAAAAATAAAAACCAAACAGAGGACTTTGTATTTTATCCTAAAGAGAAAGGAGAGTCCCTGGAGCTACTTAAATAGGAGAGTGCCATGGTCCAGCCTGTGCATTAGGAATATTATTTTGGCAGCTATGGAAGATGGACTGAGGAAGAGAGAGGTTGGAATCAGCAAGACTTTGGCACTAAGTGGGTGTGAGGAATGGGAGAAGAGGCCAGTATAGAAGAGTTTGGAAGTTTTTTTTTCTTTTTTTTTCTTTTGGAGGGGGAAAGGCAAAGTAGTTGGAGTTAAGTGACTTGCCCAAGGTCACACGGTTAGCAAGTTTTAAGTGTCTGAGGCCAAATTTGAACTCAAGTCCTCCTGACTCCAAGACTGGTGCTCTATTCACTGTGCCACCTACCCCCCCCCCCAAGAAGAAGTTAATAAGCTATTTTGAGCATGTGGCGTTTAAGATGCTTACAGGACATGCATTTGGGAGCTGTCTGCAGAGAGATTATAATTGAGACCAGGAGAGCTAATAAGATCACTAAGGGAGAGAGTGTAGAAAGAAAAGAGAGCCCTGGAGAGACACCTGTGGTATGCTCATACAAAGGGAACAGGACATGGATGATTAACTAGTAAAGAAGTATGAGAAGGAGCGGTCAGTCAGGTAGGAGGAGAGCCAGAAGGGAGCTGTGTTATACAAATGCAGGAAGTGGACAATATTTAGGAGAAGGTGGTGGTCAACAGTCTTAAATGTGGCAGAAAGGTCAAGAAGGATGAGGATGGAGAAAATGCCAACCCAGAGCTATATTTCGGAACGGTTTTTAACCCAGCAAGGACCTCTGTTTCCTCATTTGTAAAAAGAGGGGGTTGGACTGGATAGCTTTTCTAATGTCCTTTGCTGTTCTAGATCTGTGAGCCTATTATCCTGAGTTTCATTGAAATCTATGAAGTCAAAATGTCCTCTTTGTTTTAGGGCCTCAAGTTGCTCTTGGATGTTGCCTAAGCTTTGGCGCACGTGTAGAGAATGGAGGATCTAGGGTTTTTCCTACTCTTGTCTGTTTTAGATTTTTGTCTCCTGTGACCTTCTAGGTATCTCAGCTGCTATTCTTCCTTCATTATAGCTACCTCCTTTGGGATCTTGCTTGTTGTTGTTGTTGTGTTTATCCTTTGTTCCGAAGAAGAACATGACATCAGGGAATGACGACATGACTTGCCGTTGACTTGGATTTGAGTGAGGGAGGGCTGTGCAAGGTCACCAGTCTTACTCTTTCCTCCGGAGCCATCTGGGTCCAGTGACCATCAGAGACTCATCAGGATGACTGGAGATGGCCCAGGATGCAATGGGAGACCCTGGCCCTTTTAGGCTAAGGCCTTTTCAAGTTCTCACTTTGAGTGAGATAAAGCCCAATCCCCTTTAGTAAAAAAAAAAAAAATCAAACTGGGAGGGGAAGACCCTCAGGTTTATTGGCCCAAAGAGAAACAGTTACTATTTACGTTCACTCTGAGCCTGGAGGGCCCCCCAAAATAGCCATTAAATGGTGCTTGGGCTGGGACCTATTGTCGTCCAATCTATGAGCTCCAGAGTGAATTGGGTTTAAAGTTTGGTCTTTGAGAAAGAAATCTATCCAGTAAGCCCCAAGAGAACTAGGCAACTTTTAGCGATCACAATTTACCTTCCTAGGCAGAGGGACAGGGAGAAGTAGAGGGATCTTGCTTGGTAGCTACACAGAAGCAGTTTTTCTGTTCCCCTATTTTTTTCATTTTCGTGGCTAGATTTGTCATATACCAGGCAAATACATTCCGATCAGCCTTTGTTAGGTACACTCCATTCCGGGTCAGGGATCTGTCCTTCCCATATTTTCATAATCCAGAAATGCAAGTCCCAACAGACAGTAATAACTATAATAATGACTAACATTTATATAGACTTAATATGTACCAGGCACTGTGCTAAGCTCTTTACAGTTATTATCTCATTTGATTCTCACAACAACCCTGAGAGGCAAGTGCTTTTATTAGCCCCATTTTACAGATGAGACAAAGAGAAGTTGAGTAACTTGGTCACACAGTTAGTGAGTGTCTGAGGCCGGATTTGAACTCAGGAGGATGAGCCTTCCTGACTCCAGGCCTGGCCCTCTGCACACTATGGCGTCACCTAGCTGCCCAACAACACTTTCTAGGTTCATTTATAGTTACTGAGCTTCTGGGATAGTAATGCATTCAGATTCCTGAAGTCACCTCAGTTATCCTTATGCCTCTAAACAGGATCACTCCGCACACATCTCTGAGATATACAATAATATAATATAAACTGGAGATTTCATCAGGATAGGGGGCTTCCAGCATAGAAACTCCATCCAGCAACACAGATGAATAACTGATTTGCAAATTAGCATCTTAGAGAGTTGGGAGAGGGGAGGGAGAAGGCAGGACAGAGACTTGCCTAAGGTCACCCAGTGGGCTTTGAATTCAGATCTTCCTGACTCCAAAGGCAACTCCCATCCACTATACTATGCTAGCCCTCAGTAATTTAAAAAAAAAAAAAGAAGCACTGACCTATTTTATCTCTTATTTTGATAATTAAGTTAAAAACCTTTATTTAACAGCCTAATACAGAAATTTAGGGGTAGCTAGGTGATGCAGTAGATAGAACCTGGGCCTGGAATCAGGAAGACTCATGTTCTTGAGTCCAAATCTGGCTTCAGACACTTACTAGCTGTGGGACACTTGACCCTGTTTGCCTCAGTTTCCTTATCTGTAAAATGAGCTGGAGAAGGAAATGGAAAACCACTTGAATATTTCTGCCAAGAGAATCTCAGATGGGGTCACAGTGAGTCATACACAACTGAAAAATGACTGAACAACAAAAAATGCAGAAATTTGCTTTGCATGACTTCATATTTTAATGTGTTTTGTATTTTTTGCTTTCTCAGTGGGGAGTAGAGAGGATGAGAGGAAAGAGGAAATTTAGAACTGAATATTTAAAAAATAATTTTTCAGAACCCCTTTAACACATTATTCACATTCTTTCGTTTGACCCACAGAACAATCCTGTGATATAGCTACAAGGGTGAGCTGGTAAATTCGTAAGAACCAGTTCTTGGGGAAAAAATGTACCCCTGACATGCTTTTAAATTTAACCTATATTATTAAGTTTTTTCTCCATCACTTTTTAAAGACTAGACAATCAACAAAACAATAAATCAAGCCCTGTTTTGTAGCATTTGCTAACTTCCAAGATATAAATGCTCACACTGAACCATCAGCTCTTGAGAGCTGGTTTGAACATGCTCCAGCACACCTGTGAACCTATGCTTTTGATAGATGAGAGGCTAAGTGACTTGCTCTAAATCACACAGCTAACAAATGACAAAGCCTGGACTTGAACTGAGTTTTGGCTGTAAGTTCTTTCCTTTTATCTTTCCTGCTTTGCTATATGCTGATGCTGATAACGACTGTACCCATTTCTACAGCCCTGTAAGTTTTGCAAAACATTTTTCATTCATTATCTAATTTGATCCTCACAATAATATGGTAAGGCAAGAACATTAAAAATCAATCAACAAGTATTTATTAAGTGCCTACTCTGTGCCAAACACTGTGTTGGGTACGGGAGATATAAAGACAAAAGCGAAAACTGTCCCTACCTTCCAGGAACTTACAGTCTAACTAGGGGGAGGCACTATATATTTATATAGGCATCTACAAAATGGATACAAGGTGATTGGAGAAGGGGGAAGGCACTAATAGCTAAGATTAGAAAATGCCTCATGGATAAACTGAACCTCAATAGAAACTAAGTGTTCAAGGAGGGGGAGGTGAGGGAAGATTGCATTCCAGGCATGGGGGACAACCAGCTCAAAGGTCTGAAGGCTGGAGATGCTGTATATGAAGAACAGGAGGAAAGTCAATTTGACCAAACATGACTGTGTGTTTAGGGGAGTAATGTTCAGTAAGGTTGGAAAGACAAGATTGGGGTCAGGTTGTGAAGGGTTTAGATTAGATTGTGAAGGGTTTTAAATGTGAAGCAAGAGTTTATATTTGATCCTGGTGGTAAGAGGGAGCCATTGTGGTTTGTTGAGAAGGGCAGTAACATGATCGGACTTAAGTTTTAGGAAAATAACTTTAACTATTGTGTGACACACAGAGTAGAGAGGGGAGATACCTAAGGCAGAAAAAGCAAGTAGAAGAGTGTTGTAATAATCAAACCAGCAGTTATGAGGACCTGATCAAGGGTGATGGTTGTGAGAGTGAAGAGAAGGTGACAAAGAGATGGTGGGGAGACGGAGAAAATGAGATTTAGCAGTTAACTGAATATGTGGGGTAAGTGAGAGTGAGGAGTTCAGAGTGACATCAAGGTTGAAAGCCTGGATAACTGGGAAAATGGTAGTGCTCTCAGGAGACCTGGGAAGATCAGAAGAGGGGTGGATTTGGGGGGAGAGATTAAGAGTTGAGTTTTGGATATACTGAGTTTGGGATGAGAGGTGTAGGGGAAGGGGATTTGGTCTTAGTTCCTTTAAACTGGGGCTTGAGTCCTAGGTCCCCTTGTATGATGTGGCTGACGATCCAGTAAAGGAGACTGAGTAAGGTTGGTTCGACAGGTAAAACAACCAGGAGAGAACAGTTTCATAAAAACCCAGTGAGGAGAAAGATCTCAGTCTCACCAGTTTCAAAGACACTGGTATCAATCAAGAAGGCTATCCCCGCCTACATGGTAGGGTATGCCACGGGGCTCCAACTTAGCCAAACTGGGCAAGTTCAGGCCATACTAGGTTACATTTATTTTCACTTTAATTTAGTTTTTTAAATTAATTAATTTTAAGTTTTCAACATTCACTTCCATAAGTTTTAAATTTTCTCCCCCACCCTCCTGCCTCTCCCCCCAAGATGGCATGCAGTATGATGTGACCCTATACATACATTCCTATTAAACACATTTTCACATTAGTCATGTGGCATAGAAGAATTATAATGAATGGGAGAGATTAGTTTAGTTTTTAATCAGCAAGTATTTATTCTCTCTTTCCCTTCCCCCTCAATTTAAAAGAAAAAAAAAAGAAAAAAGAACCTTTCTAACAAATATGTATAGTCAAGCAAAATCAATTTCCTATTGATCACATCCCAAAATGAACATCTCATTCTATATCATGAACCCATCATCTCTCTGTCTGGAGGTGGGCAACATATTTCATCATGGTCATCACATTGGTTGGAATTGGAGACTTTTGTTTGTCTCTGCAATGATATTCTACAAATCTGTTCTACTCACTTCATTCTGCATTGGTTCATACAAGTTCATTCATGTAAGTCTTAGGTTTCTCTGAATTTGTTCTTTTCATGACTTCTTATGACACCATAAGATTCCATTACTTTCATATGTTGTTCAGCTATGTCCGACTTTTTGTAACCCTATTTGGCATTTTCTTGGCAAAGATACTGGAGTGGTTTGCCATTTCCTTCTCCAGTTCATTTTACAGATGAGTAAACTGAGGCAAAGTCAAATGACTTGCCCAGGGTCACTCATCTAGTGAGTATCTGAGGCCAAATTTGAACTTGGGTCTTCCTGACTCTAGGCCTGGCATTCTATTCACTGCACCACCTAGCTACTACTTTTACATACCACGTTTCATTCACCCATTCACCTGTTGATAGGGACTTCTTCATTTACCAGTTCTTTGCCAACACAAAAATTCCGCTCTATGAATGTTTTTGTTGCATATGTGTCCTCTTTCTCTTTCTTTGATCTCTTTGTACAGTTATCCCTTCCATATCAAGGGGGTTAGGGGCTTTGCACCCCAACGATCTGGAAAATCCATGTGAACTCCATAGGGCTAGACCCTTCACTTTCATTTTCCTGTAGGAAATCATATAACTTAGTCTTTTCTCCTATGATGCCAGAGTCTACTAGAATGCCTTTTTTTGGTAACAATCTTGCATTTCTGAGTTTCTAAACATTTTCTGTGTCATCATCTGGACTTTGCACATCATCTGCTGCTTCTGCAAAACTCCCCCCAAATTCCCATTTAATTTCTTATGCCAGCCCATGGCATATCGTAACTATGATGCGGAAAGTCTCAATGTAGAAGGGATGATTGCGGCCCATCTCTTGGTGCATGAAGCTTACTATCATCTGGTTTGATCTTTTCTATTTTTTTCTGAAAGGATGATGGCAAACCCTTATGGATTGTCAGCTATTAACTTCAATTCCTGCCCCACCTTTCCATTCTCCACTTCAATCCCCAAATGAATCAATCTTCCAAAGTTCTACTTGAAGTTACAGCCTTAGCTCCCTTCAGCCTTGTATCCAAGAATGACTTAATAGGCCACATTTGGGGAGGGAGGGGGTAAGGCAAGGCAATTGGGGTTAAGTGACTTGCCCAAGGTCATACAGTTAGTAAGTGTGACAAGTGTCTAAGGCTGTATTTGAACTCAAGTCCTCTTAACTCCAGGGCCGGTGCTCTATTCACTGCCCCAAACCCACAATTTTTAAAAACCTTTATTTAACCAGTTTGTTTTTTCCCCTGCCCCCTACTACTCTTTGCGGAAAAAAAAAAAAGCCCCAGTCAACACTTGGAAGACAGCATCCCTCCCTTTCAGTATGGTCAATGGAACTGAGAATCAAGACCCCTGGGTTCTAGTCCTAGGCCTGTAACTAACTTGACAGGTTAGTGACAAGTCTTTAAACTTCAATTTTGCATTCTGTAAATGGTGGATAATAATCTTTGCCCTACCTACCTCCCAAGGGTATTGTAAAGATGAATTGGATAACAGTTGTCAAATGCTTTGAAACTGCAAAGGGAACCTCATTATTATTCCCAGAGTCATAACAATATGTCTCTGATGGCTGGAACCAGTGTCTGGACTAGAAGAGTGGCCCAGGGCCCAGTTCTGGTTAGATTCCCATTATTATCAGGAGCAGCCTTCCGGGTGAGGGTGGGGCTGGAGCGTGCTGGTGTAGGTGTGTGTTTGGGGAGGGAAGGGGGCATCTGGGGCTAATTGTCAGGAAGCATAGGCAAAGTAGGAGTTGAAAGAGAGGTGGGAGGAAGAAGAACAAGAGGGAGTATATACACTCTGATGTATTTTTAGCGTAATAAAAGATTCTATCTTCCTGACAGATGCAGGAAAACATCATTTTTAACACTGATATTTTCCTGGGGATTCTCTATGACTAGAAGTCATGGAACATCACAATCTCTAAACAATCAAAATAGCCACTTACCTGAAGGACAATGGAGAGCTGTTTGGAGGGCGTCAACAGGTAATGACATATTACCAAGAACTGTACGTTGCATAAGGATGATTTGCATTCAGGAAGCAGTGTGAAAGAGACCACTCAAGAAATACATTATGGGAAAAGGTGGGGTGGCAAAAGGGAGGGATAATAGATGGACAGCCCAAATGCTGAACCAATATCCTGGAAATATTTTTTCTTTTAAATCTAGAACAGGGATTCTCTCTCTCTCTCTCTCTCTCTCTCTCTCTCTCTCTCTCTTTCTCTCTCTCTCTCTCTCTTTTGGAGGGGAGAGGGCAGGGCAATTGGGGTTAAGCGATTTGTCCAAGGTCACACAGCTAGTCGTGTCAAGGGTCTGAGGCTGGATTTGAACTCAGGTCTTCCTGACTTCACTGTACCACCTAGTTGCCCCCTAGAACAGGGATTCTTATCCTTTTTTTGTGGTATGGACCCCTTTGGCATTCTGGGTAAGCCTGTGGACTCTTCTCAGAATAACGTTTTTAAATTCACACAATAAAATACATAGGATTAAAAAAGAAACCAAATTCTATTGTAATACAATTATCAAAATATATATTTTTTTGAAAAGCAATTTCAGGGACAGTTCAGTGGGACAGTGAATAGAATACCAGCCCTGGAGTCAGGAGGACCTGAGTTCAAATTCAGCCTCAGACACTCAGCACTTAACTAGTTGTGTGACCTTGGGTAAGTCACTTAACCCCAATTGCCTTGCCTTCCCCTCTCCAAAAAAAAAAAAAAAAGGCAATTTCAGAAACCCCAGGTTAAGAATCCCTGAACTTACTGCATTTTGGTCAGATGCTGTAAGGAGGCTCTATGGGAAGAGAAGAATGAGAAAGGGAAGGCTTATATGAGTTTCAAGCTATATTGCTGAAGGGAGTCAGTATATACAGGAACATAGATTTAGAGCTTCAAGGGGCCTAGGAGGCTGTTGAGTTCAATTCTCTCATTTTCAGATGAGGAAAGTGACTTGTTCAGGAATCATACAGCTAATAAGTGTCTGAAGCAAGATTTGAACCCAGGTTTTCCTGAGTCCAGGCCCAGGACTATCTCCCTTATACTGTGCTACCTCTCTGATGAGATGGATGAGTTCATGGCTCCACTGAAGTATGGAAGGATCCCCAGCACTTAGCATAGGGCTTAGCATATTATAAGTACTTAATAAATGCTTACTGATGATGATGGTGATAGCATGTTTGCAGAATGCTTTACATATGTTAACTCATTTGGATGATAATCCTAGCAAAAGGAGTGGAGTGATTGGAGAGAATTATTGGTTCCACCGGTTGAGTAGATCCCATCTTCCAAGAAGCTGGCCATCTGTGGGTGGAGTTTGAAGAGAATTTAACTTAATCCATGGGAAAAATTTAGGATCTTAAGAGGATTTACCTTTGGAAGATTAATAGGGAAGAGACTTAAAAGGCTTCCATTCAGTTTGGACGAGATGGCTCTTCTACTAAGTTCTGGGAGGATGATGATGTTTTCTATGCTAAGTCTGTAATTTGCCTCCATCCCTCATCAAATATACCACATCCATCCTCTGAGGCCCAGCTAAGGTCTTAACTCTACCAGGACTCCTTCCTCACCAGTGATCTCTTTCTTCTCTGCACTTAAGACAACATATTATTTTGTTGTTGTTGAGTCATCTCAATCATGTTTCACTCTCTGTGACCCCATTTGGGGTTTTCTTGGCAAAGATACTGAAGTGGTTTGTCATTTCCTTCTTCAACCCATTTTACAGATGAGGAAACTGAGGCAGACAGGATTAAGTGACTTGCCCAGGATCACTGACCTGCTAAGTGTCTGAGGCCCTATTTGGACACAGATCTTCCTGACACTGCCCCTCATGTTACTTAGCACCTGCTCAGTGTTTCCTTCTTTCCAGTAGACTAAACTATACTTGAGGCTAGGGTGATTATCTCTAATCTGAACTTTGTACCATCCTAGCACCAGTGTCTGGAGTACAAGGTAAACAATAAACGTTGACTCAGTTGAACTACTGCCTCTAATACTATCACCTACTGTCTTCTAATTGTTTCTATGTTAGTTGGTCTCTCCAGCTAGGAAGCTCATTGGTGTGGAACTCCACAAAAAGACTTAATAAAATGTTTTGGGAAGATTAATTATGCACGAAGATCTACCTTTGACCTCTCTACCCTCTTCTGGTGATCTCATTCACTCTGAGGGCTTTAATGATTGTTTCTAGGAGCATAAGTACTACCTCTACATCAGCTTTAACATCTCCCTCGGCTACAATCCTGCCAGCGTCTCTCAGATGGAGGTTTAGCCTTGGAATGT
>CM053586.1:225326062-225379453 GCA_028646515.1 Pseudochirops corinnae
ATTCATCAGCCCTCCCCCCCACCCTGCCCTCCCCTCTATCATCCTACCTCTCATCCCCCTTCCCCCTACTCTTCTATGTGGCAAGATGCCCAGTTTAGAGTTTATGTCAATCCTTCCCTATTTTGGCTAAAATTTAAAGTTAGTTCAAGTCCTCATCACCTCTCTCCTGGTTGATTTCATAGTTTGTCTTTGTGCCTCATCTCTTGTCACCCCATTCCATGTTCTTCACAGCTACTAAAGTGATTTTCTGAAAGCTGATAGGATCATGTTCTCTCTTTACCTCGCTAGGATGAAAAATAAACTCTTTAGTTAGATATTTAAAGTTTTTCAGAACGAGACGACTTCCCCCCCCCCCCCCCATCTTTCCACTAGCTCTGGTACTGTACTGGGTAAGCCATTTCCATTCTAGGCTTTAGTTTCCTGCAAAATGAAAAGGTTGGACTAGAAGGGTTCTAAGCTCCCTAGGAGGTCTAAACATATGATCCTCTAGACAAAAATGTTGGGATGAGAAGAAACAAGCCTCATATTGTTTTCTGCTGCAGGTT
The DNA here is from genome assembly GCA_028646515.1 of Pseudochirops corinnae. Classification (NCBI taxonomy): domain Eukaryota; kingdom Metazoa; phylum Chordata; class Mammalia; order Diprotodontia; family Pseudocheiridae; genus Pseudochirops; species Pseudochirops corinnae. Next base: position 225,326,608 of record CM053586.1, read on the forward strand.
TCGAGCCTTCCCTATAACAAACACGATTTATCACCAAAAAAATCCTTTTTGGCACATAGAGAGTGGAATCCTGTCATTTAAATAGGTGAAAACATTCTAATTTTACTGCAAGGAGGTAAGTTAGACAAAAGAAAGAATTTCCCGACTTGGAATGGGAAGAACAGACTGAGGTGTGAGAATCTGGAAGTAGTAACCAAAGAGAATGAATAGTGTCTTTCCTTAAAGAGGTCTAGGAAGATTAGAAGAGTAGACATGCTGTCCTGGTGGCAGGATTTTTCTAGCTTCTAAGACACCCCCTCCCCTCCTGGGTTTTCCAGTTCTGCCAAAAGTATCCCTCTTATGGTGCTCTCAGAGTCTTTAGTTTTCGGTGTTAAAATATGGAAAGGAAAAAAGGAAATTAAAAAAGAAAATTGGAGGCGCGGGGGAAGGGAGTGGGTAAATGATGGAAATCGTGGCTGTAAAATAAGCCCTCATTTCCCTCCTTCTCACAGGCCCAAGCAGCAGGAGAATCCCGGGGGGCTTGTCCAGATGCTGACAACTGGAGCCGCCTCCGGGATCGCTGATTGGCTGGTGTCGCAGTGACATCACGTTGCGGGTTTTTAAGGCTTGAGTCTCGCAAATCCTTCGCAGCAGAGCAGAGCGGCAGCCCAGAGCGATACCGTCCGAGAGGGCCCCGTCCCTGAACGCGACCCAGACCTAGGCTGGGAGAGCGCCGTTCCCCCCTGTAGCTGAAGAAAGGTATGGAGGGGTTGTCATGCTAATAGGACGGAGCTGTCTCATCCTTTGAGCGCTCGGCGATGGGGAACTTGGAGTGTTCACGCCGGTGCGGGTAGCAGGAGGGCGGGATGGATGATTGGAGGAACGCCGGCAGGATTTACGAGGGGCTGCTGGGCTCCAAACCTTGGCACCTCGAGTGGGGAAGACTCTTCTAGTCCCGGGAGCATCCCCTGGTTGGAGTGGGGGAAGGGCTTCTGGAGGTTGCACCATGTCACATGCTCAGAGAGGAGGGTCCCAGAGCCCCCTCCCCTGGCACCTCGTCTCATCTCTCCCTCGAATTCACACTCCACTCGGTTCTAGTCCCGGTATTCACTGAAGTTTTGCAGCGTTGGGTGATAGTGTATGCAGAGGGGTCTCCTCTCAGCTCTGCCCCTCTCCATCCCCTCCCCCAGTGATATACAACCCTTTAAAATAAAAGAACAAACTAAAATTTGGAGAGGAGAGGAGGACTTTAAACCAGAAATTGTTTTTTGATTGAAGAACACTGTGGGCTGCAGAGAATTTAATGACAGGGAAGGAAAGGAAGACAGGTAAGGTGTCTGGCTGCCTGTGTATGTATTCTGTGCTAACTCTGCATCCCAGTCACTCCCTTATCTTTCCCTTTTCAGATAATCCAGCTCCAACCTCCTAATCTTGCTAAGAAACTTCTTGAGCACTGCCCTGAGTCAGTGAGAACTAAGACTCAAGCTGTCTTAGGTACTACCATCATACCATGGGAAACCACCTTACAGAGATGGCACCGAATGCCTCTGTATTCCTGCCCCACTTCCAGGCCTTGCACGTGGTGGTCATCGGATTGGACTCAGCAGGAAAGACCTCCCTCCTGTACCGGCTCAAATTCAAGGAGTTTGTCCAGAGTGTACCTACCAAGGGCTTCAACACAGAGAAGATCCGAATGCCTGTGGGAGGGTCCCGGGCCATCACCTTTCAGGTGTGGGATGTAGGGGGGCAGGAGAAACTGCGGCCACTGTGGCGGTCCTACACACGGCGAACAGATGGGATGGTGTTTGTAGTGGATGCCACTGAGGCAGAGCGGCTGGAGGAGGCTAAGATGGAACTCCACCGGATCAGCCGGGCCTCGGACAACCAAGGTGTGCCTGTGTTAGTGCTGGCAAACAAGCAGGACCAGCCTGGGGCTTTGAGTGCAGCAGAAGTGGAGAAGCGGCTAGCCCTCAAAGAGCTGGCCACTGCCACCCTCACCTATGTCCAGGGCTGCAGTGCGGTGGATGGACTGGGGCTGCAGCCTGGGCTGGAGAGACTTTATGAGATGATTATCAAACGGAAAAAAGTGTCTTGGGCTGGAACTGGGAGGAAGAGGTGGTGAAGCTAGAGACCCACAATGACCCCACCTATTCTGGGACACTAAGGACCTGTGTGCCCCTCTGCTCTTCTCGATTATGAAGGACCAGGAGCTCCCAGCCTCCAAGATGAACAGGAGCATTGGAAAAGAACCTCCTATTTGAATGCCCTCTGAGGGGTTAGGATTTTATAACACCACCTTCCCCCCTCAATCTTCCAGTATGTGAAGTGGAGACTGATGGAGCTGTGGACTCACAATTCAAATGTGACTCTACCTCATCCCGACTCCTACCTTTTTCCTTCTAGGTTTGAAAAAATCAGGATGGTTTTGTGTGGAAGGGGTGAAATTTGGAAAATGGACACAAGGTTGAACTTGAACCGCCCTCCTGAATTTTAATTCTTTAGTCTGTATTTCAGACCCTAAGGGTTTGTTTTCTAAGGACTTCAGTTCACAATAAATAGTCTCTATTTTTTTTAATGTGTGTGAAATTCTCAAGGGAAATGTCCCCTCCTACCCTGCCCCCCCTTAAAAAAAGAAAGCCATGTCTATTCTGTATTATTAACAGTAATTTTTTTTAGGATTTGTCTGTATTAAGTTATTAAAATAGTGAAACTATGGTCTTGTTAGACTGTCTCCCTCCTACAATATACCTTATTCTTCTTCCTTTCCCTACACCCTACTTCTCCCCCTCTCTTGACACTAGTCATAGCCAGACCCAGTGGATTTCTTTAGGAGCCCATAGTAAATCAGTAACTTGGTATTTTATTGTCAGGAGTTGTAAGATGTCACTGATCCTTAAGCCCTTTTTGACAACTCTTGTAAGATTCATTTGGGAGGCAGAGTGACCTTCAAGGACATTGTGTTCCTGCATCCCCAGACAGACAAATCAATGCACAGGTGGGCAACGGAATGATGAGCCCTCTCCATCTCCCCTCTACATTCAATTCCCTGCCCTTCCCCCCCCCCCCCCCCCAAGGTCTCCTAGTCCTGTTGATTTCAGATTTTGGGCAGCAGCAGCTGGAACTAGGAAAGTTAGGGCTGACTAGGGCCAGCCTGCCTTTAGTGACTAATCTCTGAATCTTTCCAGCCCTGGGAACTGCTGCTTTTCCCATATGAAGAGCAGAACCAGATCCAGACCTCTTTGCCTGTGCCTGTCAGGAGCTGAGTGTGCCAGCTGCTTCACCCTTTCCCCTGCTCTCAGCTCAGTGACAGGACCTTTACTTGGGGTTTTGCTGCTGGTTAGGGGAGGATTCCCAGGGCATCCTACCACCCTCCAAGGAAAGGGAGCTGACAGGGGTAGACAGGGGCTTTTTTTTTTTTAAATCATATTAAGGGATTGGGCTAAATTGCATCTGTGTATCTGAAAATCTCTCCTGGAAGTACACACTTTACTGACTGTTCCCTTTGCTCGGTTCCCAAAGTCCTACCGCCATCTGTGTCAGACACAGTCCAACAATTAGATTAAGTTAATCTTTTTGGTGAGAGGTAGATAGGGACAAGGAAGTAAACAATTAACCTAATTCTTGGACCATCCCCCTTCCCTCCAGTATAAACGTTTAATCCTCTGCGACAGACTGATTAAAGAGACAAACTATGAGGAGACTGGGCAGCAGAGAAGGGTGGTGTGTGAATTAAAAATCTAGCTCTTGAGGACGACTCCACAACCCCACACCAGAGGACTGGCAGGCACAGGCACAGTTTTTGTTGTTGCTGTTTTTCTGCTGTTTAGGGGATGGTTCTGATTTGACCCCTGGCACCCTGCAGCTGGCAGGGGGAGGGGCACTGAACCGAATAATTGCGTCAGTGCTGGTGCCTGTTAGAGCTGCTGGGCAGGTTCTTGGAATGGAATACCTTCCCCTTTCCCCCCTCCCCCCACGAACACATGCATACCTGTGACTCATTCCCAGGGCATGAGCTGGATGGATGCAGGGCGAAGGGTTCACACCTGCCTGCCCCAGAACATTTGTGGACATGTCTCAGGCTGGGGATGATCTGATCGGAGATCCTGTGCCCTTCACCTTCAAACTCTATGTTTTCTTTTCCTCTTGCCTAACCAGAGAGTTATCTTGTGTAACCAAAAAAAAAAATGAAAAAGAAAGAAAGAAAAAAGAAAGGGAGTTCAACAAAGCTAAACAATATATCAATTTAGACACTCTTTGTAGTGAGTGCTCTCTGCCCACATTCCTCTCCATTTCTGCAAAAAAAAGAGGGAAGGGGCATTTTCTTATCTCTTCTTCTAATGCAAACCTTGGTCATCAAAATTATTATTCAATGTTCAGTTTTGTTTTATTATTTCCATTTCCATCATTGTATCACATAGCATATTGTTTTCCTTATCCTGCATTTCACTTTGCATCAGTTAATGTAAGTCTTTCCACAGTTCTCTCTAAGTAGTCATCACTCCTTGTGGCTCAGACATTGTGCATCACATTCATGTACCACGCTTTGTTTGGCCATTCTTTAATTGAGGGGCACCTGTGGAATAGCTTGTTCTGTAGAACACTAGACCCTTCCCTTACTCTCCTTAGTTGCTGAGCAAAAAAGGTTCTTTTTAGTCCAAGTCTATTCAAGTTAGCAAGAGTAAGGGTGAGTGTTGGAGAATCCTAGTTATTCAAACTAGAGGGGTAGCCAAAGATATGTTGAGTAGAAAGTCATATTTTTGTTAGAGGGCAGAGTGAGTACCTGATAATCACTTTGCCTTAATTCATATAATTCTAGGGATGCAGAGGGTTTCTCTTAGTGTCTTCTACAGGGTTTGGGGAGGGGAGCAAAAAGGGTGGGGAGATACCTCTGTGTCTTCCAGCAGCTAGGTGGCCCAGTGGATAGAGCACCTCAGCCTGGTGTCAGGAAGAACCATCTTCCTGAGTTTAAAGCTGGCCTCAGACACTTACTATATGTGTGACCCTGGGTGAGTCACTGAACCCTGTTTGTCCCAGTTTCCTTATCTGTAAAATGAACTGGAGTAGGAAATGGCAAATCACTCCAGTGTCTTTGTCAAGAAAACCCCAAATGGGGTCACAAAGATTCAGATACAACTAAAACAAATGAACAATGCCTCTGTGTCTAAAGTTGAGTCAGGATGTCCTCCGATCCTCCCTTACCTCTTGAATCTTTCCCAGTGATATGGTACGGGAGCATAGCTTTAGAGCCGGAGAAGTTTTAAAGTTAAATAATCCACACCTTGCATTTTATAGGCAAGGAAACTGAGGCCCAGAGAGGTGAAAGACTTCTCTAAGTTCACACAGGTAATAAATGTCACTGAGGCTTGATTTGAACCCAGATCCTTCAATTCTAAATCCAAGACTCTTTCCATCCTTCCAAGATGCCACCCACAAATTGAAGCCATAGCTAAAAGGAGTCTGGAGTAAGGTTGAGGACCAGGTGGAGAAGTGTAATGAAGCGGAAAACCCAATGAACTAGAAATCCAAAAGATCTGGTTTCTAGTCTTGATGCCTGTAATCTGGTCTTTGTTTTGATTTGTTTTGTTTCCTGGAGAGTTGTATTCTAAAGGTCCTTTCAGCTCTGTCATCCTATGATTCCAAGACGTGGAGAAGACAGATTAACCCTCTTTTAATGTGATGGTTCTCTATACCACATCCACTCCCGCCTAGGGACTAGCACAGTGTAGTGTCCAGGTGTCAAACACCACACAGGCCTGCCTGTCCCTAACACGCTAGAGGGCTGCTCTAACCAGGGAAGGGGAAGTAGATTAACATTTCTATAGTGCCTTCTAAGTGCTAAGCACTTTATGAGTCTAATCTCATTTTATCCTCACAACAACAAAGTAGGTCATATTGTTGTCCCCATTCTACAGATAAGGAAACTGAGGCAACCAACAGTTAAGTAAACTTGCCTAGGGTCACATGGATAGAGGGGGAGGCTGTCTGGAGATGTGTACACCATGAACTGGAAGGCCTGGGGATAGACTGTAAGTTCTTTGAGGGGAGGTTGTTTTTCTTCAGTCATTCAGTAGTGGGACCCCATACACCATACTATTGGTGTTTTGTTTTGTTTTTTGGCAAAGATACTGGAGCAATTTTGCCATTTCTTTCTCCAGTGGATTAAGGCAAACAGAGGTCAAGTGACTTGCTCAGGGTCACACAGCTAGTAAAGTGTCTGAGACTGGATTTGAACTCAGGTCTTCCTGACTCCAAACTCACTGCTCTCACTGAGTCATCTAGCTGCCCTAGGTAGAGGCAACTATGTTATTAGAAAAAAAATCCTTCCACTAACATCCAGCACGGCAATTAATAAAAGTTTGTGGGATTAATAAAGAGTGGGTATGGGGACTTTTAGGAGATTGCTTTATTTCTACCACGTTTTGCCCTGAGCAAATAGTATATTATATGAAACCCATATAGCTGCTTCGTCTTCTCCCAGGTTTCACCATCTAAAGCTTTAATTGAAGGCATCTCTCAAGCTTCTTTCTCTTCCATGACCTCTTCAATTTCTGCTGAGAGTTTTGTAGGGCAAGAAACTTGCACGGGATTTTTTCCCCCCAAGGAGAGAAAGAGCCAGAGTCTGGACACTATGTGTGGGGTGCTGGGGCCATCCATGGTTGCAGAGTTAATGACAAACTGGGATTAGGAAGTGTGATTTAGTGCAAAGACTGCCAGATTTGCAATAAGGAGAGCTGGGATCAAATCTCAGCTCTGGGACTTAAATATTTACAGGAACCCATTCACCTGGGCTCAAATCCCAACCTTGTTTGGCAGGTCATTCTACTCTCAGTCTTTTCTCATCTATAAAACGGGAATAATATTTTGTATAACCTAAAACACACACACACACACACACACACACACACACACACACACACGAGTCATGAATCAGAATGTCCAGAAATTCAGGTCCCTACTACTCCTGATTGCCTTGGGGAAGGAAAAATAATGCAGGTTTTTATCATTATTGTGCTTTAGAAACTTTATCAAGTATAAGCCTCTCCACACCCAATCTCTGCCCTGAGAGAGGGAATAAATTATGCAGAGTATATGAAATTGAGCATGCCCCTCACTGGGAAAGGGATAGGAGGACCAGGGAGGGAACCTTGCATCTTTACATTCCTAACCCAGCCCTTGCTTCCACACCTCCCTTGGCTGATTAAATTGAGGGCAAGCTTCCCTCTTCCCTTTTCCCATCTTCCTCTTTTCTTTGTATCTTCTCCCTTGGGCTTTTCTCAAGGATGTGCACTTATCACTCTAGTTTGGCCAAGAGGGGCCCTGCCCAGATAGGGCTTCACGTCTGGCGGATATCTGCTCCTCCCAATTGTAGGCTTTGCCCTGCTGGATTCTGAGGGACTATGTTACATTGAGAGCAGAATGGGATAACATTAATGATGATGATGATGATGATGATGATGATGATGATGATGATGATGAAATTAAATTATTCCCCTCAAAATTGCCCGTGAGGGCAGTGGGGGGGATCAGTAACATAGGGAAATGCCCACCAGAGTGATATGTAGTGGAGACTTCCTGCTCCTTGAGACTGTTAATAGCAGCTGTGAAGGCCTGGCAGGAACCCAGAATCTCTTCCAGTAACTACTACCTCTTCTATAATGTTTTTAAGATTTGCAAAGTGCTTTACAAATATATCTCATTTGATCCTCACAACAGCCTTGGGAGGTAGATGCTATTACTAGCCCTACATTACAGATGAGGAAACTGATGTTAAGAAGAATGAAGCAACTTTCCCAAGGTCACACGACTGATAAGTGTCTGAGGTTGGATTTGAACTCCAGTCTTCTTGACTCTAGGTCCAGTGCTCTATCCACTAAGCAATCAAAGCCTAGATTAGATGAAATACGAGATGAAATCATGGAGTCACCAATAACTAAGAGAGGACACAGAGAATCTTCGTTAAATACAAATTCAAGAAATACTATCTAAATCAATAATCCAAAACAATTCTGATGTCTCAAACCATTTTGGAGAGGAGACAAGGATATTTAGATTGGAATTTTGAAAAGCTCTTTTTGAGTCTGATGACATGAATCCAACCAGCTGTAGTGCCAATGCAATATTCACAGTGCTAACAGTCACCATAAATATATCTGTATAGTGCTCAATTGCAAAATACAACAGACTCTCCATATAGAAGACAGAAGCAAAACATTTAAAGTCAGACACGAGATAACCAAATCCCAAAACCAGTAAACCAATTCCATTATAGTAGCAAAGAAGTTAATAAGCCACAACAGCACGAAGAGCCACAGCATCCTTTAGCCTTCCCACAAACCAACATGAGCCTAGCTGTCACAGCAGGTGGCAAACACCAACTTTTTTTTGAGGGGGGAAGGCAAGGCAATTGGGGTTAAGTGACTTGCCCAAGGTCACACAGCTAGTAAGTGTCAAGTGTCTGAGGCTGGATTTGAACTCGGGTCCTCCTGACTCCAGGGCTGGTGCTTTATTCACTGCACCACCTACCTGCCCCAAATATCAACTTTTACTCACAAGCCTGTCTCCCTTGAATGCGACCTCTTCTTCCAACCTTGTCTAGCTGCTCTCACTCCCAACTTTCTGTGGGCTCTGCTCCACCCTTCAGCAAATTTTCTCCTACCACAAGCTCCATGTGATTACATTCACTCTATTAGGGGGCAGAATATATTTTCAAAGCAGGAAAGGTCTTCAAATTCCCTTAGTCTTATTAAGGGGCAGGAAAGATCTTCAAATTTCCATTACCATTACACTAGCAGATAACTCTTCTAAAACAGAAAAAAAATTTTTTTCAATGGTATTTGCTATAATAATTGTGAACATTCTCCTACATTATTTCAGGATTTTCACACAGCAGTGTATGTGGCTGCCAATAGCACACTAAGAGTCCTCGGGATAAATAAAGGTGGAGGTATAGTCAGGTCAATACTCATGTGTCAAGTACCAGTGTATCCAAAGTGACTGGAGAAAGCTGTTAAGATCTGTGGAAAGGTCTTAAAAGATTATATCACTGAATAGCATAATAGATTATCAGAGGGCAACATCACCCAATTAAAGGTAATTAAAAAATAAATGTGGAATGGGAGCCAGGAAATATATATCAGAAATTCTAGATCTCGTCAAAAGGTGATATAAGAAATCGGATCAACACAAAGAACAAAATAAACAGTTCAATATCAGTCTAAAAACATCATTACAGAGTCCTGAGGGACAAATAAATTAGAGGAGAAAAAAAGAGAGAATCTCTGAAGAAGAGGATGTGGAAACTTCAGGTTTTTAACCCGGCCACAAGAAAGGGAACTCAGCAAAGACATAAACTGACCTAAATAAGAAACACAAAATTTGAGCACTATTAATTCATTCTAATTAATGATGGGACAGTCATATAAAAGGAGGGGATTCAAACTAGTTTCTCTACTGAACTGGAAAGCAGTAGAGATGGGCAAGAGCCGTAAATATTGGCTCAAATGCTTTACAATGTCGGATGAATTACTAACAATGCATTTTATTAGCTTTCTCTCAGACGTAGACACTATCCTATCTTTAAGATTTTTTTTCTTTATTATGATGAACTCGACAAATGTCAACAAATATGAATATTTCTTTACAAAGAAAAGACACCCAGGATTGTGTAACATCGTGAATCTGTTACATAATGTTTTTTTTAAAATATGTTTTAAATTTAACCTGATAGTTCAAATACTGCCTTGCTTATTTGTCTGCTTGCAAACTCCCTCCTGCTCTCTTCTGTATATTTTTTAAAATGTTCTATTTCTTTCTTTTTATTCATTCCTCTCTCCCCCGCTGTCTTTGTTTCTCTTTCTCATCTCTTTTTGTCTTTGTCTGTTTCTCTTCCTCCAGTATCTCTCTCCTTCCTTCCCTCATTTCTCCTTTCCCTTCCTCCCTCCTTTCCTTCCTCCCTTCTATCCTTCCTTCCCTCCTATCCTTCCTTCCCTCCTTCCCTGATCCTCTTCTTCCTCCTCTTCCCCTTCCCTCTCTCTCTTCCTTCATCTCTTCTTTCCTTCCTTCCTTCCTCTTTCTTTCTTTCTTTCTTTCTTTCTTTCTTTCTTTCTTTCTTTCTTCCTTCCTTCCTTCCTTCCTTCCTTTCTTTCTTTCTTCACCATAGTTAAGCATAATGAAGCCACACACTGAGATTATTTGGAAATGTATATCACATTCTGCATCTGTTCATAGAAGTTCTCCAAAAGTTTCTCTAAATATCTCTTTTGTAATTTCTTACACAACAATAATATTCCATTATACTTTTTTTTTTGGGGGGGGGAACCATTTCCTAATTGATATGTACCCATTTTATTTATAATTCTTTGTTATAACAAAAAGTCCTGCTTCAAATATTTTTATGCGTAGGGATCTTCCCCCCTTTTTAAATCTCTTTGAGGATATGTACCTTGTAGTCATATTGCTTGGTCAAAAGAAAGGCAAAGTTTAATAACCTTTTAGGTATAGCTCCATACTAATTTCCAGAACAACTGGATCAATTCAGTGTAACATTAACAATTCATTAGTTTGCCTTTCTCAGACACTTACTAGCTGTATGACCCTAGGTAAATCACTTAACCCCTGTTTGCCTCAGTTTTTTCATCTGTAAAATAAACTGGAGAAAGAAATAGCAATTCTTTGCAAGAAAACCTCAGAATGGGGTCATGAGGGTCAGACACGATTGCATATGACTGAACAACAATAAACAGCAAAAAGTTTGTGCTCACAACCCCTCTAACAACTGTCATTATCTTTTTTGTTCATATTTGCCACTCTGATAGGAGTAAGGTGGAACCTCAGAATTGTTTTGATTTGTAGTTATCTTAGTAAATATTCGGACTGATTTGTTTTACTCTTATGCTTGTTGATACTTGTTTTTCTTCTTTTGAGAGCTCTCTGTTCACCTATCCTTTGCCCACTTATCTATTGGGAATGGCTCCTGTTCTTATATATTCGAATTTATTCCATATGTATTTTGAATAACACACTTTTATCAAAGAAATTTTGCTGCAAAGATTTTTCCTAATTGTTTCCTTTCTAATTCTAGCTGCATTGATTTTTGTGCAGCAAAATCTTAACAATTTTATATCATCAAAATGGTACATTTTATATCCTGTTATCTCTTTTATTCTTTATTTGGTCACTTTGGGTCCATCTCAGCCTTTTTTTTTTCCTCCATGCCATGGACACTTGTGGATCATGTGGAGGGAGGAAAGGAGAGACGTCTCACTCACCACATCAGACTTAACCGAAAGCTTCACCAAGCTTCACCATTAAGCCCTACCAAGGGCAAAGAATGTGCTTTGAGCCGCAGAGAGCCCAGAGTGCTGGGCTATCGTCCAGGAGGGGAAAGCCAGAACAGATGGGAGAGGGTGGGAGGGTGAGTGAGGTGGGGAGGGGAGCAGACACGCTCTGTATGGCCTGGGTAGCAATTTGAACAGAACTCTCCCGGGACGTCACGACACTACCCTGGGCAACACAACAGCGGCAGAGGCGGTTCCCAAAATAAATTCCTGGGCTCAATGCTTTGGAAGGTGGGTGGGAAGCGGGTGTTCCGATAGAGGGCTGGCGTCAGGGATAGGTCTCCTAGGATTTGGGGCAGAGATTACTGACTGCTGCCGGGGGTTCATTGGGGGAAAGTTTGTGAAGTGCACCCTAAACTATAAAGTTTGTATAAAAGGCAGCTATCCTCCTCCTCCCCTTTTTGTACTTTTGATTCCATTCCCTTTAGTCTTTTCCATTGCACACATAATCATTTCCTTCACCCCCCTCAATCTCTCCCTATCTACTGGCTTATTCCCTGTTGCCTCTAAATATGCTGGTCTCATCCATCCTTTAAAAACCCTCCAAACCTTTCACTTGGTCCTATCATTCTCTTTCCAACCCAATTAAATATTTTTTTCTGCCACCCACACTTCAGTCTAGCCAACTTAGCCTTCCTGCTATTCCTTACATAGAACATTTGCTCTCTTGTCCTGCTCTGTGCCCTTTGTACAGACTGATTTAGCCACTTAAGAAGAAACATGTTCCAAATGTCCTTAATAGCTGCTGCCTCTCTCCAGTTCAAAAGAATTCTTACATGTGTTCCAAGCAGGAGATTCCTGAGTCATCTTTCCTTGTCCTGTAGTCTGGAGGTCCCTGGGACAGGAAAACTGCCTTAGAGTTGAGCTGGTTTTCTTAATATTGGAATGCATCTTGAATCTGGCATGGTGACAAATTCTTTGTCAAGGTGAAACAGGCAAAGGGTGAGCATGGAGTCTTGGGCTGCTTTCTTGGAAACTTCAGGTTAGAAGAAGCTCTCTCTCTGCTCCCAACTTTGGCACCAAATTAGAGACTGGGGAATGGATGAATTGATTTTTGAATCGCCCCCTTGCTTTCTATGTCAGGTTCTTTTCCTAGAATTATCAGGTGAAAAATTGAAGGAACAGTAACAATGGATGCCTCTACTTTCTTTCTTCCTCTCATCTTCTTAACTCTGTGCAATCTGGTTTCCAATTTCATCATCCTTCACCTGAAGCTCCTTTCTCCAAAATTACCGATGATCTCTTAACTGCCAAATCTAACAACCCTTTCTCAGTCCTATTGGCTATTGACCTCTCTGCAGTCCTTGAACTACCAATTTCTCTATTCTTGATGTTTTCTCTTCAGGTTTTTGTGATTCTGCTGTATCCTGGTTCTCCTCCTATCTGACCACTTCTCACTTTCTGTTTCTAGGTCTTCATCCAAGTTACACTCCTTATGACAGTGGATATTCCCTAACAATTTGTCCCGAGTCCTCTTCTTTTCTGCGCTATATACTATTTTGATTGATTGATTTTATCAATTTCCATTGGATTCAATTATCTTCTTTATATAGATGATTCTCAGATCTAATCATCCTGACCTCAACTCTCTTGACTTCCAGTCTTGAATCTCCAACTTCCTACTGGAAATCTTGAACTGGATGTGTCTCCTTGGACACTGCTATCATGATAGTAGAGACCCTCCTCACCTCACACCAGGACTGTTGCAGTGGCCTACTGAGTTGGTCTCCCTGTTTCAATTCTTTCTTCACTTCATTCAATCTTCCACCCAGCTGTCAAAGTGATCTTCCTACAACACAGGTTTGACCAGATTATCACTATATTCCTTCATCTCCAGTGGCTCCCTACTGCCTCCAGGATCAAATATAAAACCTTCTGTTTGTCTCTTAAAGTCCTTAGTAACCTAGACCCTTCTTAGGTTTCTGGTTTTCTTATATCTTATTGCCTTATCCTTATTCTGGGATCCTCCTTCCTGTTCTTCCAACAAAAGATTCCATTTCCCTTCTCTGGACATTCTATTTGTCTCCCATGCCTTAAATTCTTTCCTTCCTCATCTCTACCTTTTGACTTCCTTTGCTTCCTTCAAGTCCCAGCTACCTTCTCTCTTTTTAATTTTTTAATTTTATTTTTTTAGCTTTTTTTTTTGGAGGGCAATTGGGGTTAAGTGACTTGCCCAAGGTCACATGGCTAGTTTTTGTGTTAAGTGTCTGAGGCCATAGCCGCCCCTCTACCTTCTCTTAAATTCTCTTTAGTCTTAGTGCCTTTCCTCTGACATTAGTTCTAGTTTACCTTGTCTGTATCTCATTTGTACATAGCTGTTTACATGTCATCTCCCCCATTACACTGTGAACTCCTTGGGAGCAGGGGCTGTCTTTTGCCTTTGTGGCTCCAGGGCTGAGCACAGTCCTGGCCCATAGTAGGCACTGGATAAATGCTTGTTGATTTGATATGATTTGGAACTGCCCTTCCTTTACTAGATCTTAACACAATGAACACATGCAATTTTAAGCTTCCAGATGTCAAAAATGGACAGAACTTATGAACTTATGTGTGTGTGAACTTGTATAGAATGCAAGCTCTTTTTTCCCCTCCTTATCCAGTGACCAACACAGTGATTGGCACAAAGTGCCAAGAGCTTAATGCTTATTGACTTAAATTAAAAAAGGATAAGACTTTAATTTCCAATGAGATTTTGGCTTCTCCTCTGGCTAACGACCCAATTCAATACTCTCCAGGTCCCCACGGTCTCCACCCGAAACATGTATGCTAAAGAACTTATTAGACACAGAGCAAGTCAGTCTCGTGTATATATTTATTTATATGAAACCAGAGTTGCCGCCTCTAGAGAGAAGAGGGAGGTGGCAACTGGTTACAGGTGTGGGTGTCCATACATCTCTTCTTCTGGGAGGTGACACCGCAACTACACCTCCACAGGTTTCATCTGAACTCCACCCCAACCCTTGAGTGACAAGCAGATCAATTGCCTATAGGACCCAAAGTGGAAGAAACAGGATTTAAGCTACAACGCAAGGAAATGGGATTAACAGCAGGGAGAACTTCCAGATTGAGACGTAGAGATGAGTGAATGAGACAGGTTGGGGTCTCCTTTTTTGGACATCTATTTAAGATCAGAAGAAACTCCCTTGTACATTGAGGCTATGTTAAGCCTACAGATAGCCAAGGCAGGATAACTAATGTGAAGTATATAGATTGGAAAGTGGGAGGATTCCTGACAGTTCACTCTGTGCCCCATAGCTGAATTATAGAGAGAAGTTGCAGTAATCCATATTAGGCTGGGACTAAGGCTGTAATTCTTGTAATTTGTTGATGAATGCAATTTGCAGCTGGCTTCTCTCCCTGCCACAGGCTATCAGAGGCATCTGGGGTGGGAGGAGGAACCAGGATGCTGATTCCAAGCCCCTTCTCCTGATTCTTCTCTGAGTAACCCCCACTTAGCTCCCAAGCCCAAAGAGGTTTCTTAAGCAAATTATTTCACCACCATGAAATGTAATTATAGAGTGGATAGTGTGGAGATGAAGAGGGGGGATGGGTGGGGCTGAAAGGATGAAGGTTAGCTGGGGATGTTATAGATTTAAAATTCACCCATACTTAGTGTCTGTTTATTTGAGTTGCCTATAAAAATCACATGAGAGGAAAAGCCCTTTTTTCCATACAGGGAAGGTGTGAGTCAGAAAGATAGAAAGCAGAGATAAAGGAGACAAGAGGGGATAAGGGAAGGGAAGGAAAAAGAAAGGGAAGATGAAGGAACAAGCATTTATTTAATGTTTACTATATGCTAAGTAGGGCAGCTAGGTGGTAAAGTATATAGTGTCCAGCCTGGAGTCAGGGAGAGTTGACTTTCTGAGTTCAAATCTGGCTTCAGACACTTCTTAGCTTTGTGAACCTGGGTGAGTCACTTTACCTTGTTTTCCTCAGTTTCCTTATCTGTAAAATGAGCTGGAGAAAGAAATGTCAAGTCATTCCAGTATCTTTGCCAAGAAAACCCCAAATGGGCTCATGCAGAGTCAGACGTGACTGAAAACAACTGAACAACAACATGTGTTAAACACTATGCTAAATGCTTTACAGATATTACGTCATTTGAGAGAGGGTGGGGAGAGAGAGAGACAGACAGAGAGAGACAGAGACAGAGACAGAGAGACAGAGAGAGACAGAGAAAGAGAGAGACAGAGAGAGACAGAGAGAGAGAGAGATGAGAGACAGAGAGACAGAGAGACACAGAGAGACAGAGAGACAGAGAGAGAGAGAGACAGAGAGAGACAGAGACAGAGAGACAGAGAGAGAGAGACAGAGACAGAGACACAGAGGGAGAGAGACAGAGAGAGAGAGAGACAGAGAGAGAGAGAGAGGAGAGAGACAGAGAGAGAAAGAGAGACAGAGAGAGAGAACACAACCATAAAGTTTGCTTTGTACTCTTCTAAGAGACTCTGTTGTCCATCGCCAGCATGGAGTTGGAGCCAAAAGAAAAAAATTTAAAAAAGGAAGAAAACTTGGGATTGAACCTTGGCTCTGGTGCTCATTTTCTGTTGTGACTATATGAAGGTCAATTCCACCTCTGTGGGCGTCTACTGTAAAATGAAGGGGGTCAGCCTGGATGGGGTCTAGCTCTTACACTCCAGCTTCTGTGATCTGTGATCCTAGGTCTAATAGAATGTTAAAGGTGGAAGAAACCCTGGAGACCATCAGAGAAGGGAAAGGAGACATGAAAAGAAAAAGAAACTTGACCTAAATTATCTAGAAATATTGTGGCAGAGTCAGAAATAGACAGACCTCCCCCCCCCCAGGCCAGGGATGTTCAGTACAATGCACTTTCTTCTTTACCATGACACTTTCATACATCAGCCTCTAGAATCTTTTTTTTTTTCTTTTTGGAGGGCAATTGGGGTTAAGTGACTTGCCCAACGTCACAGGGCTAGTAAGTGTTAAGTGTCTGAGGCCAGATTTGAACTCAGGTCCTCCTGACTCCAGGTCTGGTGCTCTATTCACTGCGCCACCTAACCACCCCCTAGCCGCTGGAATCTTGACAGTTATCTGGCCAGTCCTTTGGGTCTGTTCTTCAAATCAAACCTTAGAATGTAAACTCCTTGAGGACAGGCACTGTTTCACTTTTGTCTATTCCCATCAATTAGCACAGCACTTGGTATACAGTAAGTGTTTATTGAATGCTTATTGATTGATTGCTTCATCTTTCTGCTGACACTGGATTCCCAGAATCTCCATCGTACCCATTTTCGGACATAGGAACAAAACCAAATTAGTATTGCTTTTATATTACTTGGTCTTTGGAATTACTCATGTCATTGCTCCCTGCTGGTATTGAAAAAAAATTGAGATTTTATGAAAATGCTTCATATGGGCAGCCTATGAGGAAAATAGCTCGAGTGTGGAACAACCTAAAAATACCAGGCAGGGGAGAGAGTAGGAGGGAGGGAGGGAGAGAGGGAGCAGTGAGTGCCAATATGATTAGAACAGGATAAAGAGAAATTTGTTCAATTCATTCATGCATGCAATATGCATTTCGTAGGTGGCTTTGGGGACACAACCCTAAGCTTGGAGGCAGGAAGATCTGGATTGTAATTCAGACTCAGCCGTGTGACCCTGGGCAAGTCACTTAACTCTGTCTTTCTCAGTTTCCTCAACTGTTGAACAGGGATCATAACAGCAATTACCCCCCAGGCTTGTTGTGAGGATCAAGTAAAATAATATTTGTAAAGCACTTAGCACAGTACCTGACACTGGTTATACAAATACTTATTCCCTTTCCCCTTCTTAATATCTCTATGATGTCAGTATCACAAGAGTTATTATCCCAATTGAAGCAGCTAAGTGGCAAAGTAAATAGAGCACTGGGTCAGGGGTGAGGGACACCTGAGTTCGAATCCAGCCTCAGACACTTACTAGTTATTGGACCCTGCTAAGTTAAATAACTTAATTAATAATAAATATTATTAATAATAAGTATAAATTATTAAGTTATAAATAAACTTAATAATACTAACTTAAAATTAAATTAGGTTAAATAACTTAACCTCTGTCTGCCTTAGTTCCCTCAATTGTAAAGTGTGTGTAGGGGGTCATAATAGCACCTACTGCCCAGGATTAGTGAAAGGATCGAATGAAATAACATGGAAGCACACAGTAGATGCCTTATAAATGCCCGTTGCTCTCCCTCTTCCCTCCTCCCTTCTCAGGCACCATGCTAGCTGCTAGTTCTACAAAGACAAAAACTAAATGGTGTCTGTCCTCAAGCTTGTAACGTTCGTAGGACTCGGAATAGAAAATATATAAAAAGAAATTTCTGGGAGGAAGGCATTAGCACTTGGGTAGAGATCGGGATAGGCGTTCTGTGCAGAGTGACGTATGAGTTGGCCTCTGAATGAAAGTTAGAGATATTAAAAAGTGGAGATGGAGAGAGGTACATTGCAGGTAAAAAGGACAGCTTGTGCAAAGCCAGTGAGATGGGGAAGAGAATATTGCATGTGTGGCAAGGGCTGTCCCTGCACATGTAGCACGGGGTCTTGTTGGGCAGATCTAAAGTGGGTAGAACAGACCTCTCTAGCCTCTTCTCCCCCGCTTCTCCAGGGGAGGCTTTCATTACTTCCAGGAGAGCAGTAGGCAGCAGAAGCCACTTCTCTGCTCTCCTCAGAGAGGGAATAGCAGGTTAGAGTTGTAATTATCTGCTCCCTTAAATCATGTTAGGCTAAGGAATGTGATTTTCAGGTTTGAACTAATTTTAATTGCTCTTTCATTATTGGGGGAAGGTGGACCCCAAGCTTTATATCCAAGGCTTGACCATCTTCGCACTAAATACTATTTCGACAATGAACCCACTTATCTAAGTCTGTAGCAAACAGAAATCTGAGAAAGTAGACACAGGAGAATATACACCAGACAATGCAGTGTGAAGGAACTCTCCCAATGATCTCAACTTAGGGAGAACTCCCCAAAGTCTCTAGTGTAGAAACCTGGGGACAGAGACATGACAAAGACTGCTGGCTCCTCTCATGTCAGTTTCTTGATTTTGGCACCTTTAGTCTTCTCTCTCAAAGCTCAGAGGCCAAAAGCCAATGAAACAATGGCAGAACAAGAAGAGATGAGACACTCGAACTCTCCTTTCTCCCACTCTGCCCTGACCCCGATGAAGACTTGGGGCATTGATCTTCACCAATAAGGAGAGAGTTCCACACTAATAAGCTTTGGGATTAAGGTTACATGTATGAGGAAGAGCAAGCAGGGAGCATAAAGTCTTTGAAAGAGGGTAAGCATGGAAAAATTTTCTGGATCCAAATTATGAAGGACTTTTAGAGTCGAGCAGAGGCATTTTTATTTAATATAAAGGCAAGAGGGAGCCACTGGAGTTTCTAGAGCAGGTGAGCGACACAATCAGACCCATGTTTTAGAACCAGAAATTTGGTAGCCGTGTGGAATCTGTATTGGAGAGGGGAGGGACTGGAATCAAGGGTGGAGAACCTGTGGCTTCGAGGCCATGTGTAGCCTTCTAGGTCCTGAAGTATGGCCCTTTGGCCAAATCCAAACTTCACAGAACATATAGATTTGTTCAGCCAAAGGGTTGCACTTGAGGATCTAGAGGACCACATGTGGGCCTCTAGGACACAGGTTCCCCAACCCTGGACTAGATGTGAAAAGAGGCCAATTAGATGACTGTTATGATACTGTCCAGGCAATACAGTGTGGGGACCTGAATTAGAGTAGTGAATGTGAGAATAGGGAGAGAGTAGCAGATTCAAGATATATCATAGAAATAGAGTCAATAAGATTTGGTATATGATTGTGTGTGAGAGGTGAGGAAGAGGGAAGAGTTGAGGTTGACTCTAAGGCTGTAAACCTGAGTGACTGGCAGAATGGTGGTTCCCTCAACAGAAACAGGGTCACTGGAAAGGGGAGGGTGAATTTAGGGGAGAAGATAGAGGGTTATATTTTTGGACACTTTGAGTTCAATATTCCTATAGCACAACCAAATGCAAATGGCCATTATGCAGTTGGTTATGTAGGAAGGGTTCTCAGGAGGTAAAGGTTGATAACTTACTTTTGAATGCCCTCTGCATAGAAGTGATTGTTGGAACTCAAGGGAATTAATGAGATCACTCATGAGATCATCAAGAGAAAAAGTTTCCAGAGGGAAAAGAAGAGGGCCCAGGGCAGATCTTGGCATTACTGTAGGAAGGACTAAGGGTAGATTTTAGCACAACTGTTCATTTCTCAGGGGCCAGGGACCATAGATCAGGAGAGCCCATGTGCAAAAGCAACATGGTCCAGTGAAATGAATGAGAAATATGAGTCAGATGACTTTCATCTGACTTCTGTTTTTTTTTTTCATTTCCACTGTGACCTTGAATCTGTCACTTCCCTGCCTTAGACCTCAGTTTCCTCCCCTGTAAAATGAGATTGGACTAAATGATCTTTAATATTCTTTGCAGTTCTAACTCCTCTGAGTCGTCTCTTCCCAGGGTTTTGAAACAAAGAGAGACAATAGTGGTCAAGCTTGGAAATAAGGGAGGAGACAGAAACAAATGACCTCTTGCTGCTCATTCCTGACCTACAGGGCTTTGATCTTACCATCAGCCCAGCAGGAGAGGCAAGTTTAAGAGAGGCCCTAAAAATCAATAAACTTTCTTCTCCCTGATCTTCTTTGAACTAGCCTTGTGGCCCACACCCTCCCTGAGTACAGACCCTGCCCAACCTGCTTCCTCTGTAGGATGTCAGCAGGCATCACAAAGTCCTCCTCCCTTCCTCTCTGACTCTGCCTTCACTCAGTGCTAACTCTTTCTCCTTTTGGGGCACTTAGAGCTGTGATGCTGGAGAGCAAAGAAACTGTTCATGTGTAAAAGAGGCAATATGCAGAGAAATCATAGAATCAGAGATGGATTTAGAGCTGGAAGGCATCTTGGAGGCCACCAAGTCCAAGCCTTCTCTTTACAGATGAGGAAACTGAGGCACAGAGGTTAAGTGACTTGCCCAAGGGTCACATAAGAAGTGGCCCAGGCAGAACCTATATCTTCCAGACTCCAAGTCCAGTGAGTGTATAAGGAATAACAATAATAATGACTAACATTTATATAGTGCTTTAAGGTTCATAAAGTGATTTACATACATTATCTCCTTTGATCCTGATGAAAATATGGCGAGGTAGGTGGTATTTTTATCCCCATTTTACAGATGGGGAAACTGAGGCTGAGAGAGGTTAACTGAACTGGCTCGGGGTCACAGAGCTAGGAAGTGAAGGAGGCTGAGTTTCAGCTCAGGTCTTCCTGACTCCAAGTCCGGCACTCTATCAGCTACTTGACATAGAGGAGGAAGAAATAAGGATGCCTTAGGGAGGCACAGTTTCTCACGTTTTGAGAAGGAGACACTGTTTTCATCTTAGTCTCCTAAGTTTTGCAGAATGTTCGGGGCCATCATCAAGAGAGAGACAGAAAAAGAAAGGCTTAGAACAGGGTGAGATGAGGACCTTTTCCCAGAGGCATCTGGGCCCGTTCCTAAGCATCAAGCCAGCGGACAGTACCCACAGCTCAGATCATCACAATGCCATTCCCCTTGGTCCAGAGCACAAAAAAGAACAACTTCCTTTGCCTGGCCACTGGCCACAAGCATAGGGCATTCTTCTCAGAGCTCTGTTCAGTTTTAACTACTCATATAACAGTGAGTTACATGTTGATCTAAACAGGATTTATTGATAGGCTTTCTGGGCTAGGCCCTGGGAAAACAGAGAATCCTGGCCCCCAAGAAACCTAGAGCCTCCTGGGAAATGCAATATGTATAAAGATCAGCATGGTACGATAGAGGAAGGGGAGAGTGTTAAGAAGGGATGGTCAGGGAAAGCTGCAGGGAGGACTAGGGCCCCTGAAGTGAGTCTTGCAGGTAGCCAAGACTTTTGAAAGGCAGAAGTGAGGAGGGAATGTATTTATTGACTACTTATGTGCAAGGTACTGAGCTAAGTGCTTTATAAATTAATTATCATATAATAATCAATATTATAATTATAAATCAACTATATAAATAATAATTCTAGAATTGCATTACATAATTATATGCAATTATATTGAACATAATATAATCACCAGTTGATTATATTTAATATAGCATAATAGTCAGGGGTGGAGAAACTGTGGCCTTGAGGCCACATGTGGCCTTCTAGCTCCTTGAGTATGGCTTTTTGACTTGAGTCCAAGTTTCAAAGAACAAATCCTTTTATTAAAGGGATTTGTTCTATGAAGTTTGGATTCAGTCAAAAGGCTGCACTTGAGGACCTAGGGGCCCACATGTGGCCTTGAGGCTACAAGTTCCCCACCCCTGATATAGCTATAATTATTATAACATAAAATATTATCAGGTTATATAATCTCATATATAATATATCTCAAATATAATCTCATTTTATCCTTACAACAATCCTGGGATTATGATCCCTACTTTAGAGTTGAGGAAATAGATGCAGACAGAACTTAAGTGACTTGCCTAGGGTGGCCCAGCTAGCTAGTGTTTAAGGCTAGATTTGAGCTCAGATCTTCTGGACTCCAGGCCCAACACTCTGTCCACCTTACCATCTAGCTCTAGAGACTGAGGGGACTAGAAAAGGCCTCCTGTTGGATCTGAGCTGAGTCCTTGCTAAAGCTGAAGACTCTTTGGAATATGGGATGTTGAGTTTGAGGAACAACAAGTGATTGGAACAAAAACCTTATAAAAGAAAGTAGTATGAGATAAACTTGGAAAGATAGGTAGGAGCCAGACGTTGGAGGACCTTAACGCATAGGATAGATCATTTCTATTTTATTCTAGATGCAATGGACCAGCAAGGTGGTACAGGAGAAAGTGCAGGACTTAGAGTTAGGAAGGCCTGAGTTCTAATTCTACCTTGGGCGTTTGTTAGCTGTGTGACCTTGGGCAAAGGGATTAACCTCTCTCAGCCTCAGTTTCCTCATCTGTACCTTCGTCCCCAGGTTGCTGTGAGGATTTAATGAGAACGTATACAAAGAGCTTTGTGAACCTTAAAGTGCTTTATACGTACTCTTGATTGTAATTTAACCACAGAAGATTTTTGAGCAAGGGAATGACATGGTCAGACTTGCATCTTTAGAAGATTATTCTGGCTGATACGGAGTAGGGATCTCAGAGGGGAGAAACTGGAAGCAGGGAGGCCAATGAGGAGGTTGTGGCAGCATTCCATTTGAGAGGTGATGAGCCGCTCAACTGGGGTGGTGGCTATATGGAGGCAGAATTGACAAGATTTGGCAAATGACTCAATACAAAGTGGAGTAGAATCAAAGATGATTTCTTGTTTCCATGTAGTTGTTCATTCATTTCAATTGTGCCCAGTTGCAACCCTGTTTGGGGTTTTCTTGGCAAAGATGCTAGAGTGGTTTGCCATTTCCTCCAGTTCATTTTACAGATGAGGAAACTGAGACAAATGGGGTTAAATGACTTGTCCAGGGTCACACAGCTAGTAAGTGTCTGAGGTCAGATTTGAACTCAGGAAGTTGAGTCTCCTTGACTCCAGGATCTTTGCCTTGTGCACTATGGCGCCACCTAGTTGTCTCATTGTTTCCATAGTCTGCTGCTTATCACAGCTGCCCAACACACTAAAGGGTCCTGAGTTTAGCACTGGGTAGAATCAGAGCCTTTAGGGAGGTAGTATCATATGGTAGAAAGAATTCTAGCTTTGGAGAGGACATGAGTTCAAATCCCACTTACTATCTGTATGAAGTGGGTCACATCGCTTAATCTCTGTGGGCCTCAGTTTCTTCATTTGCAAAATGAGTGTGTTAGATTAAGATGATCTCTAAAATCCCTTTCAGCTTGAAATCTGCAACCCCATGATCCTAGCTTGAGAACCTGGGTGACTACAAGGATGGTACCCTAAAAAAGAAATAGTAGGATGACTTTGGAGGAGGGGGAGGCTTTTTGGGTTGGCAGGAGGGAAAAAATAATGAGTTCTGGTTTGAATATATTAGTTCTGAGGTGTCGGGGGGTTATCCAGAGAGATACCTAGCAAACAATTGATATATAACTAGAGTGAAATAGAGAGATATGAATTCTGATTATAAAGATTTAGGAATCATCTACATAGATGCCATAACAAAAACTAACATTTCTATAGCACTTTAAGGTTTGTAAAGCACTTTGTAAATATTTTCTCATTTGATTTTCACAACAAACCTGGAAGGTAGATGCTATAATCCTCCACGTTTTATGTATGAGAAAACTCAAGCAGAGGGAGGTTAAGCAACTAAGTTGTCACACAGCTAGCAAGTGTCTGAGTCCAGATTCAAGCTTAGATCTTCCTGACCTCTGGTCCTGGGCTCTATGTATTCTACCCACATCTAGCTTATTTTAACTTGAATCAATGGGAGCTGATGAACTCTACAAGAGAGGGAAGAACATAGGCAGAGCTCTAGTGAACACCAGCCCTAAGTGGGCAGGATGTGGATGATCATCCAGAAAAATAGGCTTCAAATATTGTTGGCTTTTTTTCTCCCCAATTGGTGACTTATTTGTGGTTTTAATAAAAATAACCTTTTCCCAATATATTCCTCACCCTCCCATTTTTCTCTTAATCCTTCCTTCTAACAAGGAATTGAAGCAAAACCCAATGAACAAAGTGACTGTGTCATTGTGGACCTGTAGAATGTAGGGATCTCCTGTAGCAGGGATGTGTGCTTCTGGAGTGATCACTGTTCAATGATGATGAAATTAATTCATTCTTTCATTCATTCAGCAAATATCTATTCTGTGCCTCTCTGGTGGCGGGCGGGGTGGGGGTGGGGGCTGGAAACCTTTATTTCCAAAGTATTAAATATTGTGGGGCTCAAGCATTAGAGAGGATTTTCTCAAATCAAAAGTGCATGGATAAAAATACGTGTGTGATTTATAGCAATGAGTCTAATTAAAAGAGAAAGTGTCTGTTTCGTGTAGAAAGAACCACAGGGCTTCCCCCAGAGCAGGTAGGCGGCATGGAAGGCTGTTCATTTTGGCAGAATGAGCAACAGACCTCACCTGATGGAGGCAGAAGGGGCTGGATGAGGATGATTCAGCTGTTTTCGTCGCTCAGCTGACTAAGTCATGTAGAATGTTTGGTTGGGGAGGGCCTTAGAGATCTAGTCCAAATCCCTCATTTTATAGAGGAGGATACTGAGATCCAGAGAGGTGATTTGCCCAGGGACACATAGCTAATTAATGGTAAAACTGAGACTAGAAACCAGGTCTCCTGTCTCATAGATGTTTCCCCTACTGTCTCTGCCTCACCTCCTTCTCCTCCTGCCTTCTCTGTCTCTGTCCTGTCACACACACACACACACACACACACATTCTATCTCTCTCTGCTCCTCTATCTTTTGCTCCCCTCTCCCTCTTTTTCTCTCTCCTTCCTTTCCTTCTTGTTCCCTCTTTTCCTTTCTCTCTCTTCTTCTTTCTAAAAATATTTGAAGTTGCCAGGGAAGGAACTATTCTTGGTCCTACCACTTTGTTGTTGACAAAAAGGACCCGAGGGTGAGGCTTGGGCTGTGAGATAGAGCTCTTGATCTGGTAACACAGAGGGACTCCCTTCCCTCAAAAAATGCCTTGGGAGTCATAAAACCTGATATAAAATGTGTTGTTATTAATTGAGAAGAAAGAAAGGAAGCAAGCAGTCATCAAGAGCCAACAATGAACCAGGCACTGTACTAAATACTTTACACTAGGCCAGTGGTTCTCAACCTGTGGGTTATGTTCAATTTGTAACAATGAAAAGATATCTTGCATATCAGATATTTACATTACAATGCATAACAGTAGCAAAATTACAGTTATGAAGTAGCAACAAAAATAATTTTATGGTTGGGGGTCACCACAACATGAGGAACTATATTAAAGGGTCGCGGCATTAGGAAGGTTGAGAACCACTGCACTGGTGTCTCATTTAGTCCTCACAACAACCCTGGGAGGTATCAGATGCTATTATCTACATTTTAAAGTTGAGAAAACTGAGGCAGACAAAAAATAAGTGACTTATCCAGGGTCACACAGTTAGTACATGTCTAAAAGCATCTTTGAACTCCAGTCTTCCTGATTTCATGCCCCAGATTCCCTGCCACTTAACTGAGAATGACCTAACAATAGAATATATGTATGGCTGTTGTCTGAGGACCATACTGACTAGGTTTTAAATTATTTCAAACATTTCTTATAGATTTTCTCCTAAGTTGTGTGAGAGGCAGGATTTCATAGGATAAGGATTATAGATTAAAGGCTGAAAAGGTCCTTAGAGGTCATTGAATACAACTTCTCCTAATTTTGCAACTGAGGCATAGAAAATATAAGTAATTTTTGGTCATATAACTAGTAAATATTGGAGGTAGGATTTGAACACAGGTTCTCCTGATTCTGAGTCCAGTTTGCTATTCACCATGCTGCCTTGTTAGACCTTCCTCCATTACTATACAGCCTCTCTTCATGTTGGGTTACCAAGGAAAATGCAAAATGTAAATCCTCAGTATGGCTCTCCCCTACCTTTAAAGAGAAGGGGTGGGGGGAGCAAGTAATACTGTGCTGGAAAGAAAAATAGGAATTACAAGAGAAATAGAGATTTCACAAGATCTATTCTACAACTTCAAAAGGTTTGGGAATAGACTCGCAGCTTCTTCGAGACTCTTTTCTCCTTTCCTTCCAAACCAACCATGGCTTGATTCCAGGATAGCCACTTGAATCTGTTCACTGAATGTTTCATGGCTTAAAGCAGCAGTTCTCAACCTGTGAGTCGCAACCCCTTTGGGGGTTGAATGACCCTTTCACAAGGGTCACCTAAGACCATCGGAAAACACATATTTCCCATGGTCTTAGGAACCGAGACACCACTCCTCTGTCCATCTCCAGGCAGGTCCGCTCACACGCAGATATGCCCACATACAAGTATTAAAGGGTCGTGGCATTAGGAAGGTTGAGAACCACTGGCTTAAAGGAAATATGTTTGCAATTCTGTAGAAAGATCCTGGTCTTAGGGCCACGTGATGCCAAATGAGATAGAGAAAGGTCTTTAGAGGGCAACCTGCCTACTGACTGTAGCCCAGTTCCTTCTCTCTATATCACACGAACCTTAGACAAATCACTTCCCTCTTCTAAGTGTCTCCTTCGAATCTTGGCTTAAGAGTCAAAGATCTTAGGGTTGTAAAAGAAGGACCCTCCAGTTCCATCAAGCAGCTAGCAGACTTTCAGCTCAGATACCACCAGAGACCAGAGCAGTTTGGCACAGAGCCTAAGGTTTGCAGAGTCCTATCCTAGGGCTGGGGTGGGGCACCTGCCTGCCACCTATTTCCAAACAAGAATGAAGCTAATTCTTAGAGATACAATACTGCCAAACAGATGTAGGGGGTACCCACAGCAAAGGACTGCTCCATGCAGAACGATCACCTCTTGCTCCCCACCCCCCCATCTTCTTTTCCTAAAAGTTATATATGTGAATGGGGGAATGGGGAAATAAGATTTGAACATGGCATGTGCAGAGCTTTCTTACCTACTTCCAGTCTACCATGTACTCTAGCTCAGCTCTTGGGCCCTTTGCCCAAACTGCCTGACTCTTTCTGGTCTGCTATCTATGACTCAGTGCTAAAAGATTTGGGTGCTTAGGGATAATGAAACCATCTCTTTATTGGTCAGTGAGCAAGAAAACCTGATGATTCACTGAGCCTTATTTTCTCTTCTATTCTCATCCCTAGGTGCTTCTGAGTGTCTTTTGATCCTCTTGATATAGAGTGTGTGTGGATGTGGATGGCTTTCACTTGATAAGTAGAATGAGGGAACTCAATCAGGCAAATTTGAGCCTGGGCCCCTGGCTTCCTTTTTTATCTAGTGTTTCCTTTCCTGAATAGGTAACTGAATATTGATCTTGAATTGGATGTGTCCAGGCTTGGAGGTGACCTTGTGAGTTATGAGGTCCTGGGTCCATTGGTGTAGTTGACTGGCAGAAGAAAGAGTGTCTGCATTGTTGGTGATCACTGACAAGAGGAGACCAAGCCTTAGACCAGTGATTCTCAACCTTCCTAATGCCTCGACCCTTTAATACTCGTATGTGGGCGGATCTGCATGTGGGTGGACACTTCTGGAGATGGATAGAGGAGCGGTGTCTCGGTTCCTAAGACCATTGGAAATATGTGTTTTCCAGTGGTCTTAGGCAACCCCTATGAAAGGGTCATTCGACCCCCAAAAGGGTCACGACCCACAGGTTGAGAACTGCTGCCTTAGACAGAAGACCCAGACAGTACAAAGACAAGGTGAAATATAACGTCTATTCAGTAGTCTTGAAAACTGCTTTATGTTCTGGTGAAGTTTAAGTGCCAACCTCCCAAGAGAGTAGAAAAGTAGTTGTAAGTTAAGTTGTTGATTCCCCTTTGTGGGTTTTTCTTAATGTGCACTTGTGAGTGTTTTGTTAGCATTTCTTTTGTTTGTGGTTAATAAATACCTGTCCCATACCTGATTCATATTGTGAACTTTTCTATTCTCTCCACTATCGGGAGACTTTAGACATGAACCAAAACTTAAACTTGAAATAATTTCTGTCTTGATTTCCAGAGTAGAAGTTGTTAGAAAAAAAGACTAAACCTCTTATTAGAGGCCAGGTTTCCCTATGTCAGAACTGGGTCTGGATTTTGTGTATGGGCCTAGAGCAGATGGTCTACTTACCTGGAGAGGGAGAGGTTGCAGTGCTCCCATTCCAGTGGGCCCAGCAGTATTTGCTATTGATAGATAACAGAAAAGGTCTGCTAGTTTCAAGCAGGTTTTGTAAATTCTGCCTCAGGGCCAGCTGAAGAAATGTTGTATCAGCAACATAGATACAAAGTAGAAACCATAGAAAAATAAAATAAAGAAAAGTCCACAAAATAGGGTTTAAAAAAAAATTTAGAGGAAATTGTTCCTTATCAGAGTCAGCTTTTTTAGAGGGAGAAGGAGGAGGGTAAGATGTGTACTATGGATATGTTAAGGATCTTGCCCTCTTGGCCCCATTCCTTCAAAGTATCATCCTCTATCTCTGTTCTCTTTCATAGACAAACCTTTAAAAAAAAAAAGCTGTCTGGCTGCCTCTTCTTTCCTCTTTTCAACTTTTCAACTCTCTCTCCCCTTTTTAACTCTTTGCAGTTTCCTGTCCAAACTCATGACTTTACGGAAACTGCTCTCTCCATAGTAGCCACTATCCTTGTTGCCATTTCTGACAGCCTTTTCTCAATCTTCATGCCTCTTTGCCTCTCTGAAGTATTTGATGCTGTTGGCCAGGTCTCTTCTAGATATTTGAGTCTCCCTTCTAGGTTTTTGTGACCCTGCTCTTTCTTGGGCTGTACCCAGACCCAGACCTGCTGACCATCAACCTCTGCCCAAAGGGCAAGGGAAAAGGGACTATCCCTTAATCACCTCAACCTAATTCACCATGCACCCCAGAATGCACCTAGGAACAGATGCATTTTCAAGATGGCCAAACCCGGATCCAGGTCTGGTGTGGCTCCCTCCAGAAGACCCTGTGGAGATTGTGATTCATTATTTATCTGCTACCCACTATTATTCTTATGGTTTTTTTTTTTTTTTTAGTTTTTCTCTCTATATTCCTGTATTAATTAATTATCTTTCATGATTAGAAGAAAACCATCCTGAGCCTCTCCTTCTATTATCTCATTCCTATCCCTTTTAACCCTAACCCTCCCCAATCCCACTACAACCTTACACTCCTATTGTGAGCTCTGGAATTCTTGTTCTATAAGGAACAGATTCTTCTTTATCCTGGACCTCTTTCTTTCACACTCCTCTCTTATGACACTGCTTTTGTAGTTATCTGCTTCCATCATGATTGTACCTTTTCTCTATAGTACTGGAGAGGGAATCAAAATACTCCTTGTTTCTCATTTTGAGAGTCACTTTGAGAACTCTACCTTTACCGACTATACTCAGTAACCTTTTTTTCTTTTAACTCCACCCAATCAAAATTTCCTACCCAATCTTAATTGTTGCAGTTATAGTATATCAGCACAGGTCACTCTCCCTCCTTTTTCAAGCAGTTTATCATCTTCCTCTCCTGCTCTTTTACTAAAAAAATCTACAGAGATGCTTACTTACATGCTTTCACCTTTCAATTCTTTAACCTCTGTAAGTCCCACGAACTGTGTCTTCATCTTAACCCTGGGCAAGGGATGGTCACACACTAGATTTCGCTATTATTTCCCCTGCTCTGACTTCACTTTTCTCCCTCTCCATCGTCAACCCAATAATCAGTCATTTCAATTCTATTCTGTCCTTTCTTCTGGAGTCTCTTTCCCCCTCATCCTATTGCCACTCATCGTTTGCCAAATCTCAGCCCTGGATTGCTTCTCCAGTCCCAACACAAGCTGTTGACAACAGCTTGAGGAGCCCTTTTGGAAATCAGTTTGGAATCTGACCCAGAAAGAAACCAAACTGGTTATACCCTCTAACCCAGTTATGCCATTAATATGTTTATACCTCAAAGGGATCTAAGAAAGAAGGAAAATGATCTATATGTATAAAAATATTTAGAGCAACTCTTTTCATGGCATCCCATAGTTGGAGCCTGGGGAAGCTGGGGAATGATTAAATAAATTGTGGCATATTAATATAATAGAGTATTATTATACCATAAGAAATAACGAAATGGACAGTTTTAGAGAAAGCTGTGAAGACCTTGATGAAGAATGAAGTGAGGAAAAATAAGAGAACAATTTATAAAATGACAACATTATAGAGAAAAATAACTTTGAAAGACTTTATGGGGTGGCTAGGTGGCACAGTGAACAGAGCATCGGCCCTGGAGTCAAGTGGACCTGAGTTCAAATCTGGCCTCAGACACTTAACATTTACTAGCTGTGTGACCTTGGGCAAGTCACTTAACCCCAATTTCCCTGCCCTCCCCCCTCTAAAAAGCAAAAAAAAAAAAAAAAACAAAACCCAACAACAACAAAACAAAAGACTTTAGAACTCTGGTCAGTACAATAATAACCAAAACCCTTTCCTCTTCCAAACTTTCCTATTTCTGTCAAAGGCAGTAAGTATCCTAGATTCCTCACTCTCTCGCACCCTTACATATCCAATTAGTTGCCAAATCTTGCTATTTCTACCCTTGAAACATTTCTTGAATCCATCCCCTTATCTTTCTCATGTAACTACTATCTTAGTTCATAAATTCTTGCCTGGGTTATTGCCAGAATCTTTCAAATTGGTCTATTTGCCTCAAGACTCTCTTGTTCCAGTCACTCCTACATAGCTTAATGCCAAAGTAATTTTCTTTCTTTCTTTTTTGGAGGCGGGAAGACAAGGTAATTAGGGTTAAATGACTTGCCCAAGGTCACACAGCCAGCAAGTGTCAGGTGTCTGAGGCCAAATTTGAACTCAGGTCCTCCTGACTCCAGGGCCAGTGCTATTCACTAACTGCCCCTAGTACTTTTCTTTAAGTGCAGATCTGACTGTATGGCTGCCTATTCAACTGACTCCAAAGGTTTCCTATTGTTAGTCAGCCATCTAGTATCTGGCACATAGTAGGCATTGTTTTTGTTGTTGAGTCATATTTCAGTCATGTCTAACTTTCCGTGACTCCATTTGGGGTTTTCTTGGCAAAGATATTAGAGTAGTTTGCCATTTCCTTCTCCAGCTCATTTTACAGATGAGGGAACTGAGGCAAATGGGATTAAGTGACTTGTCCAGAGTCAGACACATACCATTTCCTTCTCCATCTCATTTTACAGATCTGGAAACTGAGGCAAACAAGGTTGCCCAGGATCACATAGTTGAGTCCAGACAAACTCATGAAGAGGAGTCTTTCTGCCTCTGGGTCTAGTATTCTATAAATACTTATTTCCTCCCTCCCTCTCTTTCAGTAAAGAAGCATTCATTAATCACTTATTAAGCACTCTGCTGGCTCTATGATAAAATATAAATTCCTACGTAATCCGGTCCCAGCCTATCTTTCCATCCTCATTGGATGTTACTTTCACTTCTGCATTCTGTGATCCAGTCAAACTGGCCTTCTGTCCATTCCTCACATATTACCCTCCATCTCCTGTCTTAGTGCCTTTAAACTGTCCATTCTACTTGTATTTCCTGCTTTTCTCCATCTCAGAATCCCTCTCTTCCTTGAGGGCAAAGTTCAGCCAATTCTTTCTGCATGAAGACTTTCCTGATTGCCCAATTATTAGGACACTTCTTCTTAAACTACTATCTTAAGCTACTTTGTGTAGCTAATTACATTGACTATATTTGTATCACATGACTAATATGGAAATATGTTTAATATGATTGTACATGTATAGCCTATATCAGATTGCTTGCCATCTGTAATGGTAAGGGAATTTGAAGCTCTTCCTTGCCCCTTAATGGGCTTCAGGTGGAACCTAACAGGAGGGGCTTGATTGGAGGAAGTCTTGTTTTTAAGGAAGACCCACGCCTTTTGCTACTTTGTAATTAGGCAGTGGGTCACCAAGGTTGTAATGTCCTCTGACCTTGAAGAAGGATATATATATATATTCTGAGGTGAGGTTTTGCTTTGGGGTTCACTTATGGAAAGAGTTGTATGATTTGGCCAGATAAGACTCAAGGTAACTGTTGAGCCCCTGGCTTTGAAAACCCAGATGTTGGTGCTTCTCTCTCTGGTAACTATGTATGTATGTAATGGTCAGACAGCTAGGATCCCTGTCTGTTGGTCTGTTGAATTGTGTTATTTTTTTGTCTGTATTTTTAATCTGCTTGTAATTTCTGTTTGTATTTTCTGAAGTTCATGGTGCTGACTTTTCCCCTGAACTAAGTGAATTATATATGGGTATGTAATATATAATGGATATATATCTAAAATGGGTATGCTAAGGTATTTGCTTTTATACCATCTTGGGGAGGAGGGAGAAGAGGAAGGAAGAGAGAAAAAAATTGGGAACTCAAAATCTTATAAAAGTGAATGTTGGAAACAAAAATTTTTTAAAAAATATTTTTGTATCAAATTTTATTTTTATGCTGTATGTGCATATATATTATACATAGAGGGAGGGAAAATAAATATAAACATACTTAAATATATAAATTCTATCCATCTATCTAATCTATCAACAACTGAAGCTAGGTCTTACAACAAATAGAGCACTGGGCTTGGAATCAGGTAGACCCATCTTCATGAGTTTAAATCTAGCTTCAGACATTACTAGCTGTATGACCCTTGGCAAGTCACTGTAAAATGAGCTGAAGAAGGAAATGGCAAACCACTCCAGTATCTTTGCCAAAAAAACCCCAAATGAGGTCACAAAGAGTCAGACAGACTGAACAACAACAAAATCTATCTACCATATACTTGTTTCCCTCAGAGTGTAAGCTCCTTCTGAGCAGGCATTATTTTACTCTATGATTTTATTTGTTTAACTGTTATATATCCTACCAGAGTGACTCCCATAAGATGATAAGTGCCTTGAGCTCAAAAACTATTTTGTTTTTATCTGCATATCACTGGTGCTTAGCACAGTGCCTTTGCAGGCACTTAATTTATGTTTGTTGAATTGAATGTGTCATGCTGCTACTAAAGACAGTGCTCCAGAGACCATCCCCTTGGTCCTGGCTTAGTTAACCTTTGCTTCCATTAAAATGCAGAATCAAGCTCTAGGAGACCCTCCTAGGGATACATTTATATAAAGAGCTTCTGCAGGCCCTGCTGATTTGGTCTTCTGATTTAGTCATCTCCTAAGCATGGCTCCCTCAGAGAGAAGTGGAGTGTGACTAGCCAAGGGGACTTGCTATTCTATCACTTAAATTGTGTAGTAAATATTCAAGCTTTCCATGATTTGGCTAATTCAGACCCAGATGTGAAGGAGGCAGGGTTGCCGTTATGTGTCACAAACCCCTCATTTTGTCTGGCTGATGAGAGATCATAATTGCCCAGATGGTAAGATCTCATGATTGGCTTTTTCTTTTATGCTGAGCCTAGGAGGGAAACTGGGATTAATCACAGCACTAGAGATGGGAGGGGTCCCTCTATGCTACAGCTTTCCCTACTGGAGGCGAGGAGATGCCTGCTGAATATGCATTACAGTTTTATCTGCTCTGTCTCCCTGCCCCCACTACTGCTTTGGGGTTTGCTCCTCTGCACCAAACTAACTCCATTTATCACAGAATCACAGAACCTCAGGCCCGGAAGGAACCTCAGAGGTCACTGAGTTCGACATGCCAGGCAGGCACTTGTCCAGCTGTTGGGAGGCAGTGTGTATAGTGGAAAGGACCCTGGATTTAGAGTCAAAGAGCCTGAGCTTAAATTTGGTGTCTTAGAAAGGCCCTTCTCTTCCACTTCTAAATCTATGATCTTACATGATCCTTTGCTTGAAGACCACTAATGAAAGGTAGCCAGCTACCTTTCAATTTTGCATAGTTCCAGTTGTTAGAAAGTTTCCTTTTTTATCAAGTCTAAATTTATACTTTCTACTCACTCTGCACTATTTTTCCCCAAAGTCCATTTGAACTTGTTCTGCCCTCTGAGACCAACCGATCAAATCTAATCCCTCTTTTGTGGGACAACCCTTCAAATACCTGAGACCAGCCAAGGTGTTTCCCCAAGTCTTCTCTTTTCCATGATGCTCCTCCCCACCCCCCCATTGATGCTCATATGACATCTTTTGGAGGCCCTTTGCTATCTTCACTGCCCTCCTTTGGACATTCTCCTACATTTTTTTCCTAAAATGTGGTGCCCCAAATTGAGCACCATATCCCCTATGTCACCTAGTCACAGCTACGCCTCGTATTGAAGCTTGGGGGCCATTTAAAGCCCCAGATCCTTTTCATTCAAACGACTGTCTATCCACGCCTTCCAGATCTCACACTTGGGAGATTGACTCTTTGGGTCACAGACTCCCCTAAGTCCAGACTCACTGCGCATTTAGAACTGAGGTCCTACCCCTAATGCTCAACTACTCACTCACTCTCAGTCTCCCCACTTTTGCATTTTGAGAATGGATTGGGGTAAATGGAAAGAGCCTTGGACTCAGGATCGAGAGATCTGGATTCCAATCCCCTCTTTGTGCCTGGCTGTGAGATTTCAGAGAGGGATGGGATCACGGAGAGTGTTGAATTTGAAGACAGAGAACCTGAATAAGAATTCTGGCTCTGCCATTTTCTACCTTTTTTCTACACAAGGAAGTCATTTCTAAGCCTTGGTTTTCTTATCTGTGAAATGAGAGTGTTAGTCTAGATCATGGGGTTCTTAACCTGGGGTCAGGGAACTTTAAAATATTTTTGTGAATATTTCAATACAATTGATTTCCTTTATAATCTTAAGGTTTATTTGATGCCTTTAAAAGCATTTTTCTGAGAAGTCTTCACCAGAATAGGTTTTTAATCAGACTCCCAAAGGGGTCCCTAGGGACTCCAAAAAAAGATTAAGAGCTCTTGGACGAGACGATCTCTAAGGCCCCAGCCAGCAAAGTCTATTATCCTATATACCTGTATCATCCATTCTGGGCCTATTTCTCCAATTCACATTCTCAGTGCACAAGCCTGTAACCCTGTGCTGGCCCTTCTATTTATTTTAAATTTAATTTAGTTTAATTCTTTTTTGTTTTATTTTGTTCTAAACTGTCTCCTTCCTTCCCTCCCTACCCTACACTAGAGAAGGCCACTATTTAACACAAATAAGCATATAAATATACATATATATATGTAAAGGCACACTATGCATACCTCATTTCTTCTTTTGGAGGTCGATAGCACCTGCCTTCATAGGTCCTTTGTGGTTGATTTGAGTGTTGCTGTCTTAGACTCACAAAAGCAGCTTTTTCGAACTGAGCAGGGTCTGACCTGACCCAATCAGTGGCATCAGAGCCCAGCTGGCCTGTGTTTTGGGGCTTCTCCCAGATCTTCACATCTATAACATTCTCCCGGCACATAGAGGCCCCCATCGTGCATCACTATGGATAGCTTTCCTTCCTTTCCCCTCTGCCTTTCTTCACCCTCTCCCCCAACACGGATGATAGATTGAAGTTTGAGGGAGTTATCATTGTGACCTTTATTGCTACTAAGAGAAGCAATATAGCATAATATTATATGTTTAATGTAGCATAATGTTATAATGTTTAAGTCTTATCTCTGACGTGTATCTGCTGTGTGACCCTGAACAAATTACTTTGATCCAGCGATGGTGTCTAAGTCTATAACTGGCAGAAAAGGTGTCAGCCTGTGTTGGCATAAGGGGAATTCTATATACCAATGAAATCATGAGTCCGGCCTCAATACTATTATTATCTTTATTATCAATAATAATCATAATTGGTGATGGCATTGTTATTGTTTTGATTATTACAAAATAATAACAATGCTCAGATTCTTGGGGTTTTTTGGTTACAGATACTATAGGGGAGAAGAGGGAGTTATAATAGCTTTTAGGGACATATATACATATCCACAGAGTCAAGGCAACCAACTAGACTTTGGATCTGTATCTAATGAGGGACTCATATCTTCCACAAGGACCATTAGCACCTCAAAACAGCTGTTTGGTGAGCCTGACCAAGTGACAAATTGTCTGTCTACCTACTCTTTTGTTCGCTAGGCCTTACTCCCTTTTGACTAGGAACTCCCGGTGAGAGTAGTTGAGTAAACAAATCATTAACTGACTTTGCCTGACTTTAGCTGTTTGAGACAATCAAGAGTGTGTGTGTGTGTGTGTGTGTGTGTGTGTGTGTGTGTGTGTGACAAGAGCAGAATTAAGTGAATTATCCCCACCTAGAAAATGGGAAGGAAATTCTGGGGATTTTCCAAAAAAGATCAGAGGCTGCAACCCCTCCCTATTTTGACTTCCAGCAAATACTTCTCTGTTTCCAAACATCTCTGTGGGGACTGATTCCTGTGCCTTTGAAGGTGGGGATGGATGATCCATCCCATGGGGTGGTTGTTCTTTTAAAACAACAGCTGTGGTCGTCCTTTTGGGGCTGAAGGGCTCAGCAGGTTTTTCCTTGAATTTAGGGACTGGTAGGGGAGGGGTTTATGGAGACAACTTGAGTTGATGCCATCAATTCTAAGGGATAATAATGGTGACGAACAATTTGCATTTAAGAGATCTGGGAGTCAAAATGAATAGCTTCTGATTGTGGATAAACACCACCTGCCAAATCAGTCAGTTCCCAATCTGGGAGGGGGAGGGGATGGAGGTGTAGGAAAAGGATCTATAATGTCTCCACTGCTCTTTAGGCTCGAAAAAGAAATAGCTTTTAGTAGCCCTGGCAAAAGCTCAGTCTTGCCATCTGGGGACTAGAGAATCATTTCCAAATGGGAGCAGGGTTTCTCAGGATCTTAATGATGCCCCAAATGTTTGTCTTATAATTCCTCTTCCTAAGAGCCACTTGGGATGCTGAAAGGCGAAGCCAGGTGGTAGCACTGGGTCTGGAGTCAGTAAGACCTGAGTTCAAATACAGCCTCAGACACTAACTGTGTGACCCTTGACAAGTCACTTAACCCTGTTTGCTTCAGTTTCCTCATCTGTAAAATGAGCTGGAGAAGAGAACGGCAAACCACTCCAGTATCTTTGCCTAGAAAACCCCAAATTGGGCCATGAAGAGTCTGAAATGACTGAACAATGACAACAATATACCTCTGGCCTCACTCTCCCAAAGTGACCCCTGCCACATCTGCTCTGAAGGTTCTAGGATGCCTGTTGTTAAATGTCATTGGCTCAAGCTCCCACCAGCTGTTTCTCCCTGCCTCCCACCGTTAAGTGCCAGTGACTAATGCCCCAGTTCCATTTTACCACTTACCATCAATTGGCTCTTACAAAGGAATATTTTATTTCAAAGTTATAGCAAGAACAATAGTGCAAATATTTCCCAAAAAAACCCTTGGGAGCATTTTTTGCCTCAAACCCACATCCGTCTCTGGGAAAGTTGCCTCAAACTCACCAGCAAATATTGGTCCCACCAAGTTTATATGCAAAGGTGGTCTTGCTTCTGTGGATGAGCTCTCCTCTCAGCTACCTCTGAAGTAGGTCTCAAAGATCACTCCTTGCTTCTTGAGGAATCAAGGCAAAGCCAGCTGTAAAACCTGGATGCTGGGATGATCTCCAATCCTTTTATCTAGAATGGAAAAGAATAAATACCAAGGTAGCAAAAGAGTCCAGACCTGTATTCATGGGACATGTGTCTTGGGAGGGAGAGGTTCCAAAGCCTCTCCCCTTACATATAGCTTTGTTTCTCATGGGATGTTGTGAGAAATAGTCAATACCATTCACCAAGACTGAGCTGCTGAGCAGAATGGGGAAGAGGCTAAGCCGAGGCTCACCAAGGCCTTTTTGAAGATGTCCCCAGTTCTGGATATGAAGCCCATAGAAAAAGGCTTTTCCTACATGTGATTATCAGACCAGAAACAATGACAGAAAGTCTACACATGCTCCACAGTCCTCATAAGGCACTTCCATTCAAGTCATCACAGCTCTCCAGGAAGCAGGAGGCTCTCCAGACTCTTCCACATGCAGAGACTGCATTCACTGAGCTCTCTGATGCACTCTATACACATTCCCCATTATAGCAGTAGGAGGGCCTGGATTTGAATCTTGCTACCTCAGTCATTTATTACCAGTACAACTAAAGGTAAATCCCTTAAACTTTCAGAGTCTTGGTTTCTTCATCTAGTGGTACTTTCACTACCTACTTCACAAGGTTACTCTGATTTCAAGTGTTTTGCAAACATTTAATCTCTACGGAAATGTGAGTCACTATTATTATCACTGAACTTGGTGTGTAAGCGGAAAGGGAGAATTAGGGTGCCTCCATCTGGGATGTGGGCCTATTGTACAAAGCTGGGTCTGTCATCTCCTACAAGCACTGGGTTTGGCATTTGACCCTGAGCCAGAGTTGACTAAGGAGCTCCTACCATTTTAAACTGGAGCCCCTCACTGGTTATTGGCCAAGGTGCCCATTTGGTTATTCTGCTTGTGTCTGTTTCAGAACCTTGGCTGAGAATCACTTTCATCCCCCGGGCTAGTTGGAATGGATCCTTCCCACCACTGTCTTTAATAGCTAAGTCCAAGCAAGATGTAGGGTCAGAGTGTGCTTACGGACTGAGCATTTGGGCACTAGACATTTGTACCTGCTTGAACTAGATTTTAAAATGGTACCCTGTTTTGTGATATTGTCCACCTGAGGTTTTGAACGGACCAGAAAGAGGTATGGCTTGACTTCTGGGCAGTCTGCCCGTGCAGTGAGGCAGTAGGACTGTGAGAATGGCTTAGGTTTGTCCATGGTGCATGGAGATTGAGGAGAGCAGCAGTTCAGAGACAGATTGATGCCCAAGAGCTATTTAACACGCCCTTTATCCCCTGCATCTTTTCCCTTTTTCCCATTCTCATGCACTATCCTCATTCAGGCCCTCACCATATATGTTGCCAGCTAATTAATATCTCTGCTTCCAGTTTCTCTCCTCTCCAATACATCCTACACACAGCTGCAAAAAATAATCCTCATGAATGCAGCCCTGTAAGCAATCACCATGGAGATTGGATACACTTTCCTAGAATCTGCCAGCTACTGAAATCATGAGCCTGGGGTATCTGGGAATATTCATAGAGATGCATATGGGGAAATGGAGTAGAAGTCAGGTCAGGAAATGGGGAATGTGATTTCTACCTTGCTTCAGAGCATATACAAATATCCTTTGTCTGCTTCCTGAATACCTTGGGTTTGTTCTGTATCTCTTTTGCCTCCATTTTCTCACTTCTCACATTCTTCTTGACCACTTATGTTTTTCTCCTCCCTATCTGACTGTTCTTCTCCAGGTCATTCCCTATATATAGCTTGCTTCATATATATTTGCTTGCAAGTGGTCTCTCTCATTAGATTGTAAGCTCTTCGAGGGCAGGGTTTATCCTTTTCCTCTTTTTGTAGCTCCAATGCTTATTTTAGTATCTGGCCTATGGTAAGTGCTTAATAAATGGGTATTAACTGATTGAAATCTTTCAATTGGTTGCTGAGCTATAAAAAACTGATGACATTCCCAGCAAGTCTGACCAAATCATTCCCTTGCTAGAAAGTCTTCAGTGACTCTCCATTGTCTCTAGGATGAAATGCAAACTCCTTAGCTGGCTCTAATCTTTCTTTCTAGTATTATTTTTACACCCTACAGAACAAGAGGTTCCATTCTCATGTGGGAGAATACACACACAGGGCAGGAGTATGTGGGGAAGGATGAAGTTATACAGAGCAGGAACTGTAAGTTAAAAAAAAAACCAAACTAGTAATGTCACTGTTGTGTTGGCTCATTTCTTCACACAGGCTGCGTTCCAGCCAAACTGGACTAACATGTGTTCCTGAAGCCTGACATTCTGTATGCTACCTCTGTTCTTTTGCATCAGACATCTTACCTCCTCCCCACCCCACCCCACCTCGACCCCCTTTCTGTGCAGAAGACATTTCTGCTTCTCAGAATCGTTATCCTCTTTCAAAGCTCGATTCTGGGCCCACTCCTTCAGTATTTCTTTGTCAGGGCAAAGGAACTACCCCTAAGTAAGATCCTTGAGGGCATGAATTGTTTGGTTTTTGTCTTCATATCCACAGTCCCTAAATGCAGAACTTGGCACATAGTGTTCCTGAATAAATATTTGCTGAATTGAATAAATGTTCGTGTTGAATAGGGAGGCAAGAGGCAGGATTTGCCAGGACAGAAGACCTGGTGTGAATCCTAGTTCCTCCACTGAGGGATTGTATGAACCTCAAAATCTCTTAAATTGAGTGGATTTTAGCCTACCCATCTGTAGAATGGGGACAATAATCCTCACACCGCCTACCTCATAGGACTGTTGCAAGGTACAAAGTAATTATAAAAAAGTTCGCTATGTAAACTGTGCAAACTATTCCTATCCCTCCCTCTGCCAAGGACAAGTTCTATCTGATTGCTGGATTGCTCATGGGTAGGATGAGGGAGGCAGCCTTTGCCTTGGGCACAAGCACCAGTAAGTTGCGCTTACACCCAACCAGCCATCTTATTTATTGTTGTGTCCCCACCAAGGTAGCATCACCATGACCTCCAGGACTAATAAGGAATGCTCTACTTGTAGCAAAGTTGGGGTGAGGCTGTGAGCAGAAGCAGAGCCTGGGGCTATGACATAACGAGCCAGAAGACCTGTGTGGGTGCTGGGAGAGCCCTCTGCTTGCCCACAGCTGTGGTAAAGTGGCTGTGAAAATATCCCAGGCTAAAACAACAGCGTGGTGGGGAGAGAGGAGCAGAAACTGAAAGAGGATTGCCCTCGTGTGAAGCTCCAGTGTTCCCAAATACCCCAGCTTTGGCCCTGTGAAACTTGTTCAATCACGTAATAAGTATTAAACACCTACTTTGTGTCAGGCTCTGTGGATGCAAATACAGTGAATGGAAGATCTCTAATGTTATGGGTCGTATAGAGGATATGATTATGGTTTATGTTTGTATAAAGGGAGTCTGGCACATGTATCCCCACTACATTCATATGCTCTCCTGTTTATGGGACATCTAAACCAAATTCCTTCCCACCCTCTTCCCCTGTGCCTCAGTTTACCCTTAAAAGAGAGTTGTTTCCCATCTTTTTTTTTAAGGGAGAACCTTCATCTACTATACCAGCATTAATTATACAAACAAGATGTCCATGGCTGTTACTTTGGGGATTTATCAGATACATACATACAAACATTGTTGTACAATCATGTCCAACTCTCCATGACCTCATTGACCATACTATCCATGACAGTTATGGAGACACTGATTTAATCTTCTCCAGTGGATTAAGGCAAACAGAGGTTAAACGACTTCCCCAGGGCCACACAGTTAGGAAGCGTTCGAGGTAAAATTTGAACTTAGGTCTTCCTGACTCCAGGCTGGCACTCTAGTTACTGAGACATCTAACTGCCACACACACACACACACACACACACATACACACACACACAGGTGCACACCTACATGTATGAATATATGAATGCAAAGAGAAATCAAGAAGCAAACAACATAAGTATTGGTCACTACTTTGGGCCAGCAATTGGGAAGGACAGATCACTGTGGCTCCCTCCATCTCTTCCTAAATCAAGCATGAATGGGGGATAGGGTAGGGAATTTAGTGTCACTTAATTATTTTCTTTTTTATTTGTTCATTCATTCATTCATTTATTTATTCAAAGTTTTCAACATTCACTTCCTTAAGATTTTGAATTCCCAAATTTTCTCCCCGTCCTTACTCTCCCCCACCCCAAGATGGTGTGCAATCTGATATAGGCTTTACATATACATTCATATTAGTCATGTTGTAAAGAAGAGTTAGAACCAATGGGAGGAACCACAAGAAAGAAGAAACAAACAAAAAGAGAGAGAGCAAATAGTATACTTTGATCTGCATTCAGACTCCATGGTTCTTTTTCTGGATGTGGATAGCATTTTCCATCATAAGGCTTTTGGAGTTGTCTTAGATCCTTGAATTACTAAGAAGAGGTAAGTCTACTGAAGTTAGTCATCTTACAATGTTTCTGTTACTATGTACCATGTTCTTCTGGTTCTGCCTACTTCACTCAGCATCAGTTCATGTAAGTCTTCCCAGGTTTTTCTGAAGCCCACCTGCTCATCATTTCCTATGAAACAATAGTATTCCATTACATTTATATACCACAACTTGTTCAGCCATTCCCCAATTGATGGGCATCCCCTCAATTTCCAATTCTTGGCCACCATACAAAGAGCTTCTATAAATATTTTTGCACGTGTGGGTCCTTTTCCTTTTTTGTGATCTCTTTGGGATACAGACCTAGAAGTAGTATTGATAGTTCTAAATTGCTCTCTAGATTGGTTGGATCAGTTTACAACTCCACCATTGTGTTCCAGTTTTTCCACATCTCCTCCAACATTGATCATTTTCCTGTTGTGTCATGTTAGCCAATTTGATAGGTGTGATATGGTATCTTAGAGTAGTTTTTATTTGCATTTCTCTAATCAATAGTGATTTAGAACATTTTTTCATATGTCTATAGAAAGCTTTAATTTCTTCACCTGAAAATTTCCTGTTCATATCCTTTGACCATTTATCAACTGGAGAATGATTTTATTCTTGTAAATTTGACTCAATTCTCTATAAATTTTAGAAATGAGGCTTTTATCAGAGCAGTGTCACTTATTTTAACTCATAATTAGGAACTTTGAGTTAACCCTTTTAACAGTCAGAAAGAAACACAATGCATGATTAGCTGGGGCAATTAAAAACCTTACCAGCATACCAGACTGTTTCCCACTGTTTCTGGATGTATTATCAATTCTAATCACTACTGTCTTATAAAACTTGCCAGAGTCCTGGAGGAAAAGGGGTTAGGAGAGCAGGTATGCAGAGATCAGTCATCTCTGACCACCCCTGGTCAGCATGGAATGAAAGCTGGAAGCTCTTCCAATTTTTCCATCCCAGAAATCTCAAAGTCAAATTAAAAAACAACACCAAATAGATGAATTCTGTATCAGAATCTCTTTGACCATTTCTGGAATTTGATATCTCTATGATAATGCTTGAAGCTGCACAGAGAACACTGTGGGAGACTATAGACACATACAAGACAAGGTCTCTGCCCTCAAGGTGTTTACAATCGAGGTGAGGGAGGACAAGAATGAAACATATATACTCTACTCTATCATTGCCCAACTTTTCTCCACCAAAATACTTTGTTTAGGGACCCTCCAACCTTGAACCCCACCACCACCCTTCTTACTCCCCCCGCCCAAAAAAAGACTATTAACTATCTCACTCTGGGTGAATTAATTCACTCAGTTTTGGGATTCTGCCCTGAGGCTT
Organism: Pseudochirops corinnae; assembly: GCA_028646515.1. Lineage (NCBI taxonomy): Eukaryota > Metazoa > Chordata > Mammalia > Diprotodontia > Pseudocheiridae > Pseudochirops > Pseudochirops corinnae. Next base: position 225,369,721 of record CM053586.1, read on the forward strand.
AACTATTCTGAAGTGAATTTGAGTGAGTGAGACTCACCTAAGCTCTCAGTGTCAATGTGGGGTGAAGACAAGTGGAATGTCCCAGTGTGATCTTGTCCCTGTTCTGGTCACTTTTTTTTAAATTAATGATTTGGAAAGACATAGATACCATGCTTATGAAATTTGCAGATGCTGCAAAGCTGGGTAGGATGGCTAACACATTAGAATCCTGAAATAGCACCGTCAAAGGCTGGGTGGTTATTTGTTGGGGATAAAGGAAACTGACTCCTTTCAGCTACTATTAGGATTCCATGACCCCTGAGGTCCCTTCCAATCCAGACATTCCATGATTATTTAGCCTCTTTAGTGGTTGGAAGAACATCAGTAATTTTTTTTAAAGAACTTTCTTGACGTTTCTGACCTCATGGCCTATGGAATAGTTCCCTCTGGCTTCCTAGCCACCTTTGACCACCCCCTGGTAGCCTTGGCAAACAGAAAGTTGGAGGAGTGGCAGAGTTGTCTATCTCTCAGCACAGCCTAGTTGAAGAGAGGGATGTGGGCCCCCTTCCTTACATTCTTTCCAAGTCGTAGAGTTATTTTCCTGGGAGATAAGAGGATCCTGTAGGAGGACAGCTCTGGATGGCTCCAGCCAAGGATAGCTCCAGAGAGTTCCAGCCAGCTTGGCTTGTTCAGTTAACAATTTACTAGGAACAATGGGTGTTAATTGGGTCAGAGGCATAGTTTGTGTGAACTTCGAGGTAACCAGGAGTGCAAGGTATGTGTGATTTGTCCTGGAAGATACTAAAGCTGTCTGCATTCTAATACTCTGCTGGCTACCTTTGCCCTTCAGATCAGTTTTATTAACATAACTGTCTTTGATTTATGTCTATTTTATTGCTTTGGCTCAGGACCTCACAGCAGTGAGTGTGGAAAATGGCTTTGTAAGGAACTGCATTCTCACATATCTGTAAGGAAACGGACGAGTTGCTGTGTTGGCTCCTGAAGATGCAGATGAGGTCCTACAGCTAATATATGGCTGAGGTGTGGTCACACGTAGGGGTGTATTGGTTGAATGAAGAACTGCTTGGTAAAACCAAGCCTTTGATACTGCTCTTTACAGAGCAGTATTTTTGCCTTATCATTAACAAGGTCTGAGTTTCATCGTTTTTTCCTTATCCCATCTATGGACAATGCTCCCCCAATTCTTAATGTGGAGCTTAGAGAACCCTTTTAGGTCATTCTATCCATCCCCCTGTCTCTGAGAACTGTCCCTTCAAGCAAGACCATCGTTTGACCTGCTCTTTTTAAAAATAGTATTTTATTTTTTCCAATTACATGTAAAGACAAATTTTTAACATCATTTAAAAAAATTAGCTCCAAATTTTCTCCCTTCATTCCTCATCTCCCTTCTCCCTAAGATGGTAAATAATTTGATATAGGTTATATATGTTCAATCACGTAAAACCTATTTCCATATTAATAATGCTCTAAAATAAGAAATAGACCAAAAGAAAACACACACACACACACACACACACACACACACACACAGTGAAAAATATTATGTTTCAATCTGCATTCAGACTTCATCAGTTCTTTCTCTGTATGTGGATAGCATTTTTCATCATGAGTCCTCTGGAATAGTCTTGGATCATTGTGTTGTGACCTGCTCTTAAAAAAAAAAGTTTTTTGTTTTTTCTCTTTTTGGAGGAGGGAGGGCAGGGCAAATGGGGTTAAGTGACTTGCCCAAGGTCACACAGCTAGTAAGTGTTAAGTGTCTGAGGTTGGATTTGAACTCAGGTCCTCCTGACTCCAGGACCGGTGCTCTATTCACTGCACCACCTAGCACTGCCCCCCCCAAAGTTTTATTGATGCTTTTTGTTTTTATATTCATTTATTTATTCAAAAAGTATTTATTCAGAATCTGGTGTGTACCAGGCACTGGGGATACAAGGGCAACATAAATAAATAAATGGAGCAGTCCCTGACCTCAGGCAGCTTACATTCTATTGAACATAATGGTTTCAGGCTATTCACTTTCCTCCTTCCATTCCTCACAGAGAGACTTGCTTTGAAACAAAGTAAAATGATCAAGCAAAACCATCAGACTGGCTGGCAAGACAGGCAACATTTCATACCTATGGTCCCCAACCCTTTGTCAAGCAAAATAGATTTCTGCATTGGATTAAAAAAAATTCTCAAAAATTATATATATATATATATAATTCTTGGGTAGAGAAAGAATTTAGAGCTGGTGGTGCGAGGGAGAGAAGGAGTATTTTATACTCCTTCTCTCCCTCGCACCACCAGCTCTAAATTCTTTCTCTCCTTCTCTCCCTCGCACCACCAGCTCTAAATTCTTTCTCTACCCAAGACCCCAGCTATGCAAGACATTAGCTGTACAGCTCTTGGCAAGTCACTTCTCAAATTCCTCATCTGCAAAATGAAAAAATGTGAGCTACATGGTCCCCAAGGTCTCTTCCTGCTCTGGTTTTCTCTGTTATTACCTTTCCTTGGCAATCCATTCCAGAGTTTTGGCAATTAAGAATGGTGACCTGTTTTTATAACTTCATTCCTACTCAGGGGCAGAACAGAACAATAGTTTCCATTGACACAATACTTTGAGATTTGTTCTCTCTTTTGATCCTCTTAACAACTGTGTGCTATTATTATCCCCACTTTACAGGTAAGGAATCTGAATCTGACAGACATTAGGTGACTTGTCCAGGATCACCTGGAGAGGAAGTTATTTGGGGTAGGATTCTAAGTCAGCTCCTCTGACCCCAAAGGCCAATGTCTCAGTCACCCAACTACTAGGCTGCCTTAAAGGCAGAGTACCAACCAGCCTTAGATGCAACCAGACTCAGGCTCAAATCCTGCCTTTAACCATTACTAGCTACTGTGGCCAGGGGCCTTTCAGGGAACTCTCAAAAGACAATATGTAGGAACAGATGAGTTGCCATTGTACATCTTAGATGGAAATACCCTACACGGATAAAATGATGTCTCCACTCCCAGCCCCCTGCAAAGTACTATTTATCATCTAAGCTTGTGTTGGAGGAGCCCTCCCAGAGCCCAGGACTGGGGGAGTGAGGAGTGTTCAGGGACCCGAACACATTTTTCCATTAAAAAAAAAATAACTGAAGGCCTATACCATCTTTCTCCTTCAATCAATCCCTGGTTAGAAACAAATCCAAGATGCAAATAGGAGTGGGTAACATCTGTCTCATAATGGCTCCATTTCCTCTTATCATAGAAAGCCACCTTGAGCAACTGCACAGGCTCTGATGGCCTTCCCTGGTGATGGATGGTCCCTTTTTGTCTGGGGACACAGATCTAGGGAGTCCCTGGTTTTGTTATCCATCTGCCTCCCTGCCTTCCAATCTGTCGCTGCTTCTGGACAATTTAATCACTCTAATGATGCTGTCACTAGAGAGCAAACTCCATCACTGCTGATCCTCAGACCTTCAGCTACTGGGAGGAGAAAGAGAGGGTTTAATTAATTTTTGATAAATACTTATTAAGTACCTACCAAGTACAAGGCAGAGGCAGTATGACACAGTTTATCAAGGGAACACCTTGGAGTCAGCACTTCTGGGTTTAAGTCTGACACATACTGACTGTGTCCTTGGGTAAGTCACTTAACCCCCAGTGTGCTTGGGTATTTCTTATGGCTGCAAATCACAGAGAAGTGACCTATGTGCATGGGTTAGAGGGAGTTTCCACACTGGTACTTCACTTACCACAGATGAAATCACATGTGTCCAAGGACACATCTGCACTAGACACCAAGGGTACAAAGGCAAAAATGGAACAGGCCCTGTCCTCAAGCAGGGAGGGGATTCAATTTGTAATCAAGTACAATGCAAAGTGTATACAAAGTAATTCCAAGGGGGAAGAAGGGGATAAGGTGGGGGTCCAGAAAGATCTCATATAGAAAATGAAATCTGAGTATGTGCTTTGAAGGAAGACAGTGATTCTATAAAGTGGAGGTGAGGAAGGAGTGCATTTCAAGGCTGGGGGACCACATGGGAAAAGATAGGTGGATAGGAGATGGACTGTCGTATATGGGCAACAGCAAGGACGCCGTTTTGGTGGAAATGGAGAATGATTTAGAACTGAACCTTGGAGGACATCTAGTTTCAACTCCTTGATCTAGGACAAAGAAGAGTTCGTGGTCTCCATTTGTTAAAAAGAAAATTCTACATAGGAATGGACCAGAGGTGTAACTTCATGAAGCAAAAAGGATGAGTCAAGACCATGTCTTGACATGAATGACTGAATAAAAAAATCATTAATTAAACTCTTACTATATCCTAAGCACTATGCTAAATGGTTTTTAACAATGTCCCAGGTGTTGTGCTAAGTGGTGGGGATACAAAAATGAGTAAGAAAGATAGTACCTGACCTCAAGGAACTTATATTCTAATAGACCAATTTCTCAGTTTCTTTCATATACATATACACACATACACATACACGCATGTATATATGTGTGTATATATACATATATATACATATAGTATATTTTATATATATATATATATACACATATATATGTGTATACACACATATCTATATTGATGAAAGAGTGACCCTGAGGTGGTTTAAATGACAATAAGATGGTGACCTGGCAGAGGAAATGTCTAAAAGAAGGGAGTTTACTGTAGAGCCTAGTTTAAGAGAGTTCCTGGTAGGGTGTCAAGTTCCCTGGAGGATGGGTGCTCCCTATCAAAATCAAAGATGAAAAACCTGCTCTTCAGCACTTTTTGGACTAAAGGCAATTAGTTACCAGAAGTTGTAGGAAAGCAGAGGAAGTGTCTAGGCCTCCGGCTAGGGAGTGTGGCTCATTCTTCCACCATAGTTTATGTTGAAGGCCAGCACAAACCCATGGGATGGAATAAAAGAAGGTCTTGCTAGTCAATTTAATGAAGCTACGTTTGGGTATTTTTTTCAATTGTTAAGAAAAGGTTGCAATTCTGAGTCATATCATTTATGTGTTACCAGTTACGGAAATTTTAAGCTGACTTGCTGCAGGAGGATTTCTCTTTATTCTAGAATGCCAGAGCTAAAAAAAATAAATGACCTTTATGATGTTATGATTCTAACTCTCTCATTTTACCAATAGAGAAATGGAGATCCAGAGCAAGAAATGTGACTTGTCCAAGATCACATGGCTAATTAGTAGGAGAACGGCCTTTTAACTCCCTAAATTAGGTCTCTTTCCTTGGTTTCAAGCTGATTACTTGCAATAACAGGGCCTTCTACCCTTTCTCGAAATTACAGAGACTTGCAAACTAGGGCTAAACTACGAACACCTAATTCCAATTGTAAGGTTAAAAAAAGTCTTCTCTCAATAACTGAGGGGAGTTTCCTCAAGGACCTTCTTCTTTTTATAGGTGTCAGACACTTTCCCATCCAGAACACCTGAAATAAACAATGAAAGTGAATTAGGTAAGGGACATTTGCTTAATAGAGAAAACAAACAAACAAAAATCTTTGTTTATCTGAAAATATTTAGCACCTGGGACTTAAAAGAGTTAAAGGGTTTAACACAAAGGTGAGGAAAGAGTTGATGGTTTAAATTCCTGGAAAACACTTTAAGATGGTGTTTCTCATCTTCAGCAGGAGAAAAGATAATGCACATGGGAGAGAAAGGCTATTATTACCTCTGTCAGCTTCCTCTGGGGTTTGCAGGCACGTTGGAATGGATATAACAATTTCTGGCAAAGGTGCTTACTGAACACCAGCCCCTGCCCCCATCTGTACTTGTCACAGATATGGGAGTCTGGAGTCCACTGGGAGAAGCTATGTGTCACTTTCACATTTCTGTGGGGGGCGTGAAGAAGGAGGGAGGAGGAAGTTGGCAGGGAATACTGAAAAGCATAGGGAGATGGGGTGGCTAGGTGGCACAGTGAATAGAGCATTGGCCATGGAGTCAGGAGGACCTGAGTTCAAATCCCATCTCAGACACTCAACACTTACTAGCTGTGTGACCTTGGGCAAATCACTTAACCCCAATTGCCCTACCTTCCCTTCTCCAAAAAAAAAAAAAAAAAAATAGGGAGAGCTCCAGGGGGTCTGGACCTAGGAGGGACTTTATTTCTTGCTTGTTTGAACTCCTATAATAGTACCTCAAACCTCATTTATTGCTGTTATTTTTCAATCAACAATCAATCAAGAAACATTTAAGCTCCTATTATATGCCAGGTGCTGGGAACACAAATGCAAAAAAAAAAAAAAAAAAAAAGAAAAAAATCCCTGCTTGTGGGAAACTTACATTCTAATGAAAGAGACAAAAAGTACACACACGTATGTATGTGTGTATGTATGTATATATATACATATTTATACATATATATATATATATATAAACAGATAAATGGGGAAGCTAGGTGGTATAATGCATAGGGCACTGGGCCTAGAGTTAGCAAGTTCTGAGTTCATATCTGATCTCAGACACTTACTAGGGGTGTGACCCTGGGCTTGATCACTTAACCCTATTTGCCTCAGTTCCCTTATCAATAAAATGAGCTGGAGAAGGAATGGCAAACCACTTCGGTGTCTTTGCCAAGAAAACCCCAAATGAGGCATGGAGTGTCAGACACAATTGAAAAACAACTCAGCAGCAACAATAATAGAGATACAGAGCTAAGAAATATAGATATATAGAAAGTGGTTAGATACAAGGTAGTCTGGCAGAGAAGTGACGCTAGTGCCTGGGGTTGGATCAGGAAAGCCTTCATGAAGAAGATATGGGTTGAATCGCATCTTAAAAGAACAGAGTGACTCTTATGAGGCAGAGGGAAGAGGGAAGTGCATTCTGGGCATGTGAGCCAACGGGGCAAAGGCATGGAGCAGGAAGATGGAGGGCTGTGTGTGTGTGTGTGTGTGTGTGTGTGTGTGTGTGTGTGAAGAATAGCTGATTTAGCAGGATGACAGAATATGGGAGGGAGGGGGGAAAGGTCTGATGAGACCGGACATTTTAAACTTCACGTTCAAGATCCTCTGTGGGTCTGCATCCCCTAAAAATCATAGCTCATGAACCTCCTACCAGTCAATTAATCAACAAGTATTTATTCTTTTTTTTTTTTTATGGTCTTTTTGGAGGAGCAGGGCAATTGGGGTTAAGTGACTTGCCCAAGGTCACACAGCTAGTAAGTGTTAAGTGTCTGAGGTCAGATTTGAATTCAGGTCCTCCTGACTCTAGGGCGCATGTTCTATTTACTTCACCACCTAGCTGCCCCAATCAACAAGCTTTTATTAAGTGCCTCCCTGGCACATGGTAGCTTACCATGTATTAGGCACTTTTCTAATAGACAGGGATTCAAAAAGAGGAAAAAGTTAATCCCTGCCCTTAAGGAGCCTACAGTCTAATGAAGGAGCTTACATGTGTTAGCAAGAGGACCCAGTTAGGTCAAAGCAAAGTCATTTAATGACATGGCATATTAAGAAAATTAACAACAAAACATTTCCCCCATAAATCTGGGGCATACTCTCCCACAAATACATATAACATCAACAGCACAGTGCCTGGAACTTAGTAGGTGGTTAATAAAGGTTTGCTGATTGATTGAACGGGAATAGAAGGCACATGCATGGAAATTCCCACATGTTGAGAACAAGTATCCAGGACACATTTGTGCCTCTGATCCTACAGGAGTGCTAATGTTTTCTCCTGATGTCACTTCTCTGCTCCCACAGGGCCACTCCCTTGCTGGTCTTTGCAGGATATTATTCCACTAGGTGATATTTGACTAGAGACTGTCCTGACCTCTCCAAGCTCACAAGGTCATGGCCATCTCCAACCTCTTTTTCCTAAGAGCATTTATTAAGCACCTCTATGTGATAGACACTTTACAAATATTATCTCATCTGATCCTCACAACAACCCTGGGAAGCAGGAGCTATTATCTTCATTTTACAGACGAGGAAATTGAGGCAGATGAAAGTTAAATGACTTTCCCAGGGTCGTACAGCTAGTAAGTGTCTAAGGCTGGATTTGAACACAGGTCTTCAGGACTTCCTTTGAAGTTAAGTCTTCCTGACTCCAGGCCCAATGCTCTCTCCACTGCACCACCTAACTGCCAGTACAGAACACATACAAAGAGACAGACCAGTATCCAGGAGCCATGTGTTGGCCTCCCATGGGGTGATTCTATGACTACTCCCCATCTAGTGGTTTATAGCATGTCTTCCTCAGTGGAATGCAGCTAGAGAGGAAGAGCCAGACCAAAGGCTGGCCCTGGCTAGTGAATGCCTTTAGATTGCATCCAGTTCTGACTAGATAACCAATCCAAAGACTTTTCCTCTCCCCGTTAGTGGATTAGAGCCAGTTACAGAACATCTGTGCAGAGAGTTGGGCACTTCATCCTTACCATTATATCTTTGTGGGGGCAGGGTCTTCAGCAGCCTCCTTCAGGCAGGGGATTGTTATCAGCACCTTCCTCCTCACTCCCCACCCCATCAACAGCAAAGTGGATAGATTTACTGTGTGTGCTTTTCCATCATGCAGCTTTTTTCTTTGCAGGATCCTTTGGGCTCCATTGCAGAACCTGCTTTGAGAAATGCTGAGCTTTACCATAGAAGATGCTTTGTAATCATAACATATACTGAAATGCAAGCTGTTATTATCTCTCACAAGAAAGAGAGAGAGACAGAGAGAGAAAGAATGGAAAAGTAACAAAAATTAAGTTTATGGATGCTTCTGTTTAGTCTTGGTTAGTTAGGTCTTGGCTAATTGGGGTTTTTTTCTCTTGCATTTAAAAATATGCTATGATTTACAAGATTTTCATTAAACACAGCTTTTTCAAAGATGTTGTTTGTATAAAGCACTTATACCTAATATATCCCATGAGGTCGCCAATTCATTCTTAGTGCATGATATGTGTTGAATCATGAAAAGCATCAATTTCCAGAGTCTTAATTTAAAAAACAAATTGAGCAGAACTGGGTGGAGATCTGTAGTCATGAGAGTAAGATCAGGGGACTCTGTTTCCAGATTGGGGCAATTAGCACATAAGGAAGACTGGATCTGGGGTAGGGGAAAAGCAAACTCTGGTTAAGGTGAAAAATGTGGGAGTTAACAGGAAACTTGTGAGTCATTCCTATGGCAGAGAAAGATGTACATGGATTCCTTGACTTAGAACTATAATATGCCGTAATAATTCATGTTACTAATTATATCTGCTGAAATTTACAAAATGTTTTCCGTTTATCATCTTGTTTGATCCTTACAACATCCCTGTGAGTTAAGTAATGTAGGAGTTAGTATCCTCATACTAAAGATGAGGAAGGTAAGGAGGATGAGAGGCCAAACCGACTTCCCAGAGATAGTAAATGAGACCCTGTTAGGAACCTTCGAAATCGCTATTCAAACTATGTTTTCTATTTCTGGAACTAGTTCTCATTCGACTATCCTTCAGTCCTTCCTTACTCTTCTCCCCCTGCCCTTTTTGCCCTCCGTTTTTTGAGATCCAGTTTCCCTCTTTTACACAGGCTGGAAGTACAGTGGTCATTACATGGGCTGGATCCCAAAACTTAGCACGGAAGCTTTAACTTGCTCCGTTGTACAGATCTGGGCTATACACCCCTCCTTAGGTAGCATAATAGTTCTTCACTCATGGTACTAGTACCCAGACACTCAGTTGACTTTGGTTCTATGATAGCTCAGAGCTCTTGAACTCAAGAGGTTCACCAGCCTCTGCCTCCCCAGCAACGTGGAGCCGTGAGGGCCACCATACCTAGATCACTG
>CM053586.1:225379553-225421639 GCA_028646515.1 Pseudochirops corinnae
AAGCTAACCAACAGGCCTTAAACCCTTTGGTGAGTGAGGGGGATGTCTACTCTAAGTATTTGAAGACTTCTCCCTGGCAGAATGGGTAGATAAGAATAATTTGTTACAGCAGCCATGAAGGCTGATGAAGCAGGTTCTGTGGAGTGCTTAGAGCTTGGTCAGACTTAGAAGATGCCTAGGTCATCCACAGCATCCTGGGCCATCATCAGTGGTCCCGACTTTTGTCTCACCACTGGACTCTGATGACTCTGGAAGAGAGAGGGAGGCTGACAACTTCATGCAATTCTGCTTCACTTAAATTACCCTGTGGTTTTTTTCAAAATGGAAGGACAAACAACAAACAGTCCACTCTACCATGCTTACCTACCTTTAGGAGGGGTTTACTAAAGAAAATACAAAATGGTAAATAAAGCTACTTTTGGAACTGAAGAGTTTGAAGAAATTTTTTTTTTCTATTTTCTCTTCATCCAGAATAAGACAAAAGTAGTTTCCTAGCCTACAAAAGCTTAGCAACAGCTAAGCCTGGGAGGATGATGTGAGACCTGGGTACTAGCCTATTTCCTTTGTTTACTAAATTGCTTTTCAATAAAAATCAATGAACTGTTTTTTTGGTTTTTGTTTTTAAAACACAATGAAGTGTCTCATGGAGGACAGTTAAAAAGTAAATGAGTTCCCCACCTCTGCCCAGTTTTTTAGTCTTGGCAGGAGGGAACTAGCTATCTCTCATGATATCTCAAGATAATTGGACATTAATAAGAGACTGATGATGAAACACTGAAACATACAATTTTTCTCATCAGATATCCCAATGTGACCAAGAGGATCTTTGTCTGCAGAATGCCTATATTCAAGTCTTCTCTATAATCTGAGAGATTTAACACACCTTAGAGAGTCCTTGCTAGCACGGAAGTTGTCATTCATTTTCATTTGGTGATAACTGGTCCCTTCCCAGCATTTTATGAGGAACTTTCTCATTTAAATGTCTGTGGCAGTGGGCAGAATGGATCCTCCCTGTTAATGCAAAACAATTGTAATTGAAGCCTTCACTCTGGTGAGGGTGGAGCAGATCTGCCAAAAGCCTAGCCATTTGTCTCACTCTGCTTTCAGATCCAATCCTGTCAAATGAGAACTGGCATTTTTCTTTTTTTAAGAGAACTGATTTATTTTTGCCTTTTTTGACAGTGCCCTTCTGTACAATTAGAAGGAAGTTTAAAGAATCGTCACTCTTTTTAGTTTATCTCATTTACTTTTATTTTTTGTGGGTTTTTTGCATATGTGTGCTTTTTTTTTTGTCTCTACATTTTAAGAAAACCAAGCCTCTGCTTTATAAAGGCTCTTTGTGTTTTCAGGAAGGAATAATTACACATTCACATTGGTCGTTTTTGTATAATTCACAGAAGGATGATTGATCACAAGAGCACTTGTTCCCCTGTATAACTGTGTGCAGGGCAGAGGCCACAGGTCCCCATTCTCTAAGATCTGTCAAGTTCATTGACAAGGTCACTGGGTGATTAATGATTCATAAATTGTTCATTTGGGGCAGGTGCTTTGCTCGTGTTCTTCTGGACAAAGGCTGGCTATGCAATACTAAGACAACTGTGGAGTTTTTTCTCAGACTTTTAGATAATCCTACAAAATGACACAATTCATACCCCAGTTAGCAGAATTTAGAAAATATTACTAGAGCCGATAGATTCACGAAGTTGATCTTTGGGACTGTGTGATAGTGGTCACAAATTTTTTGATGATGGAAAGGTATATCCCTTGTTCTAAAAACACTGGGATTTGGGATTATCAGTCTTCTGAGTCTGATTGTTGTTCTGTCATTTTTAGTCCTTCATGTCTGACTCTCTGTGACCCCATTTTTGGGTTTTCTTGTCAAAGATATTGGAATGGCTTGCCATTTCCTCCTCCATCTTACTTTACAGAGGAAGAAACTGAGGCAAACAAGGCTTAGGGATTTGCCGAGGGTCACACAGCTAGGAAGTATCTGAGGCTGGATTTGAACTCAGGTCTTCCTGACTTTAAAGCCAGTGCTCTATCTACCGAGCCATCTAGCTACTCATGAGTTTGATTAACGAGAATCAAATTCGCATCACGATCAGGGATTCTGAACCTGGAACACTTGAACTTGCTTTTAATATTTTGATAATGTATTTCAATATAATTTGTTTTCTTAATTATCCTACATGTTTTATACATTTAGAAACATTATTGAGAAGGGGTCCATAGGTTTCATCTGACTACCAAATTGAACCATGACACAAAAAAGGTAAAAAAAATAAAAATTAAAATTAAATAAATAATAAACCAACATAAAATAAAAATCCTTGGCCCTAGCTTCTGATCACTCCCTGGATAGATAGATCAAGTTCCCGAACCTTGCAAATCTGAGAACAAGACCTAGGACTCAAGGTGACCTGACTGATGTGTGGTACTTGGGGAAGATCTGTCTGGAATAGCCAGCCTGCCTGTCTCTCCATTACAACACTCCCCGATGGGAACTTAAGCTCCTTACCAATGAGCTTAAGAGCAGAGATTTGTCCTTAATCATGGCTAGCATTTACCCAGTGCTTCGAGGTTTCTAATGCATTTTACAAACATTATCTCCTTTGAAATCTTCACAGCATCCCTGGGAGGTATGTGCCAATATTATCCCTATTGAGGCTAAGAAAGACCAAGTGACTTGCTCAGTTGCTAAGTATCTGAAGGCTTGATCTGAATTCAGGTCTCCTTGACTTTGGGTCCACGGCTCTGTACCTGCCATCTGGCTGGCTGCACAGCTTTCTATCTCCTCTGTGTTTAACACAGTGCCTTGGGCATACATAATATGTATACAGTTAAATGAATGAGTGAATGAATGGCCTAAGGTCATGGCCCAGGATCGGTGGGAGGTCTGACTTATTACCAAGGAGTCCAAAAGACTATTTTACTCTTCTGTGGAGCTGCTCAGAGCTGGAGGAGTCTGCCTGGAGAAGCACATTTTCTCCAGGTGGAATTGCTCTATTTATTTAGAGAATTTGACAGTAAAAGGGACCTTAACTATCAGCTAATCCAATACCCTCATTTTATGGATGAGACAATTGAGGGTTTAAATCCACATAGAAATATGACCAAGGCCCCACATCCTTTAAGACTGAAATGTAGAAATCCACATCTTGGCTGTTTTCTTCTTGTTTAAAGAACATGGTTCTTCCATCAGATGGAAAGGTTGTTCAGTGACAGATGTCCGATAAGGGACTGGGGGAAGGGCTCTCGAGACTTCAGCTAAGGGCAGAGTCTCTCAGTGACCTCAATTCGTACCCATTTTAATTCTGATTCAATTTCTGCCTGTGATTTGTGAACAGATATTCCCAGGGTGGCCCAGGAATAAAGCATCACAGAACTGCCTTAGGATATTGCAGAAGTGAAACCTTATTACCCTGCTGTCCAGGCTGACAGCAGTCTGAGGGTAGTGTTCTCAAATCTAGCACACACACACACACACACACACACACACACACACACACACACACACACACACAAACACACACACACACACACACACACACTCAGACTTGGGCAATGAAATGCCTTTACTGCCTCCTCCCATTTTCTTCAGATGCTCTTGGAGATAAGAAAAAAGGGAACAAACTATGTGCTCATCTGTAAATTATTCACTTGGTGGAATAATTATTTTTTTCTTTATTTTGTGCCCAAATCATAGGTTTCTGGAATATTCTGCTCAGAATAAAAGAACTTTTTGTATGAGATGAAAGAGTTCAGAGTCTGAATCTAAGGTCAGAAAAGGTCTTTATTATTCCTCATGAGAAAGGACTCTGCCCCGGTCGCCCAAATGGCAGCAGGGAGAGAGCAACAGGTAGAAGCCAGCCCATGGTTATATAATTTTCCAATGCAGAAATCCAACTCCCCCAACTGGCCTTCACTCTTATTGGTAGGGGGTCTGTCCCACAACCTAAGCAAGAGAAACTCTCTGAGACAAAGGACCCGGAAACATGTGGGTATCCAATGAAAGCAGTCTTAACCTTATTTGGCATATCTTCTGCTGAGTTGGCTCTGGGGGAGGGTTTCCATTGCTCTAAGCCTCAGATTGCTTGAAGGTCAGGTGACCTAACCCTAGACCTAGTGAATACTAAAGCCATTCTAGATTTGATTTTTCAGAATGGGGAAACTTCACTATAAATTATCCCTCACATTTTGATGTAAGATCTATTAACTTTGAGGGCTGACAGGATGCGAGTCTGGGCTCCTACTCCCATTTCTTTTGAAATTCTACTCATCTGTCAAACACTAACTCAGACCCCACCCACATTAAACTGTGAGCTTTTTGAGAGCAGGGACTGTTTGGTTTTTTTGCCTTTTTTTGCTCCCTCAGCATTTAGTGCAATCCCGGGCACGTAGTAGGTTGTTGTTAATGTTTGTCTCTCCTTCTGGAAGAGGACCAATGACATCATAAGGGTGATGTCTTAACTTGAGAGTAAATTGGATTTAAATGAGGCAGAGCTTGGCAAAGTCATCAGCCTCACTCTGTCCTCCAAGGTCATTGGAGTCCAGTGACAAGATAAATGCTAGTTGACTAATTATATAAAGCTCTTTCTGATTTTCCGCAGTCATAACTGACTTCTTCCTCCTCAGATTTCTCATTCTATCTCTCCTATGTACTTATAATAGCCCATTTGATATTATAGTGGTTTAGGTATATATCACCTCAATTAGACTGTAGGCTCTCTGAGGGTAGATTCATGTTTTATTTACATCTTGGAATTCCATAAGCCCTAGCCAATGTGTTGCAGATAGCAGACATTCATAATTATTTGTTGAATTGAAAGGTCTTCATCCTTATTGTTGTTGTTTGTCCTTCTGTTCTCAAAGAGGACCACAACATCAGGAAGATGATGAAAGTGAATCTAATTTAAGTGAGGCAGGGCTGTGCAAAGTCACCAGCCTCACTTTCTCCTCCGGAGCCATCTGGGTCCAGTGGCCAGATATAGATCAGAATGACTGGAGATGTCCCTTCTTCCTTATAGCAAATGGCCTGGTGTCTTTTGGTATAAACCAGGTAATGGGAAATCAAAGTGAATTACTAAAGGGCCCAGTATTATTGCTCCTTCAATCTTTTTTGAACTCCCTCTGCTTTCCCCTTCCCTGTCCTTACAAGTCAGAACAATTCAATCTGGGTGTGGTCTCATCCTGGTGAGTATTCATACTTGGCTCTGTGTCTGGACTGAGGAATTTAAGGCCATCTACTTTGTAGCATTGTTGCATTAATTTTTAAATTTTATTTTTATTGATAGCTTTTGTTTTTATATTGCTTTCATTTCCAAATATAGGTCTCCTCTCTCCCTAACCCAGTGAACCATTACTTGGAACTAAAGTTAAAAAAAGGAGAGGAAAAAATAAGTTCAGTAAAACCAAAAACCGCATCGTCAGGGCAGAATGGTACTATATATAGCATCTCACACCCATAGTTTTCCGCCTCTGGAGAGGGGGAGGGAGTTACTGAACTGATTTTGCTCTGTTCTTTTCAGTAGTTCGGTATTCCCAGTGTCTTAGTGTACGGAAAGTAATCTCTGGCTCTCATTGAATCTGAAGGAGCAATGCTATTGGAGGAGCAGAAAAATTGGCCTTGCCAGTTGAGTATGTTCCAGTATGTTCCCAGGCAGTAACTGGCCGTTGGGGAAGGATCCAGCTTTTACTTCTTGAGGAGGAGGGGATTTTCTCTCCCCTGCACCCCAAATGTTGGCCCTGGCATTTAGCAACAGAACTATTCAACAAGAGGTAGACAACCCATTTAACAGGTAAAGAGAGTTTGAACAGAAAGGGTGCTACCTGAAGATCATAGGATTAAAACTGACAATCAGGGCAGGTAAGGGACTTTTCTGAGTAGAAGAGCTAATGAATTTTTTAAAAATTTATTTATTTTATTTATTTGGTCTTTTTGGAAGGGGAAAGGCAGGGCAATTGGGGTTAATTGACTTAACCAAGGTCACACAGCTAGTAAGTGTTAAGTGTCTGAGGTCACATTTGAACTCAGGTCTTCCTGAGTCCCAGACTAGTGCTGTATTCACTGCGCCACCTAGCTGCCCCGCTAATGAATTATTTATTTAAAAAAATTTTTTTTCTCTTTTTTAAAATCTTAAGAAATCGAGGACAGCTCCATCGAACAGTGAGTAGAGCACCAGCCTCGGAGTTAGGAGGACCTGAGTTCAAATTAGGCTTCAGACACTTAACACTTACTAGCCATGTGATCTTGGGCAAGTCACTTAAACCCAATTGCCCTGCCTTCCCCCCTCCAAAAAGCACCCCCATACACACAAAAGACAACCCCCGCTCCAAATCTTAAGAAATCAGAGAGGACATGTGTCCTCAGGGAAGGAAGTTCTATGTGGGAACTTAATTAAAGTGATAAGAATGACCATGCATTTTAGGTGGAAAAATGTTTTCCTCTTTTCATCAAAATCTTAAGAAAGCAGAGAAGATGTGTCCTTAGGGGACAGGGCCCTATTCAGACATCTAGTTAAAGTGATAGATATGGTCATTCATTTCAGATGACCCATTCTTAGGGTGCTGAGGCAGAACACTTAGATGTGCACAATCAAGTTGCAGAATATGTTTTTAATACTTATCTAAGGCTGGCTAATACTCAGGGTAGAGAGGTGCTGGGAGATAGTAAAGTCAGAGGAGCAGTTATTCATCTAGCCTCAGTAGATCAATAATAATCATAGCTAGTATTTATATAATGCTTTTAGTTTTGCAAAGAAATGTACAGATTTGATACTACCAGAGTGCTAGGTGGTATTATTATCCCAGTTTTACAGATGAGGAAACTGAAGCAGATGGAGGTTAAGTGATTTGCCCAGGGTCACCTAGCTAGTAAATATCTGATGTTGGATTTAAACTTATATCTTCCTGACTCCAGGTCTAGCACGATATCCACTGTATCATCTAGCTGTCTGGTATTGATGGAGCATGCCTCAATCCTGGGATCCAACAACTAGAGACATCCTGAACCTTGGCTGTTGTGGTCATCCAAGGGACTTCTGTTGGCTGGGGTTCTTATAGTGGAGAGTAATCCTGCCAGGAGTTCCAGCAGGATATTTGTGGTCAGAGAGGCTACAAAGATGATCAGTGAAGTCAACTCTCAGAACAGAAGGGGTTTCAACACTGGGGGGATTTGGACACTAATGCGCTAATAACTGGGCAGCTATGGCTAGATGACAAAGGCTTTTTATGTCCTCAAATCTTGGAAAAATGCAGCAGTTGCTCTTATACAGAGACCTTGGAGGGGCAAAGGAGTTACTTAACTTGGGTGACACTCTTCCATAATCTGCATGTATGCAAACTACTAGATCTCATATTTAGAACTCTGTGGTCCTGACAGACAGCACCACATTCAAAGAGATGGAGTTAAAATAGTGACAGTTTGTTCTTATGACTTTGGAGCTGTGAGGGCTGGAGGATCCTCAATCATCTCTAATCTGGACTGCTAAAGCCAAGTACTCTACAGCACTGAGAAGTAAAGAGACTTGGCCAAAGTCACATTGTCAGTATATGTCATAGGCAGAACCTGAGCCCACGTCATCATGACCCAGAGAGCTGGACTAGACAATGTCTACAATTCTATGAATACAAAGATACTGGAGTGGTTTGCCATTTCCTTCAACTCATTTTACAGATGAGGAAACTGAGGCTAACATGTTTAAGTAACTTGCCCAGGGTCACACAGCTATTGTGTCTGAGAAGGTCAAAGTAACCCAATAGAATTTAGAGGAAAATATAAATGCTAGGCCTTAGCAGTCCAGATTAGAGATGATTGAGGGTAAAATAAAATACAGATAAAAATACGAAAATAAAGCTGTCTCTGCTTTCTTCCCCTCCCCCCAATATATTTATTATTTATTTATTTTTAACATTCTTTTCTTTTTAAATTTTGAGTTCTAGGTTCTCTCCCTCCCTCTTACCCCTTCTCTATCCAATGAGAAGGCACACAATATAACATTATACACGTGAAATGTTGTAAAACATTTCCATATTAACCATATCACCAAAAAAGTAAAAAAAAGAGAATGCAAGAAAATTATGCTTCAATAGGCACTCAGAGCTCATCAGTTCTCTCTCTGTAGGTAGATAGCATTTTCTCATCATGAGTCCTTTGCAATTGTCTTGAATCATTGTATGGATCAGAGTAGCCAAGTCTTTCACAGTTGATCATCATTACATACATTGCTGTACAGTGATCTCCTGGTTCTTTTCATTTCACTTTGCATCAGTACATATAGATCTTGTCATGTTTTTCTGAAACCACCCCCCTCATCATTTCTTATACCACAATAGTACTCCATCATAATCATATACCATAGCTTGTCCAGCCATTCCCCAACTGATGAACATCCTCTTCATTTACAATTCCTTGCCACCACAAAAAAGAATTGCTATGAATATTTTTGTACATATGTGTCCTTTTCCTTTTCCTTTTATTTCTTTGGGGTACAGATCTAGTGGTGATGGGGTACAGGCTCTGGGAAC
The DNA here is from genome assembly GCA_028646515.1 of Pseudochirops corinnae. Classification (NCBI taxonomy): domain Eukaryota; kingdom Metazoa; phylum Chordata; class Mammalia; order Diprotodontia; family Pseudocheiridae; genus Pseudochirops; species Pseudochirops corinnae. Next base: position 225,388,080 of record CM053586.1, read on the forward strand.
CCCCTGCAACTCTCCTTGAATCTTCCCACTGGATGAGGAATGTGCCTGAGGCCATAAGTCTTTCATCATCACTAGACCCAAACCTCTGTTACTAGCCTAGCCCTCCATTGTCCAGCTACTTCCCACCCTTGATCCTCCTAAAATATCTATACCCAAATCTGTTACTCAGTCCCCTCAAGATCCTTCTTAGACTCCTCCTCGAGATCATCCCCAAACTCCTCCTCTAGACCACCCCTAAGTCTTCCCACCATCTTTCTGTATATAAGCTCCATCTTGTCTCTATAAGGTTGCCAAGAATTATCTAGCGCAGACTCACTCTATATCAGATTATTCTGGTCAGCTTGTCCAATGCAAGCATTACAGATACCTAGGCTCCTTAAGAGTCTACCAATTATGGTGAACTTTTAAAAAACTTTGCTTTACTTTGACTGAGAGAAGATTTGAGTCGAATTCATTTGTCAGGACCAGGAGTGTTGGTATCTTGGGGTCTTGCGTACCCCTAAACCTTAAACTTCAACAGTGGGATTGCTGAATCAAAGAGTATGCATGATTTTATAGCCCTTTGGGCATAGTTCCATATTGTTCTTCCAAATGGTTAGACCAGTTCACTATTCCACCAACAGTTCATTAATGTACTCATTTTCTCTCATAGTCTCTGCTTTCAAGAGGCTTACGTTTTATAGGGAGAGAAAACATGTACAGATATAAGCTTTTACAGAATAAATACCAAATAAATCCAAAGTAGTTGGGGAGGGAGTCAGAGTATGGCAAATTTTTTTAACAACTGACCCTCTGGAAAAATAATGTATACATGACAGACTTTTAACTTTAATCTGCATTATTAAGATTTTCTCCACCACTTTCTTGAGTCTAGACAATCAATAAAACAATCAAGCCCTGGGATTTTGAAGGTGTAAATGCCCACGCTAAAAACCAAACAATCAGTTCCTGTTGACCCATGAGAGCTGGCACCAGCAAATATGGGAGGGAGGTCACTAGCAGCTACTTGGGGATTGGGAAACCTTCATGCAGGAAGTGGTTCTTAAACTGTGACTTGAAAAAAGGAAGAGATTCTACTTAAGCAGACAAGATGAAGGGAGTGTACTCCAGGCATGAGGGACAGATAGCCAGCGTAAAGAGACAGATAAGAGATGGAGCTCTTTGTGTGAGGAATCACAAGAGGGCTTGTTTGGCAGGAAGGTAGAATGTGGTGAGGAAAGTAATGTATAATGAAGCTAGAAAGGTAAATTGGGGCTAGGGTGGGAAGGACTTTAAAGGTCAGAAGAATTTCTTTTTATCCTATAGGCAAAAAGGAGCCAGCCTTTACTGTGTAAGGTTACTTTGTAATAGGAGCTGTACAGAGTCAGGTTTGTACTTGAGCAGAATGGGGCTTTGCACAAGTTCAGATCATACAAGATGAAGGTACCCATGTAGGTGACTCCAGGGACCTGCTTTTGGGAGAAGGCATTAGGCATTCAACTCACCATGCAAGCCTCTTTCCTTTACCTTCAGAGTTGAAACAGGTTGTATCTTTAAAACTAACAGATTGGGACAGTTGCTCAATTCTTTCTGAGGGCATTTTGGGAAGGGTGGAGGAGGAGGAGGTCGCTCAAGGTCCTCTTCACCTCCACTATGTGCTATGCACTGAGCTGTGTGGGAGTAAGGGTCACGTCACCTGCCCCCTTTGGCTGTGTGGCCCCTAGAATCACAGTTGAGATAGCGGTCTTTTTGTTTGTCCTTTTCATTTCTAGGTGCAGGCGGTAGAGTCCCTGGACCCAGGAGCATGAGCCCTTGTGACCTTGAAGTCAGGATTGCAAGTCTCAGGTTGCTGTTAGCCCAGCTGAAAAGCTAAGAATCCAGGGTGTCTGAACCTCCAGTCCAAGGGAGGCTTTGGACTTGGTTGGACTATGCTATATAGGAACTGAGTTAAACTGTGAATCTAATTCTCCTCTCCTCAGAGACTAAGAAGGTATGAGGGGGAGGTTATGCCTCCCAGGTGTTTAGGGGGTCAGTGTTTATATGTTTACTATTGTTATACCTTTGAAGTAAATGATTTCTTTGTAAAAATTAATCTTTTAAATGGCTTAATGGAACTGGGGTGCAAGAGACCCCTAAAATTGAGGGGAATGATATTGGTGGGGTTTGAGCCAAGGGCAGAGACTAGACACTCCCAAAGGCCCTTAAAGATACTGAAGAACCCTGAGGGAGGGGTAAAACGTGACACACCTAGCCTTCAGGCAGTGGAGGCCAAGGCAATCACTGTTTTCATGGAATGGGTGGGAGTGTAGAAAAACCTGAGGCAGGCGGGGATACCAATTAAGAATTCATTGGTATGAGATGTTCTAGTGATATGAGAACTCATATGGCAAAAGGTCCTCAACAATCCAGTAGAGTGGTAAAAAGGGCCAAAACTAAGGTGGTGGCTCTGTGAGAGGTGAGGAAGGACAGAATGTAAGACAGGTTGTGGAGCCTGAAATGGCAGGGGAAGGACTTCCTTCACCGGATTTCCCTTCTGCCCTGTGGCTCCAAGGTTTCTCTTGGCCTGAGATTTCTGTTTCTCTTCTGTGTCTTTTGTCCTTAGTTTCAGGTGCTGGCAGTCATCCCTACCAGACCTGGAGTTTGAGCTGTGACAGCCTTGGAACTAGGCTTCCAGACAGGATGTTGCAGCCAGCCAGCTTGGCAGGGAAACTCAGAGAAGCCAGGGTGTCTAAAGGAAGTTTGAACTCAGAATTTGGGATTGCCTTCTATATAAATTGAGCTAAGTTATGAACCTAATCTCCTTCCCTTCCCCAGAGACTGAGGTGGTACAGGTATGAATTGGGGGAGTGAGTTTATTTATTTGAAATTATACTTTTTGAAATAAATATTCCTTTGTAAAAGTTAAATGGTTAAATGGAACTGGGTTCAGGAGACCACCCCTATACTATACCATCAGTGGGGGTTAGAGTCATTTGCAAAGAGCCTAGACACCTCCATACCCTTTAAGGGTGCCAGAGAATCAAATGCATGAGGATAGGGGAGATAGAGACCATATGGTACTTTGCCTGTTAGAAGGCCTAAGAACTGCATTTCAAAAGCAAGTAAATTATCAGAAAATTAGGGAATTTACTCAGAGAGAAAAGGAAAACCCTGCCCTCTTCCAGGACCTAGTGTTAGAAGCTTTTTAAAGGTATATGAATTTAGACCCTGACTCTATAGAAGAGACAGCAATCTTTAACATGTTTTTTATTAATCAGTCTGCCCCAAATATTAAGAGGAAACTGCAGAAATTGGCAATGGGACCCCAAACACCTCAGGCCCAATTACTGGAGATGGCCTTTGGAGTCTTTAACAACAGAGACATAGTTGTAGCAGAGGAGAAAGTACAAAGGGAACAAATCAGAGACAGACAACATGCTCATTTTTTGGTTGCTGCCATGGCCAGGAAAACACCCCTCCAGGGCATCCCCTTGGAGGAAACCCAGTCACCTGAGCAGTGGGGAAGTCTGCTTTCAATGTCACAAGGAGGGTCACTGGTCCAAGGAGTACTCCTCCAGGGCTCCCCCCCCAGAGCGAGCCGAGGAACCATCACCTCTAGAACCATGCCCATCTGACCAGGAGGGACATTGGAGGAAGGATTGTCCCTGAGGTTGGAAAAGTGGTAGAGCCACCTCCCAGTACCCTGTCCTCCAGTCTTCTCAAGACTTGGAGTGACAGGGAAGCCTGGGGCTTGGCAGTGCTCCCACTTTCTCCATCTCTCACTGAACTCTGGGCAAGCATGGAGGCTGAAGATAAGGTTACCCACTTTATTATGGCTAAGTTCTCTGTTCTAACCAATTGGTTCTACTCTCCCTTTGACCAGTGAGGTCAGGGACATCAAAGGGGAAACTAAGAAATGTCTCCAGACATACCCAGTCCCCTGCCTACTTGAGGATCTATTGTTTGAATGCTCCTTCCTTATGTTCTCCTCTAATCTTGTCCCCTTGTTGGGAAGGGACCTGTTGGTGAAATTGGGAAGGCAATTTTCTCTAGTTAAGCCTACCAGATCTCCCCACGTTCCCCTGGAAGTGTAAGAGATAGTTGAGTCAACTGTTTGGGATCTGGGAAGTCCTGAATGAGCTACTTCTGCCACCCCAGCATTTATTTGACTCCTAGATCCTAAAGTGTCCCCCCACTGTGGTCTATATCCAATTAAGCTCAAGTTCTGGGAGGAACTGCAACCATTAATTGCTAATCAAGGCCTTGACTCACTTTGTCTAGAGTGGGACCCAGACCAGGTAAAAGCTTTTGAGACTTTGAAACTAAATTGACTACCACTCCAGCATTAGCTTTACCCAATCTAGAAAAATCTTTCACTCTCTATGATGATGAAAGGGGAGGACAGGTTTTGGGAGCTATTGCCAGTTTTTGAAAACTATTAGACTCTGTGGCTGTGGCTGCTACTGCTTCCCATGTGCTAAATGTCCATGGAACAATTTGGAAAGGAAGGGGATATCTGATAGTGTTTTGGTCTTGCTATAATCATCTTTAATTCCAACCAAGAAAATTGTCTTTTATACCAGGGAAATTGTCCTTTATAGTTTTTTGTGCCTGTTTAGTCTTTGTTTGCTTAATCTCCTTGCCAAGTTTGTCTCTCCAGGATTCAAGCCATCAACCTCCAGATCACTCAGGCTATACCAACCTCTGACTGAATCCAAGTTCTCCAGCCCAAAGGACCTGGCATCAGCCATGTTCCAGAGTCTGACCCCTTGAATGTGAAGAATGACCCCTTGAACAGGACTCAGAGAGGCAGGGACAGCTCTATGCCCTCTGCCAGCAGGAAGCACTTTCAGAAGCTGAGACCTTCACCCTTTACCTCAAAGGAATTTGGGTCCCATTTGTTTGAGGGGAGAATGATGTGGTACAGACTCTGGGAACCCCCTTGAGCTCTCTTTGAATCTTCCCACATGAGGCATTTGCCTGAGGCCATAAGCCTTTCTTTATAGCTAGGCCCAAATCTCTGTTACTAGCCTAGCCCTCTGTTGTCCAGCTACCTCCCACCCTTGATCCTCCCAAAATATCTATGCCCAAATCTGTTACCCTTAAATTAGCCTAGCCCTCCATTGTCTGTCATCCCCAGGTAGCCTCCAGCTATTTCCCACCCTTAATCTCTCATTACTGGAGTCTGACCTCATTTGACAACTCTTGAAGACCCCCCCCCCCCAAATTCCTCCTCTAGACCACCCCTAGAACCCTCCCACAATCTTTCTGTATATAAGCTCCATCTTGCCTCCACGAGGGAGCAGACAATTATCTAGTGCAGACTCACTCTGTGTCAGATTATTCTGGCCTGCTTGTCTGATGCAAGCATCATAGATACCTAGGCTCCTTAAGAGTCTACCCATTATGGCTAACTTTTATTAAACTTTGCTTTACTTTGACTGAGAGAAGACTTGAGTTGAATTTATTCAGCAGGATCTGGCATGTTGGTATTTTGGGGTCTCACACACCCCTAATCCTTAAACCTCAACAACATAACTGTCCTTCAGGCAGTGGAGACCTGTAGTCAGTGTTACACATCAAAAGAACAGCCCATTAAAAAGTTAGAAATTTAAAATTTGTTTTTTACATGCAACTGGGAAATAAGATAAACAGGCACTGAGGTATAGAAATCCATCTTGCCCTACTAGAAAGTTTAGGGGGGTGATGGGGGAGAATATAAGAGAGAACAGATTGGGAGAAGGGGTATTCAGTAGGCTTGCTATTTTGGGGTAGGGGTAGGGGAAAGACTGAGAGAAAAAAATTATAACTCAAAATCTTGTGGAAATGAATGTTGAAAACTAAAAATAAATACATTTTTAAAAAAGTTAGAAATTCAGTCTATCATCTGGATTTTATTCAATAGAGTAGGATAGAATCAATATTTAGAAACATTTTTTTTCTAGTGAGGGGCTCTTTTTTTAAAGATAAGTTTTTATTGGTATTTTCTGTTTTTTTACATTACTATAGTATATCTTGTATCCCTTCTCCTTTCCCTCCTAGGGAATCATCCCTTATAACAAATAGTATTTTTTTTTAAGAGGAAAGGAAAAAAAAGTCAGCACAATTGATCAATACATTGAAAAAATTTGAAAACATGTACACATACCTTTGGACTTCCCACTTCCACAAAGGGGTAGGTTGAGGTATTGGGAGGCTCTTAAATAAGAACCAAAGAGCCCCTCAAAAAGCAAAGACAAATCCCCCAAAATATCAAATCCAAACTTTCTATTACAATGTGAGTTGACTAAATTTCCCCCCCTGGATCTGGATTGAAGAACAGTAAAATACAAACAGAAACCAAGGGGTCAAGACGCTCCTCTGAGTGGATAAACTACAGACTGGTATTATAAAAGGCAAAGGGGAGTCATGATAATTATTGCAGTGGGAGGGAAATCCTGAGCCATCGGACTTCAGTCTTGTGTGCCAGGAAAGCAAAACTGGCCCACCTAATTGCTGTGTGCAATGGCTTCATTTGGTGGCTTAGCTGGGTGGAGCTCGGCTTGGGGAAGAGACGTTCATTTTTAGCTACCTTACCAGATTGCTAATTTTCGCTGTGGAGGCATAAATCAACATAATAACTATAATCGTAGGATAAGGAGGCAGTAACTCTGGGACAACTAAGGCTACTGCTGCCATTTGGCACATTCTACCTGATATCTCTGGTTAACACTGAGAAGTGACTGGAGAGGATCAGTGAAATAGAAAACATTTCATTCTTGTCTTCAGGGATAGCATTATTTGTCAGGATAGACTCTCAGATTTGAGGTGGAGCTGTGATTTTACCAATCCCATTGTTCATGGTAAGGAATTATGGGAAAAGGGAGTCATCTACATCTAGTGAGTTTTCGAATTTCAATCAGGACCTCGACCCCATGCTAATTTGACAGCTGTTCATGTACATGTGTCTCAAATGAGAATTGTAATGGACACTACTCTCAACTTTTGGTTTAATTTGGTTCAGAAATGTATCCTGTGGAGAACTTCATTGCTGTCGATAGCCGAAACCAGAAACTACATAGCCATATGGTGGTTATTCAAGGTGCAGAACGAGAACTACATTTTTGGACACATCCAATATGGGAATTCATTTTGCTTGACTCTATTTGTTTGTTACAAGAGTTTTCTTTTCCTCCCTTTTTTTTTTAATGGAAAGGATAGGGTGGTTGATGAAAGAGAGAGGCACTAGTTTTAGGGGTACCTCCTCTCTTTTTTGTTTGAAGGGGTCATTGAAGCATTTTTAAAAATTCACAGAAGAGAACAAAAAGGTCAGAAGGAAACAGACAAAAATGGCAGTTTTGAGAGTCATACCTTAAATTCATTATATACTTAAAGGAAAAATGAGCTGAATGTAATGGAGATTCTTAGTTTTATATACAATCCACTTTTTCTGTTTTCCTTTGTATATGGAAAAATTAATTTTTTTTATTAACTTCAGAATTTTTTTTAACGTATCTATTATCTACAGCAAAGGGGACAAGTAAACCTGAGCTAATAGCTGCTATTTATACTAACATTTTTTTTACAAAGCATTTTAGAAGGTATTGTGGAGTAGTGTATAGGGAACTTCTTAAAGGTTTAGTGACCCTGGGCAAATGACTTAACTTTTCAATGCCCTAGGCAACTCCTTAAAGACTAAGTTGAAGAAAAGGGGCCCATCTGCATTGGTAGAGAGAGTTTCCTCTATCAGTGAAATCACTGATAAATATTATTTAGTGAAATATGTGTTTTTAGTGAAATATATGTTTCAGTTACCATGTGAAGTCTATCACCATTCTCAGGAGGTGAGTAGCATGTTTCACGATTAGTCCTCTGTAATTATGGTTGGTCATTGATTTTATCAGCATTTTTTATCAGTCTTTCAAGGTTATTTTTCTTTACAATATTGTTGCGATTGTATATTTTTATTCTGGTTCTGATTGTCACTGCATCACTTCATACGAGTTTTTCCATCTTTCTTTGAAACAATCCCCTTCATAATTTTTATAGCACAATAATATTCCATTACATTCATATACCATAATTTGTTCACCCTTTCTCTAATTGATGGGGACATGCTGTTGGTTTACAATTCTTTGCCATCATAAAAAGAGTTGTTTTAAATACTTTTGTACATATGTATTCTTTTTTTCTTTCTTTGATCTCTTTGGGATATTAGCCTAGTTGTTATATTGCAGGGCTAAAGATTATAAGCCATTTATTAACTTTTGGGACACAACTTCAAATTGTTTTCTAGAATAGCTACATCAATTCACAGGCCAGGAGCATTTTGCATGAAATTCTCCTAAATGGTGGACAGAATTTGACCTTGTATGACTGAGTGACGGTTGGAGCTGGTGAGAGTGCTTTGAAGAGGAGATATTCTTCATTCCTTCTTTGTGAGTTACTTGTTACAGATTCTCTTTAGAAATTACTCCATATAGAAGAGAGACAAAGACTCTCCTACAAACATTGCCTCCTCAACATATTCCTTATTTCCAGCTTGCCTTCTTAGAAACTTTAGGGAATTAGATCCTCTCTTTTAGTTGAACCTGACCTCATCTCATACTTCTTTAATGCGCTCATTTATTCTTATGTATTTTCTGATATATTCTAATCTGTATAACTTCTCTACTTTCTGTTTGCTATTTCCTTGGATAAATGGGTTTATTTTCTATTCACTAAACGTGGTGGTCTTTTGTGTAACCATTGTTTGGTGGGAAGGAACCAAGCTGGTGGGTGTGTTTGTGATACCTCTCTCCCTCCCTTTTAAGACATTAGCCAGAAGACTTATGTGAACTGATGCAAAGTGAAGTAAGCAGAACTAGGAAAACATTGTACACAGTTATGGCATTATTGTAACAATGATCAAATGTGAATGACGTAGCTACTCTGATCAAATCAAAGATCCAAGACAATTCCAGAGGACTCACGATGAAAAATGCTACCCACTTCCAGAGAGAATTGATGAACTATGATAGCAGACTGAAACATACTTCTTACACTTTCTCCAAGCTTCTTGCACTTTCTTGTTTGTTTTTTTTTTTTTTGCAACATGGCAAATACGGAAATATGTTTCGTATGACTTTACATATATACTTTATATCATCATATTTGCCTTCTCAATGGGTGAGGGAAAAAGAAAATTTGATAACAAAAATTTTAAAACCCTGAATATTAAAATGAAGATGAATAAATAAATAAAGGAGCAGTGAGAAATAGCCAGGAAAGCAACTTTTTGTTCTGAATCAATTCCACCCCTAGATTAGCAAAAATTTAGGGGAGCAGATAAATATGATTTTAGTTTGGTACCCCTCTCTGAGGAAAGCAGAGTTGCTTACGTCATTGTCATCTGTCACCCTTTGAGAGGGAAAAGATTATTTGCTTAAAATATGTCCTGCAAATGTTCATCAAGTCCTGAAAAAAGTCATTTTTTCATTTGACTGAAATGACTTTTTGGTGCATTCCCCCAAAATGTGAGGAACTTCCTCTTCCCATTCCATTTCCTCAGTTAGATCTCATTCTAAATATCTCCAAGTGACAACATATTTGTGGCCAAATTACACAAAGGGAGAGATACCCAGCTGGATTCTGACAAAGAAGAAGAGGACTGCTAAGGAAGAAAGTTCTCAACTAGTTTTCTAGAACTTTAGATAGTTGAAGATATAGAATATCCATTATTTTCAGAAGTTATTAATGGAGGTGTAATGGTATCTTAAGAGAGAGAGTTCAAGCTCAGGCACTTTCTGCACAGAATCTGAGTCTGTGCTTGAGCATAAGATGATAGGCCAGAATGACACAATTGACTGGAGCAAAGGGGAATTGCTTTGTTGTGAAACCCTATCTCCCATCTGAGGCTGCTCTCCAACGCCTTCTTCAGACCTATTTAGTTTTGTCTGCCTATCAGTTTGTTCTGTTTAGGCAGAAGAAAACCTGGTGTTACAAAGACAAGATCTGCTACAAGCTCTATCAGCAAACCAAAGCATTTGAATGTTCACTCAGCCCTGAAAAAACCCCAAACATTTGAAATATGAATTTCTTTATTTCTCTGAAGCTGTTCTAGCCCATAGGAAGGATTTATTCATATGGGGAAGAATTTGGGGGGGAAAAGGCTGAAAGGAAGGACGTGAAGATTACTGCCCTCCATTATTATTTTCTTTCCCTTTCTTTTAGCCCCAGCTATGAGAGTCTCTGATGAAAGACTCAAATCATTACACACCAGCTCCTTTATGAGGTTTCCCAGGGCACCATATTGTGTCAAAAACAGCAGTCAAGCAGCAAATTAGGGGGCTGTCTTCCTGAAGTCTCACTGCATTAATAATAATAGCAAAAAGGTGAGAGTGACACTCTTTAGACCCAAATTGCTCTGATCTTCTGATTTAGAGCTAACATGAAAATCACAGCTTTTTGACAATACAAAAGGGGAAAAGCCATTTCAATTGCCACAACACTGTTTTTATTTTGGTAACAGGAAACCCCCTCCCCCTATACTATCTTGCCAATACCCCTAAACACCCTACTCAGAAAGCAACATATATTTAAATTTCCTTTCCAATCTACTGCTAAGAGGGCTATAGCACTTTAATTTTTCCTCCTTCCTTACCAAATGTTACCAGCTGGAATCAGCTCCCAGGGGGTATAGCATATATAATATAAGCAATGGTGGTCGAGGGTCCATAGATCACTCTAGGGACAGGCATAAAATCAGAGCCCCTGCTCCTACAGAGAATTATGGAGGGAAATTGTTTCCCATCCATCATGTCAGCCTTCATAGGCAGCCACATGCAGATGGCATTCGACATAGCCTGGGATATTGGGCTTAATGTATTTATTGTGGAGGCATCTTATTTGCTTGTTAAACATCAATGAGTGACAGGAAATCTGTCATTGAAGGCCTCACAGAAAAAACTATGCAAAAATCATGGAAAATTAATTATATGGCTCCCTTTTATTGTCTGTAAAGGATGAAAACAATATAAGCCATTTAACTATGCAAGAGAACACAGTGTTCTTTAGTGAAGGGAAAGAGGAAGGTAGAGTTGCATGGGCATCTGTTCGTCATCTATGTCTATTAAGTATTTGTTTTTCCGTAGATTTTTTAATGCCTCAGAGCTAAAATAAATACATGAATTTAAATTAATCCCCTCCATTCCTGAATGCCCTACACTTTGCAGCAAATATCACCTCAGCCCTGTAAAGATCCATTATTTCTCATCTGTTTGCTTAATTCCTCCACTGACAGAGATCATTTCAACCTCTTATTAGATGAACTTTTATCTCCCCCTTCCCAATCTCTCCCTGCCTGGTGGCCAACTGGGTAATGAGCCTTTCCCAAATTAGCTAAGTTGGTCCTCAGATGATATACAAGTAGTCAGTTGCTGGGCCCATCCCGGATCCCTTTTCCAACTTCGTAGGATCTTCCACAGGACATATCTCCAATGGGCTAGAGAAAGTTTTGATTTCTTACACAGAATTCCTTTTTCTTTTAAGAATTTTAACCAAGAGGAGATAGCATGGGAAAGAAGGGTTGGGTCAGAACCAGGATAACTTAGATTCAAGTTAGCTAGTCACTTTACTAGACAATTCCTGTGAAGGAAATCTCCTTGCCAGGAGTTCCCTTTGGATGAAATGACAGGACATAACCTCCTGTCTCTCTAAATAGTAATTTTAACAAAGCCTCATGAAGTTTTAAAAACAGATTTTACTAGATTCCGTGCAACATGGCAAGCTGTACATGGACCTAACTGAGATTTTCTGATGAGTCTATGATGTATGAATACCTGGCTTGCATTATGTCTGAGTGTTATCCCATGAACACAAGATCATTACCGAATCAGGAAGACATTAATGGAGGACCAAAACACAACTAAAGATTGGCTATTAGACTTTGACAATCACTTCTACAGTTACCAGGCATTGTCAGAGTCCTTTTATAAGATAATGACTCCATAGCAAATGATATTAAGCCCTCCTCTGTATTTCTTTACTACCTTTCCCCCCAAAGTTACTATAAGAAATATTCCATGGCCAATTATCCTCCACGTGAGAGACATCTTTTTAAAGTAGAGTCATAGAGATAGGCAGTTAAGAGCAGGAGGCAAGTATACGACCTTGAAGTTCTAAACCTCAGTCTAAGGCTTGATACCTAAATACACATATATGTATATGTATGGACATACATACATATATATACATATTATCTAACAATTCTTTCTAGATATCTATAGAAATATATATCTGTAGATGGATCTATATAAATATCTCTGTGTCTATATTTACCTTTCTTTATATGTATGGAGAGAGAGAAGAGAGAGAGAGAGAGGAGAGAGCTTAGAAGTCCTATTCTGATGCCTCACTGTGATGACCCTGAGTTCTTGAAGGTTATGCCAACTCTGGCAGATTCAGTTGTTTCTCTGAAGACCAGCCTATCTAAATTTGTAGAGATTCACAACTAGGTTGGATGTAAGAGTGAATTTTAACTGTAGTAGCTCTAGAAGACTATCTAATGAATTGTAGCAGAGTTGTAGTCTGAATTGACAGAAGGAGTACCCACAGAAATAAATTCAAAGATGCTTTCAATATTGAAATATTAACACCCTAAGATTTACAAAGCACTTTCCTTAGAGGAACCCTTTAAAGTAGGTAGTAAAAGTATTATTCCCACTAAACAGATGGGAACACAAGCTAAAGAAATCCTAAATGTTTTGCCTAATGTCATACTGCACTTCCTCATATAATAATAGTACACACATTTGAATAACATTAAAGTTTATAAAATATTTCTCTCAAAGCCCTGGTAAGAAGATATTGTAGTATATAATTGTTATCCACATTTTATAGATGAAGAAACGGAAGTTCGCAGAAGAGAGTTGCCCAGGGTCATCTTATAGGTAAAAACTCTTGGTGCTATGACTTCTGATTTAGTCTTCTGACTCCATACAGAGTACTTTTTCTACTATACAATTCAGGAAGGTGGCTTAGGGAACTCCATCCAGCCCACTCTTTTTTCTCCTGAGGAAATTGAAGTCAGAGACGACATTATTTACTCTAGTTCACACAAATTAATCACAAATTGGGATTTAGAAACCAGATCTCCTCTCCTGTTGGATACCTTCTCTTGTCTCACTTTTTGTGGCATGGTTATCCTTATTTAGTAGCAAGGGTCTCCTCCTACTGGTCTGACTGTTTCTTAGTCTCCTTTTCTGGAACATCTATATCCTGTCCCTTAAATGTGGGGATCCTCCAAGGATCCTTCCTGGGCCTACTTCTCTCTTCATCCTCCTTGTTGGTGATCTTTTCAATCCCATATATTTAGTGATCATCTCTATTAAGATGAATCCCAAGTCTAAATTGCCTGTTACAAAACCAATGGCCAATTACAATGTGTTTCTTCCTGGAAGTCCTATACATTTTTCAACTGATCAGCAAACATTTGTTAAATGTATACTATGTGTCAGGTACTGGGGAAATGCTGTGTGCCAACGGAAAAAAGTCCAATTTGGCTATACCACAAAAAGTGTGAAAGGGAGTAATGTATCATGAAGCTAGAAAAGTAGCTTGCTGTCAGGTGGTTAAAGGCTTAGCTACTGAACAACAGGTCTTTGCATTTGATCCTAGGAGTGACAGAGATCCACTGGAGTTTCTTGAACAGAGGAGTGACATGTCAGACCTGTACTTTAGGAAGATCACTTTGCCAACAGGCAGGAGGATGAACTGGAGAGGGGAGAGACTGAAGGCAAGGAGCTCAATTAGGAGGGATGTATAGGGTCTGAACCAGTGATTTATAGGTATAGGTAGTTCCCAGATGAGGAAACACCTATTACCAATCTATGCTTCAATCTTCGTCTGCAATTTGGAGGATTAAAAAGTTGCCCAAGATGCTGAGAGGACTTGCCTAGGGCCATGTATGTGACTTCTGTCACTGTACGTGACAGAAGGACTAGAACATGGGTCTCAGTTCCAAGGCCAGCTCTCTATCCATTACACATACTGCCTTTCATAACAACTAGGAAGCTTTTATAATGCTCCATATAAGAGGTGATGAGCACCTGAACTAGAGTAGTGGTAGCTGCCATGAGTAGAGAGAAGGGGATAGATATGAGAGATGCCATGGTGATAAAATAAACAAGACTGGGCAATTGGTTTTATGTGTGGGGTCAAGGAGACTAAGCGTCCAGAATGCCTCAGATTATAGACATAGGTGATGGGAATAAGTAAGGAATTTATTAAGTGCACAAAGGACTGTGACAAGCCCTGTACATACAAACAGAAAAGACAGTTCCTGATCTTCAGGAGGTCACATCTTAATGGGGAAAGCAATTCATAAAATAAGTACCATATAAAGGACCAAGTAGTCTCTGAGTTCCGGAGCAAAAAAAAGATAGTGTGTCTCCTGCAACGATGGTGGTACCTTCAAAAGAAATCGGGACGTTTGTAAGGTTTTGTGGGGGAAAGATAACGAATACCGTTTCTGACACTGAGTTTGAGATGCCTGCAGGACATTCAACTTGAATTGTCCACTAATAACAATAACTAACATTTCTACAGCACGTTAAGGTTTGCAAAGTGCATTAATGGCCCTGGAAAGGACTTTGGAGTTCATCGAGCCCACTCTCTCACTGTACAGGTGGGGAAACCGAGGCACAGAGAAGTTGTGACTTGCCCAAAGTCACACAGGAAATATCCGAGGCAGTGCTTGAACCCAGCCAGGTCTTGCTGAGTCCAGGTTCTGTACTCGTCCCGTTGCACCGTCCTCTTAGTGAAGCGGAATTGAATTTATGCACCCGGAAATCATCTGCATTGACGTCGTTGCTGAACTCGCGGAAGCTGATGAGGCCACAGAGAGAGGGACGGTGAAGAGAAAGAGAGACGCTCAGGAAACGGCCTGGGAGACCCCCAGAGTTGAGGGAGTCCGCTTCGTAGCTTCCTGCACTCCAAATAGAGAACTGCTCTCGCCTGTCCTAACCTTTTCCTTCTGAGGGCCTATTCCCCACGCTCCACTTCGATCTGGGTCTGAGCCTGCGCCTGGGATCTACCAGCTGAGGGGGGAACGGGGTGGGAAGGGAAAGATGTGAGACGAGGCGCGCGCCACGATCCTTTGATGCCCTCTGCAGTCCAGCTATAGGAACTGCGCCTAAATCGAACGCCTCAGAAGCTCTCGTTTCTCTCGTCGCCGACCACTCGGGTGCTGTACGCGCGCTGACGGCCCTTCACGCACTTCCTGTGGGCTCTCTATGGTTCTTCCGGTGTGCGCTCATTGGACGCCGCTTCGGGGAAGGTAAACAAAAAGGCGGGGGCAGCGTCCGACCCGGAAGTAGAAGAGGCCTACCGGCGGAGCATTGGAGTAAAGAAACCGGGTTAGGTTAAGCAGAGGCTGTGGTGCGCGATGGCAGAGCCGGGACCCGCCGAAGAACTCGCCAAGCTCGAGTACCTGTCCCTCGTGTCCAAAGTATGCACCGAACTGGACAACCACCTGGGGATCAACGACAAGGACCTGGGTAAGAAACCCGAGAGAGAGAGACGAAGGCGGTGGAACTGAGGGGTGGCAGGCCCGGCCCAGCCTCCTGGCCCTGGCCCCGAACCAGCCCCTGAAATAGCCGTGGGTAAAGTTCTTCCGCAGAGGGGAAGCCGAGTGCGGCGGGGAAAGAGCGTTGGAGTCAGAGATCCCAGGTTCAAATCATGTCACTGCCATTTGTGTGATCTGGACAAATCAAATTTCTCAGGGTCTCCTTTTCCTTCTCTGTAACATGGAGGTTGGGCAAGATGACCAGGAAAGCCCCTTCCAGCCTTAAATCTATGAGGTTATGAGAAGCATAAATCCATGAGCTCCACCTGTATTATCCATGAGTATCAGATCCATGAGTATCATTTGTATCATAGACGTAGAGCTGGAACGGACGTTATGTGCCAGATTCAGAGTCAGAAAAATACAGACAAGTAATTTCTCTTCCCAGTTTCTTATTTCTGTTGTAAAATGAGGGATTAGGGGCAGCTAGGTGGTGCAGTGGATAGAGTCCCAGGCTTTTGTTTATCTAAAATTCGTAGACTGCTGGAGCTGGAAAAGGCTGTGGAAATTATCCCCTCCAAATCCATATCCACAGTGCTTTTTGCTTTTCCATCTTTCCCCAGTTACCTAGTGTACGTATACAGTTTCCTAGGCTTCTCAGGCCCCTGGCTGGGTATGACTTTTTCCTTCTCCCTTTCTTCATATCCTTCACTAAAATTCATTTGCCTCGCTTTCTCATCTCTTAGTACCTTTTCCTCCCCTTCCTTAAATAATAAGGGGGTTATCATTTACCTGGCAATGTTAGGATTTTTTTTTTTTTGCTAATCAGGTACACACAATTTGCTAATTCCTTAACTAGGTGCTATGTCAGACTGACATTTGTTAGTCTAGTCAAAAATCTTGGATATTCTGAAGGCCGCTAATGAACAACTCAAAACATATGAGTTTCTGCTACGTGGGTAGCTGAATGGTAGTGGTTTAGGGTTTGATAGATCTTTTATCTACCTCCAGATTAGGCCATGTAGATTGAAAATAACTTCGATTTACGTTGCAGTTTTAAGGTTTGCAAAGTGTTTCCTTCACCACAGCTCTGTGAAGTAATGCAAGTATTATTTCCATTTTACAGAAGAGAAAACTGAGGCATGAGGTTAAATGACTTGTCTAGAGTCTCGCATTTAGTAAGTGATGGACACTAGTAGTTAAACTGAGGTCTCTCCTGACTCTTGGTCTAACATTCTCCATTGTTTCATGTTCCTTTGTCTGAATTTGAGTATAGTCTGTATTGCTGGAAATCATGGGCAACAGACAGTATATTATGTGTTCCCTTTCTGACACTAGCATATTCCAATGCAAAGCAGTTGTTTATCAATCTAGTAGCTTTGTGGGAGTGAGGAACTCAGGTTTGGGGGGCAAATCAGCAGTTATTTCTCAATTGTAGTGCACTTGAAGACCTGGAAAACAATTTTGTAAAACCAACTTCTAGTCATGCGCAGATTTATAGGAATATAAGGCACACAACCTGGGCAGGGTAAATGATTTTTTTATCACTGCCTTTGTTATTCAGGACTATTAAGTGCAATCTAGTGCTTTTCTTTGTACGGGGAAATGATTCCTTGTCTTAGTCTCTCTGTTTTATTCTTATATTCTTATTTTAATGTTTATTTTTACAGCTGAATTTGTTATCAGTCTTGCTGAGAAAAATACAACCTTTGACACATTTAAAGCTTCCCTTACCAAAAATGGTGCCGAATTCACGGTATGTATGGTCTTGAGATTTTTCACATTGTGTTTGTTACTCTTAAGTTAGAAGTGGTACTCTTGTTGGGGAAGGGTCAGGGGTTTGTGTTTACCAATAGAGTGAGTTAAGTGAGTAATTGTTTTCAAGCCATTAAATAGTCATTTATTTAGTTTAATTTGGCTTCCTAGGGCACTTTTCCAGTTAAATGGAACAGGGTTTTCCATCATTAAGTCTTTGTGGCAGTTTCTTGCATCCTTATTCTATGAATGTAGTAATCAAGTTCTTCTGAATAGAAACAGATTGTTAGACTGTATGCAGGGGGCAGCTAGGTGGCACAATGAATAGAGTACCGGCCCTGGAGTCACAAGTCGAGACTTAACACTTACTAGCTATGTGATCTTGGGTGAGTCACTTAACCCCAATTGCCCTGCCCTCCCCCCTCCAAAAAGGGAAAAAAAAGAAATCTATAGACTGTATGAAGGTGGCTGTAAACTGTGAAAAACAAAATGGTTTTAGGAGATCTAAAAACACAATACTTTAGGTAACTTATCTAAAGAATTCTTTAATTACTCTTTATTTGATTATCTTGAACATGAAAGAAGTGTTCTCTACTAGTATCAGCCTCTCTGGCAAGTTGGCATATTGTCTGGTGCTGAGCCTCCTCCCAACTATACACATACACTCAACCCATTTATCAGACATTTATTAAACTTCTGCTGCGGGTAGTACAATGTATGAATAAGGTATAGTCCTTGCTTTCAAGAATTTAGTGGGGTACACTGTATGAATAAGGTATAGTCCTTGCTTTCAAGAATCTAGTGGGAGAGATTAGACCTATATTACCTTTAGCGTATATGTGTTTTCCCTTGACATTCCTTAAGTATGTTTGAACAGAAACACAGAGAATCTTGTTTTGTGCTTGTTTTCAAAGGACTCTCTTATAAGCAACTTATTACGTCTCATACAGACCATGCGGCCCCCAGCAAAGCCTGCTAACAAAGGTAAGTCCTGCTTTGAACTACCTATGGTTCTCACAGTGTCTTTTAGAGCCTCGAGAATTCTAAAACATTTTTTGGTGGTACCTTATTGGCAACTTTTGAGCATGGGCTCTTGCTGTTTAAATTTTCCATGTTGCCTGAGGCAGAATTAAAGTGATAGAAGCAATTAGTAAATAAGCAGTATATAACGAGGTTGTACAGATCTGATTTTCCTCCCTCCTCTGATTTACTTAGCATTTTGTCATCAACGTCTTTATGATATATATGTATAGATATCTATTTATCCATACAAATATATATGTATATATGCATATGTACATATATACAAACACACGCATAAACATATATGTTTTACCTGTGGGTGAGATAACAAGATTTTGAAACAATTAGAGGTTAAAAAAAATTTTTTTAGGGTTTTCCCCCCCATTTAAAATGATGTTGATGTACAAATGTCTTTTTCTCTCTCTGAGCTGGAATTTGGGAAAGAAAAGTTGGATATGAGAGGATAGTCACTGTAAAGGCACATATTGGTTCCATTGTGACAAGTTAGGAAACTGTAATGGTAGAGGGGCAATCCTCCTTAAAGTGGGGATATCCTTAATTTTTTTCTTGCTTGATGGGGGTGAGGTGGGGGAGGGGGCAGTTCTTAACATTTTTGTGTCATTGGCCCTGTGGCAGTCTGGTTAAACATATGAACCTCTTAGAACGATCTGCTTAAAGCTATAAAATAAAACACATAGGATTACAAAAAGGGCCAGTTACACTGAAATATATATTTTTTAAAGTTTATGGACCACAGGTTAAGTAAGACCTCTCCTATTAGAGCCAGAAAGGAATTCATTCTTCCTTCTCCCCACTAACCTTCAGTCCTGTTGAGGGATGAGGCACATGGGGGAGATGAACATGAGATAGAAGGTAGTAGTTGGGATAGATTTCCTTGGTCAGTGTTTCTTTCAGATCAGGAAATGGAGGTGTAGGCATGTGGGAGAAGTGTGCATGGAGGTTTGAACCCAGGTCTTTTACAATTTGAAGTGGTCATGGCTGCTGCCTGAGTCATGAGGTGAGATCATTTGCTCTTTTACTTCCTCAGGGCAAGAGAGGAAGGTGTCCCCTTTCCCACTTTTTTGGGGGGGAAAGAGCTATTAGAAACCCCTTCTGTTAGGGAAATTTGGTTGGATTTGGTGTTGAAAGCTTTGATGTGTATTTCATGTATAGTGTTATACTTATTTTAATCACCGAAATGATTAAATCTACTTTACTGTGTGTTTTCCTCCCTTTCTATTTTATGAAACAAGATCCAGTTGTTAAACCAAAGACAGAAAAGGAGAAACTCAAGGACCTGTTCCCAGCACTTTGCCGACCAGACAATCCTGCAGTCCGGGTATTGATGCCCTCTGAGGCCCAGCTTTTGGGGCCACATGAGTTTTTAATAATTTTTATGCAGAAGTTTCCAGTTGCTCTTATTGTTTTCATTCTTAGAAAATACTAAGTAAAAACGTTAAAGGGCCTAAGAAATGTTGATGAGGGCTAATTAGGAAGGAGGGGAAGCAGTTAATGATATGGAAAAGTTATGAGATCTGATGTTTAATGGCATGTATGAAATAAGACTTCTTTTTGTTTGATTACATAGTTTAGTTTGTTTAATTTTTTTAGTATGTTTACTTTTTAGTTTAGTATGTTTAATATTCTGATTTGTCACCTGCGGTAAAAGAACATGTATTGGAGACCTTTGGGATATTTATCATAGTCTTAAAAGTAACCAGTGGTCTGGTATACATGATGTTTTAGAAGTAAAGCATGTTCATTTCTCTTGGATAATTGTGTGTTTCTCAGGTCCCAGGTTGGTAAAATTTTTACCATTAATTGAAAATCATAGAACTGGGTTAAGTGTTACAGAGATGTATAGAACGTAAGAAAAACTTTGTAAGAGCTTTTGTGTCTACATCATCTAGATCTAGAATAATATCATTTTAGAGTCAAAAGCTGTCTAGTTCTGCCTCCTTCCAATGCTGTAATCTCTCTGACTTCCTTTTCTGGCATTTATAGGTTAGCACACAATGGTAGTGATGGGGAGCTCATTTCTTCATAGTGTAGCTTGCCCCATTTAACAGTTGTAACTAATTCCTCATCCACATAACAGCTTTTCAGAGATTAAAAACAGCCATCATGCCCTCTATCAAGTCTTTTCTTCTCTGAGACATCTCAGAGTTCCTTCAATCATTCTTCTCATGACATAGTTTCCATCTCCTTCATTGTACTGATTATTATTTATGCTTTCTCTGTTTTGTCAAGGGCACCCTTAGCATTGGGTTCCAAGAACAAGTATCCTAGAAATGGTCAGTGTACAGCAGGACTGTGAGCCTCCTTTACTTCTGGATGCTCCATTTTTGTCCCTTCTCATTTTAAGTTATGTTGGAAGTTCTTCCTGGCTCCTTTTCACTTTGGTTTTGTAGGCTGTAACCTAGGGCAGATGGGTGTAATGGAAAGAATGATGAACTGGGAGTCAGAAGAATAGCATTCTAGGCACAGCTTTGAACACTTTGGGCAGGTCCCTAAACTTCTCAGATCTTCTATTTCTCTATAAAATGAAGATACCAGCCTTGCCAAATTCATAAGGTTGTCGGGAGGATCACATAAAATAACAGCATACTTTTGAATCAGTTAAACATTTTAATATAAATGTTAGTTGCTATTATTTCTACATGTCAAAAGATCTGTGATTTTATCAGTGTGATCACTTCTTTCCTGCAGGCAGATCCCAACCCATCCATGTCTTAATAGATGGTTTCATAAGTTTCTGTGGCCAAACAAAAAAAATTTAAACCTGATGGCTAACTTCTGGTGATGAGCCTGAGCTTAGCCAATAAGGCTAGTCCTTGGATAATAGGTACACAGTAGGGCTTTGTCAGAGTTTGTGCTTCTCTTTGATATAATGTCTGAAACCAAAATCTACTTGGAGCAGAACTTTAGCGGAAATACTCATTTTTATTGGCTGTATTTTCTGACCGTTGTTTTTTCTCACTGTGTTATTCTGTAGACCATGCTTGACGAAGATGATGTGAAAGTAGCTGTGGATGTCCTCAAAGAGCTAGAAGCTCTAATGCCTAGTGCTGCAGCTCACGAGAAGCAGAGAGGCTCTGAACACCGGTACATCTTTGGTGTTTTCTTTTTGGATCATAGTTCTCCTTGGCAGTCTAGTCTAAATACATTTCAGGGCCAGTCCTCAGTATCTGTAGTGGCCCTTCACCACACCCTTTTGGCCACTTTTACTACCTACCTCCTATTACCACCTACACTGCTGAGAGATATTTGTGAGCATATGCTAGGAAGTTTAAGAAATAGAAAAAACTCTAAACAAAAGGTCTTGAAATGAGAAGCAAAGTAAAATTTTGTATATGTTAGTTTACTGATTTATTTTGGATGATGGACATGTACCAATATTTATGGCTTTCACAGCTACCATCGTATGGGTTGGTGTCTTATATATAAATATGCCTTATATAAGGTTATCACAACCACCTCATTTTGCGATATTGGTATCTTATATGGAGGTATATAGAATATTAACATGTTATATAGGGGTTTCACAGCCATAAAGTTGTGAAACCCCGCTGTACTGTTATTTAGCCAATTATCCATTTATAACATTCCTCCTTTTACAGACTACCTATTTACTTGTTGTGGAACCTGTTAACAGCATTAGGTGGGATGTGTCTGAATAATCTAAAATCATTTTTTTTCTGGTAGTGATAGGGCAAAAAAGAAGAAACGAAGTCGGAGTCGAAGCCGGGACAGAGACCACAAACGGAGACACCGGTCTCGATCCAGGTCACGTTCTAGGACTCGAGATAGGAATAAAGGGAAATCTAGATATCGATCGAGGAGCAGAAGTCAGAGTCCTATCAAAGACCGTAAGGACCGTGATAAATATGGGGAGAAGAACAATGACAGATGGCGAGACAAACATGTGGACCGGCCTCCTCCTGAAGAGCCTTCTATTGGGGAAATTTACAATGGCAAAGTTACCAGTATTATGCAGTTTGGGTGTTTTGTGCAACTGGAAGGACTAAGGTAACATCTAGGAACTTTTATGTCTCTTCTAGTAGTAGGCAGAATATCTTCTACAGTCATTTGGACTTTTTACATAAAAAAATAAGTATATGTGGTTTGACTAAGGATTCTTCTTTAGTTCAGTCAGTCTTCTTTAATCCATTCAAAGACTATTTGGGGGCTGACATATCCTGCCAGAAGCCATCTCACCTTTTCTTCTCCTTTGGACAGGACTAGCCCTTTTTTTACTGAGATACAGGTGGAGATAGAGCTCGTTTCTTTTTTAAGATGCTTCCCCGGGAATATTTGATAGCTTCCTTCAGTATATCTAACTTCCCTTATTGTTAGGAAGTTTTATTTTACCTCAGTTAAATTTAAGCTTTTTCCTTTTGTTTTGCTTTAATGACAATTGAAACCATTGGAGGAGAAACATTTCTAGGAATTGTGTAGCTAAATATGTCTTCTTCATCTTCCTTTTGTCCTACACAGGAAACGGTGGGAAGGTTTAGTTCACATCTCTGAGCTTCGTCGGGAAGGCCGAGTAGCCAATGTTGCTGATGTTGTGAGCAAAGGCCAGAGGGTTAAGGTGAAAGTCCTGTCTTTCACTGGGACCAAAACCAGCCTGAGCATGAAGGTAAGACAGGAGAGGTATTCAGCATAATAGAGGGTGTCTTTTGCAAGAGAGGTGGCACTGGGCACTTTCACACCCAGTGCCTCTGAAAACATGAGTGTGGAACATGAACCCAGAGGTTTTTGTTTGCCTTTAGGATGTGGATCAAGATACTGGAGAAGATCTGAACCCAAACCGACGGAGGAACCTTGTTGGGGAGACCAACGAGGAGACCTCTATGAGGAACCCTGATAGACCCACTCACCTCTCCCTTGTCAGTGCCCCAGAAGTAGAAGATGACACACTTGAAAGGAAGCGCCTCACCCGAATCTCAGATCCTGAGAAATGGGAGATCAAACAGGTGGGGGCTCTGTTTCCTCTACTTGTTTTTAATTATCATCTGTTAGAGCCAGCAATTTGTCCTGTAAGATGAAGGTGGAAGAAAGGGAAGGTCTGACAGCAACCTTGCAAAGTCAGAAATAATAACCTCTCACATTTGTACAGCATTTTGCATTTTATAAGAGACTTTATACTACATGCTCTCATTTGATCCTCAGTAGGTTATAATCTCTCTATTAGATATAAGGTTAGTTACATAACTAGTAATTGGCAGTCAGGCCAAGAACAGAAGATTTTTTTCTGTTTTACTGTTTGACCCAACTCTGCTTTAGTAGGTGATTTCCAGTAATTACTGAGGCCAATGTTTGTATATTTTTGCCAGTAGCCCCAAATTTCCTTTAATTCAGGTTTAAAAAGGGTTTGTTAAAAAAAAAACCCTAAAAGAATAGAGCTCTTACTTCTTGGGGTGAAGGAGAAATGACCTCAGTTCTTCGTTAGAAAGCTGTATATTCACCTTCATTCAGTCAGTTTCTATACCAATAAACTATAAATGATGTGATTTGCCTTCTGTATAGATGATTGCAGCCAATGTACTTTCCAAAGAAGAGTTTCCAGACTTTGATGAAGAAACAGGAATCCTTCCTAAAGTGGATGATGAAGAAGGTAACAAACCACTTGGGTTTGGTTGGACTAAAAAAAAAATCAAGAAGATATTTTCAAGTTGAGGTATATAGGACTAGCCAGTTTATACCTTAGTTTATGTTAGAAAAAGGTATTTTGAAAGTGTTAAATACTCAGAAAAGCATTTTCAACATGCTTGACTTGATTTAAAAGTACCAACAAGTAATTAGATTGAGATGCATGCCAACCCTCTGAAGAGCATGGGAAGGGGGAAAGAAGGAAATTGTTTTTATTCCTTTAGGTACCAATTAGTTGAGAGGCTGCTTTCTTTTGAACCTGATTACTGTTTAGGCCTTGGGCAGTATCCTTGGTGATGGTGGTTTCTTTTTATAAGTGTTACCTAGGCTTTGGTTAAAATGAATTTCTTCTTTTGTTCACTCTTCATTTTGTGGGGATTTTAGATGAAGACCTGGAAATTGAACTGGTTGAGGAAGAACCTCCATTCCTGAGAGGACACACCAAACAAAGCATGGATATGAGCCCCATTAAAATTGTTAAGGTGAGAAATGTTGGACTTAACCTGGAAACCTCAAAGGGGCTTCATTCTCTTAGGACAAAAAGAATACAGTCTCTCTCCCCCCCCCCTCCAAATTTATTATTTACTTTTAGCATTCTTTTCTTTTTAAATTTTGAGTTCCAAACTCTCTCCCTTCTTCTCACCCCTTTTCTACCACTGTGAAGGCCAAAAAAAAAATTATACGTGTGAAATAATGCAAAGCATATTTCCATATTAGCCATATTGCAGAAAAAGAAAATAAAGCAAGAAATTATACTTCAGTTTATGCTCAGAGTCAACAGTTCTCTCTCTGCAGGTGGATAGCATTTTTTCATTATGAATCCTTTGCAATTGTCCTGAATCACTGTATTGATCAGAGTACCCATGTCTTTCACAATCAGTCATCATTACAACATTACTGTTACTGTGCACAATGATCTCCTGGTTCCTCTCATTTTACTTTGTATCAGTTCATATAGGTCTTGCCATGTCCTTTGTGAAACCACACCCCTCATCATTTCTTACAACCCAGTAGTACTTCATCAAAATCATATTCCCCAAGTTGTTCAGCCATTCCCTGACTGAAGAATATTCCCTTGGTTTCAAGTTCTTTACCACCACAAAAAGAGCTGTTATAAATATTCTTGTACAAATAGGTCCTTTTCCTTTTCCTTTGATCTCTTTGGGGTGCGAACCTAGTAGTGGTATTGCTGGATCACGTTGGATCAAAGGATGTGCAGTTTTATAGCCCTTTGGGCATAGTTCCAGATTGTTCTCTAGAATGGTTAAACTAGTTCACAACTCCACCAGTAGTTTATTAGTGATCCTATTTACCCTCATCCCCTCCAGCATTTGTCATTTCTGATATATGTGAAGTATTTTAATTTGCATTTTTTAAATCAGTAGTGAGAGCATTTTTTTCTATATGAGTCTAGATAGCTTTGATTTTTCTGAAAACTGCTTGTTCATATTCTTTGACTATCAGTTGGGAATGGCTTAGTTTTATGAATTTGACTCAGTTTCCTATATATTTGGGAAATGGGATCTTCATCAGAGAAACTTGCTATAAATTTTTTTGATGTTTATTGTCTATGGTGTCTTTTAGCAAGATGTCGTTTCCCTGATTATCTTTTTTAATTAGGTCTGTTTTGCTATTCCTTTGTCCGAGCTCATGATTGCTACCCCTGCCTTTTTTTTACTTCTGCTGCAGCATAATAGATTTTGCTCCAGCCCTTTGTTTTAACTCTGTATGTTTCTGTTTCAAGTGTATCTCTTGTAGACAGCGTATTATTGGATTCTAGTTTCTAATCTATTCTGTTTTCTGTTATCTGCTTCTGTTTTATAAGTGAGTTTATCCTGTTCACATTCAGAGTTACGGTTAGTGTGTATCTCTCTTCGTCCTATTTTCTTCTGTTTATTCTTCTTTTTCTCCTTTTATCCCGCCCCTCCTCAGGAGTCTATTTTACTTCTGACCGCTGCCTCCCTTAATTCTCCCTTTTGTCATTCCCCCCAGCCATATCTCTTATCCCCTTCCCTTGCTATTTCCTTATTGTGTAAGATGTATTCCTATATACAATTAAGTGTGTGTATGTGTGTGTATGTATGTATTTCTCCCCTCTCTGAACCATTTCTAATGAGAGTGAGGTTCAAACATTGTCTCTCTCCCCCCATTTCCCCCTTCACTATGAAAGCTCTTCCTTGTGCACCTCTTTTATATGAGGAAAATTTCCCTATTCTGCTTCTTTCTTGACTCTTCTCCCATTGCATCCTTCTTTTTCACACCTTCATTTTTTTTTTGAGATCATCCCGACATAATCAGTTCACTCTCATGCCCTCTGTCTGTGTAGACTCCTTTTAACTACCCTAATAATATTAGAGTTCTTAGAAGTTACATGTATCATCTTCCCATATAGGAATATAAACTGTTTAACTTTATTGAATCCCTTATGTTTACTCTTTCATGTTTACCTTTTTAGGCTTCTCTTGAGTCTTGTTTTTGAATGTTGGATTTTCTGTTAAGCTCTGGTCTTTTCATCAGGAATGCCTGGAAGCCCTCTGTTTCATTAAATGTCCATTTTTTTTTCCTCCTGAAGTATAATTTTTTTTAATTAATTAATTTATTTTCTTGTTAACATCACTCATTTTGACAAGATTTTAAATTATAAATTTTCTTTTAAATTAATTAATTTATTTTCTTGTTTACATCACTCATTTCCACAAGATTTTGAATTACAAATTTTCTTCTCCTGAAGTATTATTAAATTTTGCTTGGGTAGGTGATTGTTGGTTGTAATTCTAGCTCCTTTGCCATCTGGAATATTGTATTCCAAAATCTCTGCTCCTTTAATATGGAAGCTGCTAAATCTTGTATGATCCTGACAGTGGCTCCTTGATATTTAAATTGTTTCTTTGTGGATGCTTGCAATATTTTCTCCTTGACCTGGGAACTCTGAAATTTGGCTTATGATATCCCTGAGAGTTTTCATTTCGGGATTTCTCTGAGGAGAAGATTGATGGATTATTTCAGTTTCTATCTTACCCTCTAGATCTAAGATATCTGGGGCAGATTTCCTTTATCATTTCTTGAAATATGATGCCAAAGGTCTTTTTGACCATGGTTTTCAGGTAATACAATAATTCTTAAATTATCTCACTCCATTTTCTAGGTCAGTTGTTTTCTGATGAAATAGTTTATGTAGTTGTATTTTGTCATTCTTTTGACTTTGTTTTGTTGTTTCTTGATGTGTTATGGAGTCATTAGCTTCTGTTTGCCCAGTTCTAATTTTTAAATTTTCTTCAGTGAGCTTTTGTACCTGTACCTTTTTTTATGTTTGACCTATTCTGCTTTTTAAGAAATTCTTTTTTTCAGTGAGTTTTTGTGCCTCTTTTACCAAGCTGTTAATTCTCTTTTCTTAATTTTCTTGTATCACTCGTTTTTTTCCCCCAGTTTTTCTTCTACCACTCTTACCTGTTCTTGAAAGTTTCCAGGATTCTTTTTTGGGCTTGGGTCCAATTATCATTTTTCTTTGAGGCTTTGCTTGTAGTTGTTTTCACATTGTTGTCTTCTAAGTTTATGTCCTGATCCTTCTTGCCACTGTATCCTTCTTGCCACTGTTGTAGCCTTTTATGGTCAAGTTCTTTTTTCATTGTTGCTTGCTCATTTTCCAGTCTATTTCTTGATTTTGACCTCTGTGTAAAATTTCCAGCTTTCTCACCTGGGAGTGAGGAGCACTGTACCAACCAAGCTTTAGGGTTTTTTTGTGCTCTTTGAGAGCCAGTTCTGTGGGTCTGCAAGTTTGCAATGCTTCCAGGGTGGTGTGATCTAAGGAGAGATGTGGTCACCACTCTTGTGGTCTGTACTGTGGTCTTTATCCAGGAAAAATCCCTTCTCCCCTGTAGGCGCAAGTGCTAGCCTAGACTGCATGTGGGCAATAGGGTTGCTAATCAGTGCCAGCAAAGGGTCACTGTTAATCTCATTTCTGACCAGTTTTCTGAACCCCACCCCAGTGACCACCCCCGGAACCCCCGCCCACACATGCACACCCTTACCATCTCTGGGCTGAGAATTCTTGAAGATGCTGCTACTGCTAGTGCCACTGTCAAAATATAGGCTTGAAACTGGTTATTTTATCTACGTAAGCCATCACTCTTGGAGGTCTTGCTGCAGCCAGAAATTTCCCAAGAATCAAGGTCCAGTGAATTCTGAAAGTGCCAACCTTTAGCACATTTTGTCATTCATGTGTGGTTGTCTTGTCACTGCTGTTACCTCATTCTCTGGCATCTTGAAAAATAGAATAATCACCTTAAAGCTTCCGAACGCTTTTAAAAGGTTCATTTTGCTACTAAGAGGTGGGCTCTGTGTCAGTTCAGCAAAGCTTTTCTCAGGGCCTACTGAGTGCAGAACAGGTACTGGGGGAGAGACAGTTTAGCTATGATTCAGTCTCTGTTCTTAGGGGAATTTAAAAGTCTAGTAGGGGAAATTGAAGGCTATGCTGCTTGGGTGCATTAGGACCTCAAATGAGAATTCTCATGGTTTTTTCTTCCCTTCTCCTAGAATCCTGATGGCTCCCTGTCCCAAGCAGCAATGATGCAGAGTGCTTTGGCTAAAGAAAGGAGAGAACTCAAGCAGGCCCAGCGGGAAGCAGAGATGGACTCCATTCCTATGGGACTCAACAAACACTGGGTGGATCCTCTGCCTGATGGTATGACCTTGGGGGAGAAGTGCTATTAGGGGTTCTCTTGTTGAAGCTCCCAAGGTTAGGAGAACGTCACGAATGGCCCAGGTTGGAAATTGATGCTCCTTATTTTTTTTGATGGGCTTTAATTTGTTGAATCTGTTCAGTCAAAATTATGGTCATCTTTGTAAATGATTAGAACTGAAGCTAAGCCTTTTTTGATGGGCGTGGTGTTCTGGAAGATGTTTACTTGTCTGGGAAAATGGCCCATAGGCAAGGTACCTACTTTTATTTTTGTTGCTGGAATTGAATGTTTTCTTTTGATATTTCTTATACCACTCTCATTTCCCAATTGCTATAAAAAAATTATGAAGCAGCATTTGATTCAGTAGAGTAAAATACCTCCTTAAGGATTTTCTTCCAGAAAGGTGTCTCCTTTGCATATTCAGAATCATTCTAAATTCCTTACATGGCATAACAGAACAATAAAAATAAGCAGTCACTTGTTTGATAACTGTCTCATCATATCAGGCGGAGCACATAGTGAGGAGGTGCATGCTCACCAGAGGTGTTTGCCCCTTTATTAGAGGAGAGCCAGTGCAGAGTCCAGGTCGAGTAGGGATTCCCCCTGGATAGTGAGGTGTCCTCAAGTGGCTTCTATTTGTGCTCAGCCTTGTGCTGATTGCAGCCAGTCCTGGAGCATTTCAGACCCTCCCAGGAGAGAACCCTCACTCAAGAGTTTTAGCCTGATTTTCTACATTGGAAAGAACAGTGTGGATAAAGTGGATAAACAAGTGTATAAAGAATGTCTCTTGTCTGACCTTGTTCTAAAGGTCAACTGTGTGTGCACGTCTGTGTGCCTGTGTGCGTGTGCGTGCACGGACTCACACATACACACACAGAGGAAATTGCATAGTGTCTTTAAGAATCTCAGACTTCTGGAAACAGGCCCATCTTTTTATTACTGATATTCTACCAGTGTAGTAGAACTATAAGACAGGAAATACATCTGCTTCTAGAGCATTGAAAATGATTATCACACAGTATAATGGAAAGGTGCATGGTGAGTGTGAGTGGGCTTCAGCATATAATCAGTGAAGAAAGAACAAGAGTAAAAGATGGGATCAGTGAAATGTATGGTAGGAAAATATAGGCTGGTCATGTGGCAGCCATGAAGAATGACAGGTGAGTTGTGTGAGCTTGCCATTGGTATCTTACTGATGTCAGGAGAAAATAAGACAGGCCTCCAGTGTGTTGGGTAGACTCTGGTGCATTTATGGGGAATCTTGAACAAGAATCATACAGGATGAGCAAGCATGAATAGGTTTTCATATGCATCTTTGGGGCAGCTAGGTGGTACAGTGGATAGAGTGCCAGGTCTGGAATCAGGAAAACTCATCTTCTTGAGTTCAAATGTGACCTCAGACACTTAGTAGCTGTGTGACCCTGGGCAAGTCACTTAACCCTATTCGCCTCATCTGTAAAATGAGCTGGAGAAGGAAATGACAGACTACTCTAGTATCTTTGCCAAGAAAACCCCAGATGGGGTCACAAAGCATTGGCCACAACTGAAAAACAACTGAACAACAAAAATGGAGAGAATGTCCATGTTGAAGAGATCACAGATACATTTGTACATTTGAAAAACACTTAATAACTGATCCCTCATAGAACTCTTTGTAACAAAACAGAGACAGTTAGCAAAACAAATTGACGCAGCAAAAGTGACAGGCAGCATGTGTAACAAATCCAAACCCACTACTTTTCTGCTGAGAGGAGGAAAAAGAGTATTTCAGCATTCATTGTCTAGAACCAAGTTTACCCATTTTGTGTGTAACCAGAGCAGTCGCTGGCATGTTAGTGTGGTTGCCATTTATATTATTATACTCATTGTCAGCTTTGTTTTCCTGGTTCTAGAAAACCAAGCTTTAAGAAATCTAAGCTAATAATCAGATTTACAGGGATTTCAGTTTCACTGAGGCAGCAGTGTGTGTGTTGTCCTCCACCTGTCATGTTAATTTTATACCCTGGGTTGCAGGCAGTATAGAGGAGTGTGTTTGGTGACTTGCTAAATGGTTTGTTTTTCTCTCTAGTGGATGGGAGGCAGATTGCTGCCAACATGCGGGGCATTGGGATGATGCCTAATGACATCCCAGAATGGAAGAAGCATGCTTTTGGGGGCAACAAAGCATCTTACGGTAAAAAGACCCAGCTGTCAATCATCGAGCAGAGGGAAAGTCTCCCCATCTTCAAACTTAAAGAGCAGCTTGTTCAGGTGAGAAGTTATTTTATGGCCAAGTAGAGAAGGTGCTCTCCTAAAGGAGAGAGGAGGCCATTTGAGGGTAAGTTTCTTTGGAAGAGAGCGTGTGGGAATCTAAAGATGATTTTCAAAACATGACAGGGAGACATGCTTAAAGGAATATAATTTAAGTTTGAAAACATTCTTTTAAAATTCATGTCTCATTACAAAACTTGTTGTCTATTAAAAATGAAAACATTTGAACCTAGGAACTAGAACAGAGTTTTCATTGTCAGGACATTGTGCTAAGTGGACTACAGTACTAGACCATGTGAAATTAGCACTAACTAGAATGAGAAAACAGCCAGTCAGGGTAAAGCATTTGTGTTTCTCTCAGATGGGGGTGTTTGTTAGAATTCATTAACGATTTCTTGTCTGTTTCTAATGCATCTTAGGCTGTTCATGACAATCAGATTCTGATCGTTATTGGAGAGACAGGTTCTGGGAAGACAACACAGATCACACAGTACCTCGCTGAGGCAGGTTACACATCCAGGGGGAAAATTGGATGTACACAACCTCGAAGGGTTGCGGCAATGTCAGTGGCCAAAAGAGTGTCTGAAGAGTTTGGTTGTTGCTTGGGACAAGAGGTAGGAGGTCAAAGAAAGCTGTTACTGAAGGGCCCGGTGAAAAGCTGGGAGATCTGAATTTTACTGTGTTCCTCTACTATCAAATAAAATAATAAGTCTGGCTATGCAGGACAGCCAGCTGACCTGGATATCCTGTTGTAGCCAGCTTGAAGATTGCAGTGAGAAGGATATTTGGGTTTAAATAGGAGGTTTTGTTTCTTGCCTATTCCAGGTGGGTTACACTATTCGTTTTGAAGATTGCACCAGTCCAGAGACAGTCATCAAGTACATGACAGATGGGATGTTGCTCAGGGAATGTTTGATTGACCCCGACCTTACTCAATATGCAATCATCATGTTGGATGAGGCTCATGAGAGAACAATTCACACAGATGTGCTCTTTGGATTGTTGAAAAAGGTACCTAGAGAGCTCCTGGTGGTGACATCTTTCAGCAGATGGGAGCAGGCATGGCGGGAAGTTGGTGGAAGATAATCAGTCCTGCAATATGTTGTAAAAACTGTTCTCTTTTGGTTGTGTGTACTAATATGACCAGAATTCCTCCTTTTTTTAATAGACAGTGCAGAAACGGCAAGACATGAAGCTGATTGTTACTTCTGCCACATTAGATGCTGTGAAATTTTCCCAGTATTTCTATGAAGCTCCCATTTTCACCATTCCAGGCCGAACATATCCAGTGGAAATTCTCTACACTAAAGAACCTGAGACAGATTACTTGGATGCCAGCTTGATCACAGTCATGCAAATCCATTTAACTGAACCACCAGGTGGGAGGATGGGACTGTTTTACTCCTAGACTAATATGCCTGGCTATGACTGTGTCTTTTCCCCAGTACTATACAACTTTGACCTCTTGAAGGGCAGTGTTTTCATGAAAAATGTAATTGCCTGCTGCCTGGTTGACTTGATTTTCTCCCTTTCCTGCCTAAATACCACTACTCATTCTATGCAGGTGACATTCTGGTGTTTCTGACTGGTCAGGAAGAGATTGATACTGCCTGTGAGATCTTGTATGAACGCATGAAGTCTCTGGGTCCTGATGTACCTGAATTAATCATCCTCCCTGTGTATTCTGCTCTACCGAGTGAGATGCAGACCCGGATCTTTGATCCAGCTCCTCCTGGTAGCAGGAAGGTAATACCTGATTGATTCACGTTGCTTATATCTCTTGATGATTTTTGAGTAGTCATGTTGAGAGTTGCTTAAAGTTTTTGTAAGCTTTGTTTCTTAACTTCCTGCCGTCTTGGTCTACCTTGTATTTTCTAACTGTTCCTCAGTCTTCTTTGCTGGATCTTTGTTCAAGTGATGCCTGCTCACTATGGTTATTCTCCAAGGCTCTTCCCTGGGCCTTTTTTCCTTTCTGTTCTACTATATCACCTGATTTCATCAGTTCCCATGGGTTCAGTGATCAGAGATCTATGCAGATTATTCTCAGATCTTTCATAGCACTAATCTGTCTTGACCTACAGGTCCACGTCACAAATTGCCTGCTGGACATTTTAAACTAGATGTCCTATAGCATGACCAAAGTAGAACTCACTATCTTTCTCCCCAAAACCTACTTTTTCCAAAATTTTCCTATGAGTTTTGAGGGCATTACTATCCTTCTAGTCACCCTACTTTACAGCCGTGGTGTCATACTTGACTCCTCACTCTGACTCACCCCATATATTCAATCAGTTGCCAAATCTTAACATTTCTACTTGCAAAACATTTCTCATAAATATCCCTTCTCTCCACTTACATAGCTACCACCTAGTTCAGGACTTTATCACCTCTTACCTGGACTATTGCAGTAGCCTTTTCTAAAAGTAAATTTTTATTGATATATTTTGTCTTTATGTCACTTCTCTTTCCCACTGTCTGGTTATTATATGCAATGTCTCATACCTTTGATCCTCCACTGATGTCTTCTCATAGTTCTTTGGGGCCAGCCATAGTGGTTACAGTTTTGCAGCATTCGGTTTCCATTATTGTTGGAGTGTCAAACTTTCTTTTCAGTTCTGGTTTTTTCAGCAAGAATGTTTGAAAGTCCTCCACCTCACTGAATGACCATATTTTCCCCTGGAACACTATACTCAATTTTGCTGGGTAGGTGATTCTTG
>CM053586.1:225422139-225443194 GCA_028646515.1 Pseudochirops corinnae
CCATGGGGGGGGGGAAGGGAGGGGAGAAAATCTGAAACTCAAGTGATTGTGGAACTGAATCTTGTAAATTAAAAGTAAATGAGCAAATAAAAAAAAAAAGAAAAAAAGAGAGAAGAATCAGAAGACTAGGTTTAGATCTGGAAGGGACTTTAGAAATCATTCGATCCAAATCTCTCAGTTAATTTTTTTAAATTTTGAAATGAAACACCGAGATAAAAAGAACATTTCCATATGTCAGAGGACAAAAAGAAATTTTATATCATAGTTGTTTTCAAACTTTTTTTGTCTCAGGATCCCCTTTACTTTCTTAAAAATTATTGAAAACCCCAGAGAGCTTTAGTTTATATGGATTATATCTATTGATATTTATTATATTAGAAATAACATCATAGTATTAGTATGAAACTAATTTTGCCTTCAGAGACCTTCAAGGATTCTTGGACCATACTTTGTTTTCACATTTAACTTTTATTTTATTTTTTCTCAGTTATATGTAAACACATTTTTTTAAACATTTTTTTTTTTTAATTTTGAGTTCCTAATTTTCTCCCTCCTTCCCCAACCCTTTCATTTCACCTTTCACCCACCACAAAGGCAAGCAGTTTGTCCTGGATTACACATGTGCAGTCACGCAAAACATTTCCATATTAGTCGTGCTGCAAAAGAAAACACAGATCAAATAAACAAAAATAATAAAGTAAAGAAAAATACTTCAATCTGCATTCAAATTCGGTCGGTTCTTTCTCTGGAGGCAGATAGCATTTTTCATCATTATCTGGACCACACTTTGAGAACTGCTGCTATATGTATCTATGAACCTTTATTTCACATCTTTGACTTAAAAAAGTATATAGTTAACTTCTGCACTTTACTTTCAAAACTATCCTGTTTGTTTGTGCTTTCTTCTTTAAACTACTTTCTCTTCTGTGCCTTTAAAAATTTTTACTCTGGCCCTCTTTTTAAAAAAATCATTGTTGTTATATTCCTCTCCCCTTTTCCCCCAAGAAAAACAGATCTACACAGCGACCATGTCCAAAATGTCCAAAAAAATTATGTCTTTGCACGTTGTGTCCATCAAGATTTTAGGAGTCAGATAACATGTTTCATCATTAAAGGTCCTCTGGAGACATAGTTGCTCATTGCTTTCATCAGAGTTCTTAAGATTTTCAAAGTTATTTTTCTTTACAATGTTTCAACTCTGTCATTTTTTTTTCTTTTACAGAGGAGAACACAGAGGTTTAAGGAGATGAATTTGCTTACCCAAGGCCACAGGGCTAAAAGGCAGATCCAAGATTCAAACCCAGATCTTCCAAATCCAATACTCTTTCCATATGGCATGAGGCTATCTCTCAGATGAGGGCTGAAAAAAAATCCAGGCGACTTTAGAATCAATTGGCTCAGTAGTTAGATGTGGGAAGGAATTGAACCTCTTGGGATTAAATTTGACATGTGACCCAAAGGATAAAGAGGTAAATGCTTCCTTTCTGGGAATAGGAATATCTTGAAGAATATAGGCCCTATTTTCAGGATATTCCTGAAGGCAAGGGGGAGGGGTTGGTTTATTTGTTAGGACGTTTTCATTCCCAAATTCTTCTCTTCCCAAGATTTGGGTACAATTAAAGGACTTTGTGGTGAAAGGGACCTTAGAAACTATTTAGTCTACACCCCCATTTTAAGGATGAGAAAACTGAGTCTGAGAGCGGGGAAATGACTGTCCAGGTTACATAGTGACTAAGCAGCAGTTGGGATTCACAGAATAATAGCTAACATTTATATTGCACTCATTTGACTCCTCACAACTACTCTGGGAGGTAGAGGCTTTTATTATTCCCATTTTATAGCCAAGGAAACTGAGGCAAATAGAAGTTAAATGAAGCGTTCGAGGCCGGATTCGAATTCAAGCCTTTCTGACCCTTTACCTGATTCCAGGCCCAGGGCTCTCTAACCACTGCACTATAGACTAATTTTAGAATTGGAAGGGATTTCAGAACCCATCAAATTCAACCTGTACCGGAAAAGGAACCCCCTACTAAAATATACTCAGAAAATAATCACGCAATTTCTGGTTGAAGAACTCCAATGAAGGGGGATTTGAGACCTCCTGAGGCTGCCTATTCCACTTCTGGACAGTTTTAATTGTTAGTAAGTTTTTTTTCCTGACATTGAGCCTGAATTGGTCTCTTTGAAATGTCTATCAATTACTCCTGGTTCTGCCCTCTGGGGCCTAAGGGAACAAGTTGACTCTCTCTTCCAGGTGAAAATCCTTTAGTTACTTAAAGACAGCTACCGTGTTTCCCTTGGAGGATTCTTTTCCCATTTCCCCATAAGAGTTCCCATCCTCAGATAGATATACATCTAATAAGATGTACATCTAGATATATATTTAGTCAGCCTATGGATGCCTTCTCAATCATGTTTTGAAATGCATAAAATAAAATATATAGGATTATAAAAGAAAAAAAATGTGGAGCTAGAAGGGACTTGAGAGGCTATTCAGTTTAAGTCTTGCATTTTATAGATGAAGAAAGTGAAGCCCAGGTGGATTGTGACTTGTCCAGGGTCATAGTAAAGAATGACCAGAATTTGAACCCAGGTCTTTTGACTCCAAAGCCAGTACTCTTTTCACTGTACCAGGCTGCCTGTTATTGGCATTGTTGGCCCATCTCTACTAGGGGAGCCTTTAAGAACCCAGCTGGGTTGCTTACATGTATGACTAGTCCCTGTAGAGCTGGTTCAGAGAGATTTATCACAAGACTATATATGGTGATCAGTGGTTCATCCACAGCCATTCTCCAGGACTGTCTAGAATATTATAAAGAGGTTGCAGTCTGTATTGTTGGAAGGAGTGTCTACACCAAAGAAACTGTGCATCCTTGAAGTATACACCCATACATACAGATACAGACACAGACATACTTTGAGCATATTCATATTAGCATATATATATATATATATCTGAGGGTGAATTGGGCTATAGGGACCATACCAGGGAACCTGTAACCAGAGCTACCCTGGAAACTTCTGAGGACTCCAGGGAGGTGGTATTCAGCATTTGTCTTCTTTGGAAAAGACTAACTTCCAGGTTATTTTTGGTCATATGGCAGTCCAATTGCCACATGGTAAATCCAAAGGATTTATCCCTTTGGTATGACACAGAAAAGTCTGAGTGGCCTTTTCCTACCCCATATTGGTGAGGGGTTGGGGTGCTGGGTAAATCAAATGGAAAAGCACCTCCTGATAGGCTTTCTTTCTTCACCCCTCCGGATAGCATTATATAAATCTGAGACTTTCAGGCAGGGATGGGGAATGGGCTGGCTCTCTGATTCCTGAAATCTTGGAGACCACTTTCAGCTAGAATGGGGGGCAAGGAGGAGCACCACTATACATACTTGAACCTGAGCCCTACCTGCTTTACCCACTTTGAGCTTGCTTTCCTGAGCACATGACTGACCATCAACTACTAGGTGGATCTGACCAGGCCTGGAGTCTGTAAAGTGTGGAGATCCTCTGAATCAAATGAGTGGAACTGGCTATTGGCAGGGGGAGCTTCTGTTTCGGAAAAGACAGTCACTCACATAACGACTGACCAAAGCCTGGTCATTTTATCAGTAGACATATCCTAGGAATTGTCTGGATAGTAGAGAGTTGAATTGAAATGTAAAATACTTAATTTTAGTAATCCCAAGGACTGCTTTATCTTCAAGGTTTAAGTATCAACCTCCCAAGAGATTATGTGGTAACTATAGTTAGGTATTGTGATCGAATCCTGTTTTAAGTCTCACTCTCACTTGTGAGTTTTTTTGTGTTGTTGCATTTCTTTAGTGTATAAGCAATAAATACCTGTCTCATACTTGATTCATATAGTACATTGAGTACCTTTCTACTCTCGTTTCTGGGAAGACCCTAGGTGTAATTCTAGGTGGATCATCTCTAGGACACTGGGGTGAGAGTTTAATGAGTAAAAAAAAGAAAAGTTAGCCTGGTTCCCTCTCTCATTGTAGGCCTCTTATTATATGATCCTGATAGGATTATATTCAGTCCAGAGCAGAAGGACTTTGCTAATGGAGAAGAGAATAGACCCAGCAGTGGTTCCTAAAGGTTGGACACAAATAATATACACATATACATGTATAATAGAACGTAAACACATGTTTATGTGTAACATTTTCTAACTTCTAGTTTGGATTCTTCCTCATTCAAATTTTATTAATAGCATAATAGCCTTGATATTATATGGAAATTCCCAGGAAATGTGGACTAAGTGACTCCCCATCAGTCCATAAAGTCATCTGGGAAAGGAGAGGAGCTCTAAAACTTTATTCCTTGGATAAGTCAACAGTATGGGTGGGGGTTGGGGCCAAAAACAAAGACCAGGAGTCAAGGAACTGTTAGCAGATAGGAGCAAGTTTGCCCATCTCTCTGGAAGTCACCACCAATAAAACCAAATCAATGAAAGCCCTTTTAAGTTGGTTGGATCAGTGACCCAGAAAAAAGCTCCCCTGCAGAAAAGGAAATGATAGTCAATAAAGCGAGAAGTCAATGGGAAAAATCTATTAAAGAGAGTGAGATATCAGGAGACCTCTGGTGTTAACTGAGACCCTTTGGAACGGAGCCACAGAGCTGAGTGGGTTTTTAACCCTTGAAAGCCAGGAGGTTTAGCGTGTTCTCTTTCCCAGGGACATTCTATGAGGTGGAAGCAGAGGGGCAGAGGAGTGGAACCAGGGCATTTATCATTTCAGTAGGCTGCCTCCCAATACCTATTTCCCCTCTTTTCCCTAAAACAATACTGTGGAATACGTGTTACATTAATTTCCACTTGTCTCTAGCTTTGTGAGAATTCAGATTGTTCAGGGTGGTATGTAGAGGTGATTGTTTCTTGGCTAGATTGTAACCTCCTTGTGGGAAGCTACTGTGTCTTTTCTTTATTTTTTATATCCCTTGTGGTTTCTAGTAAGACATTTGCCCTCTGTGGTAGCTATAGGCATGTCTGGGCTGAAATCTTATCTCTGTCACTTACTTTGGGCCAGTCACCTTTAACTCTTTGTTCCTCAGCTTCCTCCTTTGCAAAGTGAGAGAGTCGGGTTAGACATGACATACAATGTTATCATACAATCTCTGCTACCTGGGAATCCTTTGGGTGTTTCATCAACATTGTTGATTAGCTAGTTGTCCAAGCAGAGACTTGGTTCTTGGGGAACCCTTGGTTGTTTTTCAGTTATTTCGGTCATGTCTGACTCTTCATGACCCCTTGGGGTTTTCTTGGCAGAGATACTGGAGTGGTTTGCCATTTCCTTCTCCAAATCATTTTACAGAGGAAGAAACTGAGGCAAAGGGGGTTAAGTAACTTGTCCAGATCACCCACCTTGTAAGTGTCTGAGGCAAGATTTTGAACTCAGAAAGAGGAATCTTCCTTGAACTCTTTAGAATTTAGTAATTAGAAGTCATGGGCAATATATCAGTTTAGCCTGTTGTTATCCAAGCCATGGAAATCAGTCTGACTTTCCTAGTGACAGTTTGGACAAAATAATAATAAAAATTAACTAACTTTTTATAGGATTTAACAGCTTTCAAGGGGACCATAGAGATCATCTAATGGGGTTTTTAACCAGTGACATACACATTTAAAAAATAATACACATTTTAATCACTCTATTTCCATATAACTGGTTTCCTTTGTAATCCCATCTATTTTATTTTATACATTTAAAAACATGATTCTGAGGGTCCATAGGCTTCACCAGACTGTCAAAGAGGTCCCCCTAAAAAACTGTAATCTGGTCTAACCACTTTTCAGATGAGGAAACTGAGGCCCAGAGAAGTAACATAAATTACTCCCAATCTCACAGCTAGTAAGGAGGAAATAAAATATATCTAAAAGGAACTGAGTTGGGAAAAATGAAGGTTTTAATACATAGCATATATTACTTTTCTTCAAGTACCAGGTCATACTGAGCTATCTGGTGCCTTAAGTGTGGTGGAAGATAAAGAGAGAGAGAGAGAGAGAGAGAGAGAGAGAGAGAGAGAGAGAGAGAGAGTGTGTGTGTGTGTGTGTGTGTTTTTCATGCCAGGCTGTTTGGGAAAACATGAATGAATTGCAGAAGAACTCTCTTAATCATAGTGAGTTGTCAAGCCAGGGTAGTACAAAGGTGCAGCCCTGGATTAGGAGGCCTGCCTCCTTTTGCCTCCTACTTATGTGACCTTGGGTAAGTCATTATAATACTTCTGTGTGCCTTAGTTTCTTTTTTTTTCCATCTCTCTCTCTCTTTTTAGTTTTTTTTTTTGAGGGGGAAAGGCTGGGCAGTTGGGGTTAAGTGACTTGCCCAAGGTCACATGGCTAGTCTTTTGTGTTAAGTGTCTGAGTTCATATTTGAACTCAGGTCCTCCTGACTCCAGGGCTGGTGCTCTATTCACTGCACCACCTAGCCACCCTGCCTCAGTTTCTTCAAAGCTATAGCAGCTAGCATTTATATAGTGTCTTAAAGTGGGCAAAGCACTTCACACATCTGATTTGAGCCTTCCTGCAAAATGATGTGGTTGGTTCTGACAGCCTCTGAGACTCCTCCTCGCTCTAAATCTCTGCTCCTTCCTTCTCAGAATTTTCATTAAACAGTATTGTGTCTGCTGGTGGAAGGTGGAAGTGTGGTAGAATGGAGAGGGCATAGGACTTGGCATTCTAGGATCATAGGATTTTTTTCTTTTCTTTTTTAAAAATTAAATTGGTTTATTTACTTTTAGTTTACAAATTCAGTTGCACAGTCCCTTGAGTTTCAGATTTTTTCCCCCTTCCTCTCCGCCCCCTCCCCCCATCATGGTAGCATGCCATACAGGATCTACAAATATCTTCCCATTAATCATTAGTCAGATTGTAAAGAAGGATTATAACTGATGGAATGATCAATGGGAAAGAGGAAGCAAAACAAAACAAGAAAAAGAAACAGAGCAAGTAGTTTGTTTCAATCTGCACTCAAATTCCGCATCTCCTTCTCTGGATGTGGATATCTCTTTTGATCATGAGTCTTTTGGAGATGTCTTATAACCTTACATTGCTGAGAGGAGTCCAGTCTATTAGGTTAGTCATCACACATATGTTGTGTCTATGATTGTGTACAGATTTCTCCTGGTTCTGCTCTCCTCACTCAGCATCAGTTTATATGTCTCTCCAGGTTATTATGAAGTCTGTCTGCTCCTCATTTCTTATAGTACAGTAGTATTCCATTACATTCACATACCGCAACTTGTTCAGCCATTCCCCAATTGATGGGCATGCCCTTGTTTTCCAATTTTTCGCCACCACAAAAAGAGCCAGATCATAGGATTTTGTACTCAAGACTCCCATTTTATATGTCAAGAGACTTAGGCCCAAACGCATTCAAAGAAGCCAGTGTTTTTGGTTGTGTCTGACTCTCTGTGACTCCATTTGGGGTTTTCTTGGCAAAGATCCTGGAGGAGTTTGCCATTTCTTTCTCCAGCTCATTATACAGATGAGGAAACTGAGGTAAACAGTGTTAAGTGACGTGTCCAGGGTCACACAACTAATAAGTGTTTTGAGGTCAAATTTGAACTCTGGAAGATGAATCTGCCGCCGGACTAGCACTATGGCGCCACCTAGCTGCCCCTCCAAGAGACAAAAGGAACCTTAAAGAGCATCCATTCTAACTCCCCTATTTGATGAAATTATTGATATCTTTTGTTTTCACATTACCTTAATTTCCCAGTACATATTTTCCTCTCCCTCACCAGCATTTATACTCAAATGGACCTATGATCTCATCGATTCGGAAGTTCCCTCCAGCTACACAGACTGAGACCCAAGCCCATTCTATGGGAATCTCATTAATGTTCTCCCATAGTCTGTTACCTGAGGGCCACCCAGTGTACTGAAGAACCCTCTGGATTCTTCTTGACATTTTGAGGGGACAAGCAGAGTACTCTGGGTGTTCATCTGTCATGGTCTGAAACCCAGGGATTTGTAGCAAAGGATAAAAAAGAAAGAAGGGGGAAAACAGTTCAACAAAATTACTGAAGTATCCCCTGCATCTGACATTGCATGAAATATTCCACACTCACAGACACCATCTCTGCAAGGAAGAGCGGAAAGGACATTCTAATCCTCTTCTTTGGGGCCAAACTCAGTCATAATTACACGGTTTTGGACTTTGATTAAAAAAATAATAATAACAACAATAACAAACAACTAGCTTTTATCTAGCATTTGCTATGTTCCAGTTGTTCAGTTGTTTCAGTCACGTCCAACCTTTTGTGACCTCATTTGGATTTTTTTTTTGGTAGAGATACTAAAGTGGTTTGCCATTTCCTTCACCATCTCATTTTACAGATGAGAGAATTAAGGCAAGCAAGGTTAAGTGACTTGCCCAGGGTCACACAACTAGTAAATGGCTGAGGTCAGATTTGAACTCTGGAAGCTGTCCTCCTGAATTCAGGCCTGGCACTCTCTCTACCTAGTTTCCTGCTATGTGCCAGGCACTGGGCTAAAGCTTTACAAATATTGCCTCTTTGATTCTCACAACAACCCTGGGAGGTAGATGCTATTATTATTCATCTCATTCAACAGCTGAGAAAACTGAGGCAAAGAGAGGTTAAGTAACTTTCTGAGAGTCACAAAAGTGACGAATAATAAGTATTTAAGGCTTGATTTGAATTCAGGTCTTCTTCCTTACTCCAGACCCAATACTCTCTAATAGTTAGCTATTGCATTTGTTGTAGTCATTTTGTATCATTGCATATATTGTTTTCCTAGCTCCTTACCTCAGTTCATGTGTCTTCTTATCATCAATTCAATGTAAAGTGGCATTGAGAGGCTAAGTGATTTGCCCATGTTTAGTGCCAGTGCAATATTTACAGTACCCATGATCATGATTAAAACCATGATTACAATATTGCATGACATTCAATCACAAAATATACCAAACTCTCCACATAGAGGACAGAACTGAAGCATTTATTTAGACACCAGAAAACCAAATCCCCAAACCAGTAAGCTTATTCTATCATAGTACCAAAGATATTAAGAAGCCATAATAATACTGAGAGCCACAGCATCCTTCAGCCTTCCCACAAACCAACACAAGATCAATATTTACTCACAAACCTCTCTCTCTCCTTTGCCTGAGTACCTCTCTCCCGCCTTCTGTCTGGCTCTGGCTCCCAGCTTCCTGTGGGCTCTGCTTCCCTTCAGCAAACTCCCCCTACCACAGGCTCCATGTGATTACATTCAGCCTATCAGGGGACAGAGTTTACTTTCAAAAGCAGGAGAGGTCTTCAAACTCCTCCCTAGGTCTATTAAGGGGCAGGGAAGATCTTCAAATTTCATTCCCATTACACCACGGTCATAGAGTCAGAAATATTTTGGAAATGTCTCTAATGATGTGTCCTGAGTCTAGTCAGGCCGTGCAGAGAGGTCTCCATGTTCATTTCATTCCTTTTTTTTAGGAGCAAAGCTGCAAACCTCGTCTAAGATGTATATGTTCTTGGAATCATTTTGGAAGTTTGGAGACTTGGGGACCTCACCTTTCACCATTCACCTCAGACACTTGCTAGCTGTGCGACCCTGAACAAATAATTTAACCTGTTTCCCTCAATTCTTCATCTATAAGATGAGCTAGAGAAGGAAATAGTAAAATGCTCCAGTATTTTTGCCAAGAAAACCCCAAACAGGGTCATGAAGAGTCCTACAAGACTGAACAGCAACAAATTTCCTCTCTGTTTTTTTAATTGTTAGCATTTATATAGCACTTTAAGGCTTACAAGATGATTTAGGTGTATGACCTCATTTGGGCCTCAGAACAACCCTGTGAAGTAGGTATTATTATCATCCCCCTCAGTTTATAGGTGAGGAAACTGGGGCTGAAAGACTTGCCCGGGGTCGCCCAATTAAGTGTCAGAGGCAACATTTGAACTCAGTGCACCCTGACTCCAACCACTGCCTG
Organism: Pseudochirops corinnae; assembly: GCA_028646515.1. Lineage (NCBI taxonomy): Eukaryota > Metazoa > Chordata > Mammalia > Diprotodontia > Pseudocheiridae > Pseudochirops > Pseudochirops corinnae. The sequence goes on from CM053586.1 coordinate 225,432,087, forward strand.
GCCTTCTGATCACTCACTGGCCACCTAGCTTACTCTCTCCCTATTTGTTACCCAATAACAACGACAAGGAGCAGGGTGTGTTTTGGCGGAAGAAAACGTTACAGCAGAGGGCTGACATTTCATTTTGATTTATTTTGATTGTGTGGACGTGCTGTATCCCCAGACAGAATGTGAGTCCCTTGAAGGGGGCATAGATTTTCTTTTTTGCCTCCCTAGGGACTGGCACACAGTGGTTGATTTCTCTGAATTCATGCCTAACCTCTAAAGTGATGGAAAATTCTCTGGAGCAGGATTTTCTGAAACCAGTCCATCACACGGAGAGAAGTGAATGCTGGTCTTATCTGTAAAACAAAAGGATTGGTCCCCCAGGTCCCTCTCCGTTCTCACCTTCATCCTCGAATACTCTGCTTCTGGAGCGATCTACCAGGCACGGCTCTCGAGGGATCGGTTTGGGCTGTGGAGCTGTATGTCTGCTGGCTGCCACAAGGGGGCAGCATTGGAAAGCACAAGGCGAGCCTGAAGCCTGCCAGAAATACCAAGAGACGGAGGAGTTTCACTCTGGCTGAAATTATCTGGAGATCAACGGACTCCTAGATGGACATAAAGGAAGGAGACCCTGGAAAGCATCAAGTCCAACGCCTTCATTTTGCAGAGGAAGAAACTGAGACCTAGAGAGTGAAATGACTTGCCCACGGTCACGGCACACTGTAGATCTCCAGCCTTCTAAGATGATGTTTTGTCCACGGTATGACAGCTGTCTTTCCTCCCAGGTGATGGAGGGGAGATTAGAAAATGGAAGGCAGAAAAGGAGAGGGAAAGGCGAAGAGAGAGAGAGAGAGAGAGAGAGAGAGAGAGAGAGAGACAGACAGACAGACAGAGACAGACAGAGAGACAGAGACAGAGAGACAGAGAGACAGAGAGAGACAGAGAGACAGAGAGAGAGACAGAGAGACAAAGAGAGAGACAGAGACAGAGAGAGACAGAGAGAGAGACAGAGACAGACAGACAAGAAAGACAGAGACAAGAGACAGAGAAAGAGAGACTACAAACAGAGAGGCAGAAAGAGACAGAGAGAGACAGAGACAGAGACAAGAGAGTCACAGAGACAGAGATAAGAGACACAGAGATAGACATAGAAAGAGAGACAAGAGACAGAGAGAGGCAGAGAGACAAGAGACACACAGAAACACACACAGAGAGACAGAGAGACAGAGACAGAGACAAAGAGATAGCATGACACAGACAGAGAGAGACAAGAGACACACAGAGACCGAGAACAGGAGAAAAGAGAGACAGATCAGTCAGTAAATAAACATTTTGGAATCACCTACTGTATGCTGGGCATTGTGCTAAGTTCTGGATCATAGCTCACGTGTGTGACCATAGATCATAGATTTCACAGATTACAAGATTTAGAACTGGAATGCCCCTTGGAGATAATCTTTTTCAGCCACCTCACTTTATACATAAGAAAACTGATAAGAAAAATTGAGATCCCTGCCTTCAGGTAGGTGAAGTATTATTATCTCCATTTGACAAGTGAGTAACTTAGGCCCCAAAGGTTAATCAGCTGGCCCGAGGGAATATTGTAGGATCCCCAAGCTGCCTGTGTTTCCACATATTCTCTTCTCCCCACCCCAGTTCTCCTTTCTCCCCCGGTAGGTTTCCTAATAACAATGGCAAGGAGGTTTTGGAGGAAGGAAAATATCGAAGCAGGTGACAGATTTTCCATTTTGATTAAATTTTTTTATTCACCGGGAGCCAGATTTCTTTTTCGGGGTAGCTGATTTCTTTTCAGTATGTGCTGTGTTAATCTGCATAGCTGTTGGTACACTCACACCATTCCCCCCTCCCCCTGCTCTGACTGTAAGCAAGGAGACCACTGAGCTGGGATCTGGAGGGCTCTCCCAGGCCTCTGATCTGTGTCTTCATACTGGGCTCTGGGGCCTGAAGCTTCAAGTCCCAGATGAGCAGAACATTTTGCAGAAAGACTCTATTCCCTCCTCCTCCCTCCCCAGTGCCTCTCCCCGTGAGTTCCTTTCCAATGGAGTCACTCGCTAAATAGGTTTCTGGTGGAAATGTGGTTTTCAAATTTGGGAAATCTCCATTAAGTCCTTTTATTTAAGGAGGATGTCATTATCGGGCCTCCCTGAGGACGATTACTGTTCTATTAGACAAGGCCGCAGACTTCCTAGGTACTATCTGGGGTCTGATTTAGAGGCAGGAAAATATAGACAGGAAGAGAGAGAGAGAGAGAGAGAGAGAGAGAGAGAGAGAGAGAGGGAGGGTGGGGGAGGGAGAGAGAGGGAGGAGACACAGACACAGAGACATTTATAGAGACAGAAATAGAGATAGAGACAGAGACAGAAAAGCAGAGAGAATGGAGATATGGAAGAAAGAGGGAATAAGGGAGACAGAGTTGAAGAGAGGGAAGGAGATGGAAAGAGACACAGAGAGACAGAGTGATAGAGACTGAGATAGACAAGGATAGAGACAGAGAGACAGAAAGGTAAAGAGAATGGAAATGAAGGAGAGGGAATGAGAAACAGTAGGAGAGAGAGAGGGAGACAGAGACAGAGAAAGAAAGATTCACAGAGACACAGAGAGAGATGGAGAGAAAGAGAAAATGGAAAATGAGAGAGAGGGAGAAAATAAGGTTGACAAAGAAAAACAGTGGGGAGAGATGCCCCAAAACAGAGATGGACAGAATGAGAATATAGAAGAGAGGGAAAGGGAATAAGATGAGAGACAGAGACAGAGACATATAGAAAGACAGAGACAGATAGAGAGACAGAAACAGAAACACATAAGAGAGATGGAGAGACAGAGAGGGAGAAAGAGACAGAGACAAAGAGATAACCAGAGACAGAGAAAGAGAGAAAGAATGGAAATATGGAAGACAAAATGACAGACTAGGAGAGGAGGAGACAGAGAATGAAAGGATGAAAAGTGGAAGATAGAAAATGAGAGAGAAGGAAATAGAGACTGACAGGAAAGAGTCAGAAAGAGACAATGTGAGAGACAGAAAGGGGGGAAGAGAGGAAAGAGAGATAAAGAATAAGGATGGGAAGAATGAGAGAATGAAGAAAGATGAAGGGGAAGGAGAGGGAGGAGGAAGAGAAAGAAGGGAAGAGATAAAGACTAGGGATATAAGGAATGGGAGAACAAACAAAAATCACATACATGACAACCCTTGGTACCTCAAAATAGCTGGGAAGGCACAGCCTGTGCCAAGGTGATTTTATAGATTGGCACCCAGCCAGCACGAAGCATTTGGGATTAAACCGGATTTCCTCACCAAACCTCAGAACAGACTGGGGTTAGCAGTTCCTTCTATGATGAGTCATGTAACAAGGGCACTGCCTCCTCCCCATCCAGCCCTTCTGCCCTGTTCTCTCAGATTTCTTGGAGGTTTGGGAATGGCACCATATGGAGAGGCTGGGATGAGGAATGAAGAGAAGGATGAGTGAGAAAAAACAGGAAACTATAGTGAATGGGAATCTTATCTGATGAAACAGTTCAGTCAACCACCACAACAGAATGCAATCCAATTTAAAAACAGTTATTAAATGCCTATTATGTACAAGGCACTGTGCTCAGTACTGGGCATACAGAGGCAGAAGCAGCCCCATCACTCCCAGTAGCACCTGTCCACAGGGAACTTGTGCTCTACTGGGGCAGGGGGCAGGGACGGGGGAGGTACTGTACACAGAGAAGTAGAACTATAGTAATTTGAGGAGGGCCAGGGAGCTAACGACTGGGAGATTGGGGGCAGCTTCCCTAAGAAGACAGCATCTGAACAGAGCTTTGGAAAAAAAGGAAGACATGGATGGATTCTGAGAGGGGTAGCTAAGGGATGAATGCATTGCAGATATTGGGGAGAGTTTGAGGCAGGAGATCATATATTAAGTTGAGGAAACAACTAATAGTTGACCTCTTCCCTCCATTCATTTCCATTATTTCATCTCTAATATGAAGATAATAATGATGCTTACCTCACAGGTTATTGTGAGGATCAGGCGAGAATATTTGTAAAGTTCGTAGAACAGTGTCTAACACATTGTTGAGTTATTTTGCTTGTGTCTGACTCTTGGTGATCCCAATTTGAGTTTTCTGGGCAAAAATACAGGAATGGTTTGCCATTTCCTTCTCCAGCTCATTTTACAGATGAGGAAACTGAGGCAAACAGGGCAAGTGACTTGTCTAGGGCCACACAGCTAGTAAGTATCTGAGGCTGCATTTGAACTCAGGTCTTCCTGACTCCAGGCCCTGTGATACTGAGCTTTCCTATGTCTGGCACATAGTAGGTTCTTAATAAATACTCATTTCCTTCCTTCCTTCTTCTTGTTTCATTCAGAGTGAAATGCCTCAGTTAGGACCAGTTCCACTCTCCATATTCTTAGTGTCTGATTGGTACCTATTTGTAAAAATCCCTTTTGCTCTGATTCCTTGCCAAGCCTCCCCCCTTCCCCAGGCCCATCCTCTCCAACCCACCTGGGCTGGGGAGCTGGGGTTAGTTCAGTCTTGACCATTTTTGTGTCATGGACCCCTTGGGCAGTCTAGTGAAGTGTATGAATCCATTCTCAGAAAAATGTTCTTAAATCCACAGGACTACAAAGGATTCCAATTAACTTGAAATAAAGTTATCAAAATCTATGCCAAAAAACCCCTCTGAAGTTCTAGGACTCCAGGTTAAGAACCCTTGATACTATTAGATGGAGGGTATATTCTACCAGTGGATTGGTTGCTGTTCTCAAAGAGGACCTTGACATCAGGGAGATGATGCCATGACTTGTAAGTGACTTGGATTTAAATGAGGAAGGGCTGTGCAAGGTCACCAGCTTCACTTTCTCCTCTGGAGCCATCTGGGTCCAGTGGCTAGATGCAGGTCAGGACAACTGGAGATGACGCAGACTGCACTGGGGGACCTTGGCCTTTTGAAGCTAAGGTCTTTAACAGGTCTTAGTTTGACTGAGGCCATGCCCATTCAGTGATTAAGGCTTTAGAAGGAATGAAGCAGAGAAATAGCTTGCCACTGGACTCAGCTCTGGAAGAGAAAGCCCTCCCTCACTTGAATCTAATTCACCAGTGGTTTGGGCAAATTAGAGAGAAAGAGGGAGCTCTCTCTCATTCCTCCCCAAATGCTACTGCCAGCAGTTATCAGCCTGCTAGTTCTTTAACCTTCGATGCCTTTCTGGTGACAAACATCCTGGCTGGGAAATTCCCCTTGCTGGGCAGAGCCTAAATGCTGCCAGGGGTATGGCTAATGAGCTCCTAGCTTTTGGCTCTGGCCAAGAAAGCTTCAGCCCTTTCCTCTTCTCCTGCTTGGGAACCCCCTAGAGGAGCCCTGGAAGTTGTCCCTGTGTTCTTGCTCCCCATGCTGTGAGCAGACCCCTCTCCTCCCTCCTCCCCCTTTAACCCTTGTCTCCTCTCCCTGGCAGAGCTCCTTTGTAGTGCTCTGAAGGCTGATGTGATTAATGGGGTCTGGATACATCCTTCTTCCCCTAATCTAGAGACTACTCCAGCTGTGTCAACACCCTTCCTCCTCTGGCTTCTGTGATAGAAGTGAATGAATGACCAAAGGGGAAAAAAAAATCCCAAGCATTTAGTAAGGGCTTACTATGTGCCAAGCACTGTGCTGAGCACTAAAGTTACAAATACTAAAGAGTGTCCCTGCCCTCAAAGAGTGTGTATTCTTTTTTAAAAAAAAAAACCTTTATTTTCTTTTTAATAGGCATTTATTTTCTCTCTCACCTCCCCCCAAAAAACCAAAACCCCTTGTAATATATATGCATATTCAAGCAAAATAAATTAGGAGCTTGCATTCTAATAGGGGGAGACAGCCCAGATAGGGGAATGGTGGCTGTGGGGGGGGGGCCTGGGGAGGAGCGTTTTGATTAGTGTGGCCCTAGGGGAGCAGGTCAATACAATCCCTCTAGGACCAAATGGCAGAGCTGATTTGATCATGGTTCATAGGATCCTAGACCTTGGGACTGTAACTTAGGGCTGGAAGGGACCTTAGAGGCTTTGGTGTCCAACTTCCTTGTTATGGAGATGAGAAAACCAAAGTAGGGAGAGGTTGTAACTTAGCCAGAGTTACACAGAAAGTGTCAGATGATTTTGCATATTATGTATTTTATATATATTTTATAATGATTTTCTGACCCTTATACCACTTGATATTTTTGGATCATGGCAATTATTTTTCTTGGCCTCATCCAATGGAGAGGTAGATTGTCAGCCTTGTAACTAACAGGTAGAAGGATGGATTGGGCTACATCAGTCAGGTGTTCCATGTATGTGGACTAGGCCAGACTCCAGGATTGTCTTGTTTTTAATTTTGTCCTGGTGCATGATGGTTCCGTATGTCAGATCCCAACCACTCTTAAGATCTTTTATTTTTTAATTCAATTTTATTTTATTTTCAGATCCGCATCCCACTTCTCCCTCCCTCTTCCCCCCTACCCTCTCAAGCATGTTGGAGAAAGCAAGAACAACACAATTCTTGTTATAAACACACAGAATCTTTTTTTTGCTTTTGCTTTTTGGAGGGGGTAAGACAGGGCAACTGGGGTTAAGTGATTTGCCCAAGGTCACACAGCTAGTAAGTGTTAAGTGTCTGAGGCTGGATTTGAACTCAGGTCCTCCTGACTCTAGGGCCGGTGTTCTATTCACTGTGCCACCTAGTTGCCCCAATATATACATGTATAGTCAAGCATAACAAATTTCCATATTGGCCATGTATAAAAAAAAAAATCTCAGTCTACACTGGGTCCGTCACCTCTCTATCTGGAGGTGGTTAGCATGTTGACATGTTTCACCTTGAGGCCTCTGAAATTGTGGCTAGTCATTGTGTTGATCAAAGTTCCCAAGTCTCTCAGAGTTATTTGTTTTTATGGCATTTCTGTTATGTATAATTTCTTTTTTTACTGGTTCTGTTCACTTTCCTTTGCAACAGTTCATACAAGTCTTCCCAGGTTTTTCTGAAACCACCCCCTTCATTGTTTCTTAAAGCACAATAGTATACCATCAATAAACCATAACTTGTTCAGTCATTCTCCAATTGCTGGAAACCCCCTCAGTTTCCAATACTCTGGCATCACAAAAAATTGTCATAAATATTTTTGTAACTACTGGGTCCTTTCCCATTTTCTTGGATCTCTTTGGGGCATGAACTTAGTTCACTCATAGAATCTTAGAGTTACAGGTATCCTTTCTATAAGCCTCCCTGATGGGTATAGATGGGCTGCCTGATACAGCTGATTCTAGACTTAGAGCTCTTCATCTATACAATGAGAAAACAGTACCTACCTCACAGGGCTGTTGTGAAGATCGAATGAGATGATGTGTGTAAAAAGGATGGCTAATCTTAAAGGGCTATAAAAATTGAGCACACACAGTTGCTAAACATTTGCTGAACCTTTCGAGTGATGGGAAGCTTATTACTTGGTAAGGCAGTTAATTTCTTTTTTGGACAGCTCTTATTAGAAATTCCTACCTTGCTGTTCAGTCGTTTTTTTCAGTCATGTCTACCTCTTCACGATCTCAATTGGGATTTTCTTGGCAAAAATATTAGTTTGCCATTTCCTTCTTCAACTCATTTGATAGGTGAGGAAACTAAGGCAAGCAGGGTTAAGTGACTTGCCCAGGGTCACACAGCTAGTAAGTGTCTTCCTGACTCCAAGCTTGGCACTCTGTCCACTGTGCCCCTAATGGCCTCCTTGTACTGAGCCTTTCTATTTGCCCTTCTATAACTTCCAACCATTGGTTTTCTGTCTGCAATGATATAGAGTGAAATTTAATCTCTCTGCCACAGGACAGCTCTTTAAATATTTAAAGATAGGTATCATCACCTTCCTAAATGATCTTTTCTTCAGACTAACCATCCAAAGTTCCTTGAAACAATCTTCATAGGACAGTCTGATTCAGACTGGTACAGTGGTTTGGGCTCAGAAATGGAATGAAATGAGATATTCTAGACCAGTGGTTCTCAACCTGTGGGTTGCATCCCCTTTGAGGGTTGAACGACCCTTTCACAGGGGTTGCCTAAGACCATCGGAAAACACATATTTCTGATGGTCTTAGGAACCGAGACACCACTCCTCTATCCATTTCCAGGAGGGTCTGCCCACATGCAGATATGCCCACATGCAAGTATTAAAGGGTCGCGACATTAGGAAGGTTGAGAACCCCTGTTCTAGACTGTCCAGTACTTAACAAAGAAGTTTATCTTACAATAGTATGGAAAGAATACTCAGCAAGGATACAACACCAGTTCAATTTGTTTCTATATGGTCAGCAGAATTTGTTGTGTCAAATGGGTATGGCAGTGGGACAGTCACCAGGTCACCAGGACACTGAACTTTTCTTGGGCTCGTCTTTTTAGGCCTTAGGCAATAGGGAAACCATGTCAATGGCTCATACCTTAGCCCCCTAAGTCAAACAAGACTCAAAGACAACCTTTCTGACTGGGGGGAAGAAAATAAATTAATCTACCTTTCATAGTAGGGGCCCTAGTAGATATCACTACTCGTGGTATTTTGACATTGTTGTTTATCCTCTGTTCTCAAAGAGGACCACAGCATCAGGTAGGTGATACCATCACCACCACCACCATCACCACCACCACTACCACCACAACCACCACCACCATCACCATCACCACCATCACCACCACCACCACCATCACCACCACCACCACTACCACCACCACCACCACCACTACTACCACCACCACCACCACCACCACCACCACCACCACCACCACTACCACCACCACCATCACCACCACCACTACCACCACCACCACCACCACCATCACCACCACCACCACCACTATCACCACCACCACCATCATCACCACCACCACATCACCACCACCACCATCACTACCACTACCACCACCACCACCACCACCACCATCACCACCATGACCACCACCATCACCACCACCACCATCACCACCACCACCACCATTACCACCACCACCATCCCCACCACCACCATCATCACTACCACCACCATCACCACCACCACCACCACCAACTCAATTCACCAGTCTCTTATCAGTCTTTATTCTACCTGACTTCTCTGTAAATATTAATACTCTGGACCATCCTCTTCTTCTAAATACTCTTCTCCCTTGGTTTCCATGGGCACTGTTCTGTCTATGCATGCTTCTTACTGTACCTATCTGTTCTTTCCTGTCTCTTCTGCTTGAGTTTTTTTTTTTTTTATCCTATTTCCATTCACTCTGCATGGTGCTCCTTGAGGTCGTGTCCTCGGTCCTTGCCTTTGCTCTCTCTTGTAATGTCTCCTTTTGTCTTGTCACCTATTGGGTTTAGTTACCATCTCTATACTGGTGACTCCCAAATCCAGCCATAACCTCTCTCCTGAACACCAGTCTTGCATACCAACTGCTTGATGGATACAGAATCTTCAGCAGGTATTTCCAATTCAACATAACCTCATTTTATTTTTCCAAAAGGATCCCTCCTTCAAACTTCCTCATTTCTTTTGAGAGCATCGCCCTCTTTCTAGGTACCTATGTTCACTATTGTGGTGTCACCCTTTACTCCTTCCTCTCCCTCATCACATATACAATCAATTGTCAAGTCTCATTAATTCTAACTCCCTCCAGCTTCTACCCTGGTATCCTTTCTTATCAGGGATATTGCAACAGCCTCATAACTGAAGTTCTTGCTTCCAGTGTCTGTTGTCTATTCTTTTATCCACGCTACTGTCAGATCAATAGTCCTAAACAAGGATCCAATCATGTCACTCTCCCACTCAAAAATTACAGTGGTTCACTATTACCTTAGAATTTAATATACATATTTATGCAGGCTGTGTGTACTTGGTGGGCAACCCAGGTGATTCTAGTGGTCACTGTTGGGAGGGAGAACACAGGGGTAAGACTGGCCTGAGGAAGAGATCATCTGGAATGTAGCTACTAAGAGTGGGTAAAGGGGTGGAGAAAGAATCACTAGAAAAGTCTACAGAAAAGCAGAAAGTCATTTAATTAATTAGAAAACAAAGTAATATATAGTTTTTCCATTGTATCAGAGGCAGTTCTTGGACCCAGGTGTTCCTTACTCTAAGGATGGCCCTCTATCCATGACTCCATATTGCCCTTCATTACATGTTGTACTTATAATATGTTTTAAGATTGCCTTAGTTGTACACAAAGGCACTAGCCACTTGGTTTTGTTAGAAAGTATTCAATGCACCTCCAGCAAAACCAAGTATTCAATGAACCTAGGGCAGCTAGATGGTGTAGTGGATACAACACTGGGCTTGGCATTAGGAAGACTTGTCTTTCTGAGTTCAAATCTAGCTTCAGGCACTTATTAGCTCTGGGCAAGTTACAACCCTATTTGCTTCAGTTTCTTCATTTATAAAATGAGTTGGAGAAGGAAATGGCAAACCACTCTGGTATCTTTGCCAAGAAAACTCCAAATGAGGTCATGAAGAGATAGACATGACAATTCAGGGCTCCTGGGGGAGGGGTTTGGGCTTCCCAGAGGCTGCAGTATCTCCGTGGCACATTAGCCTTTACCACCGATGGGGAACTTCTGACCTCAAGGCCTCATGTGGCCTTCTAGGTCCTCAAATGCAGTCCTTTGACTGAATCCAAACTTCACAGAACAAATCCCCAAGATAAAAGATTTGTTCTGTAAAACTTGGACTCAGTCAAAAGGCCACATTTGAGGGCCATGTGTGGTGTCGAGGTCACAATTTCCCCACCCCTGCATACACTCAGCCTGCTTTGAGGGGCAGAAGTTGACTACATTTAATTGTAATCTTAGGGGTACAGAAATTAAATCCTATTCTAAATATTTTGAAAAAGACAACTTATGGTTGTAGAGGCCTCATTCCCAATATACAGAGAACCTTCTCCTGTTTGTTAATTAACCTCATTCATTAGACTGCAGTGATTTACTTTTCAGGGGTGACAATGATTTAGTTATTTATTTTTTAAAAATTTATTATTTATTTTATTTTATTTTAATTTATTTTAGTTTGCATCATTCATTTCCACGAGATTTTGAGTTACAAATTTTCTCCCCATCTTTCCCCTACCCACCGCCCCAAAACAGCCATCCCAG